>OZ038489.1:6869917-6952417 GCA_964036315.1 Acanthosepion esculentum
ACAATTATAAAAATAAAATTATAAAACTAATGTATAAACAAAATATAAATTTATATATGTATGTCTCCCTACTTATATATATATAAATATATATATATATATATATATATATATATATATATATATATATATATATATATATATTTAAAGACATTTATATTATGTTTAACGTTCTTTTTATAGATACATAATACATAATACATAATATAAATGTCTTTAAATAAATTGTCGGGCTATGTCCAATTCTAAAAATATATATATATATATATATACTCAACTCCATTGAAACACAAACACACATACATATCTGTACCTGTATCTATCTATCTATCTATCTATCTATTTACCTGTATATATATATATATATATATATATATATATATATATATATATATATATATATATATATATATATATATATATATGTTTTAATGGAGTAAAGTATGTCTTTATTCATCTTCGAATCTATATAAATATATTTAAACTTATTGACTAAGTTTTGTCGATCGGTAAAATTTGCTTAGGAAATCAATTTTTTTCAAAATAAAATTGTCATTAAACAACGGATATTGATAAAAAAGAAAAGCTTTAATATATACATCTTTTCTATGTGTCTTGTCTCAGCAGTAGGTGGGCGATCATGACACTTCAATGGTTCCTTGCCTTTGTAGCACATTTTCTATTGTTGTTATCTTTCTCAATCCCTGTTCTGCCAACAAACTACACTAACTGCTTACGTGGGCTATTCACTGCTTTCCTCGGTGTTTCTTGACTTCAAGATGCCCCGTGAGTGTTAATTACACGAACCCTCTTTCCTCATTATATGTCCAGGAGATTGTATTTGTCTATTTTTAATTCTAAGTATAAGTATCGTTTAGGGCCTATCCTTAAAACTTTGTCGTCACTGAGATTATTAGCCCATAGAATTCTCAGCATCGTTTTGGAGAACCATATTTCTTTGGCCTGTACTTTCTACAGAGTGCGATGGATAAATTGTTGTCTAATTACGCAGAAATGAAAATAACACTAGGCATATCATTTTAATCGATATATAGTGGCTTGCAAACGTCTACACCCCGTTTGAAAATTTATATATTTTGTATAATTTAACAGGGAACAACACATTTTTTTCAATTCCAAAGATTGTTAAATAATAAGCAGATACATCACACTTTCCTTTTATATAAAGATTACATTTTACAAATTATATCAAAGGAAAGTGTGATGGATCTTCTGTTAAATTATACAAAATATAGGGTATCCATAAAGTTCGTGTGCACTTTAAAAAAATTATAACTTTATTTGTATTTGCGATAGAAATAATCTGTGATATCCTAAAATAAATAATATTGCTCTACTTTGTATTAAGCCCTTGTAAATAAATGTTACGAATGTTAGAATCATACTCTATTCTTTCTCATCTTACTGTTTATATATATATATATATATATATATATATATATATATATATATATATATATATATGTTGTCCATAAAGTTCGTGTGCACTTCAAAAAATCTATAATTTTATTTGTATTTGCGATAGAAATAATCTGTAAAAAATGTTATAAAGTTTAATGTACCTAGTTTTAAGTATAGCTAAAATAACTAATGTGATTTCAGGCATTACCGTAAATCAGTTGGCAAATGTTTTCCGTGAACTGCAAAATCGTATTACCCTTTGTATTGCTAATGATGGAGGACATGTGGAAACTTCAATAAAATTTCAATAAAACCTTTAAAAATATAGATTCACTTCTTTCTAATACTTTTTACAAATTATTTCTATCGCAAATACAAATAAAGTTATAATTTTTTAAAAGTGCACACGAACTTTATGGACACCCTCTATATAAATTTTATAAGGGTGTGTAGAATTTTGCATGCCACTGTATTTACCAAATTAAACGAAATTTTGTGATACCAAAGGCTCACTCGTTGTCACATTTTTTATGTCAACGAATGCTCGTTATCACGTTCGTAATTCTCTTTGTAGTCGAGACTTTGGAATCGCAGGTACCAGTAGTAACTCCTTCAAATAATACTCGCACTAGTAATACTAGTTCGAATAGTAACCGCTGAGTAGTAATCCGTGGAGTGATCTATCTATCTATCTATCTATCTATCTATCTATCTATCTATCTATCTATCTCAGTTTGTCCATATCTTTCTTTCTTTGGTATTTTTTTTTACTTTTATCTATATCAGTCTGTTCACTGTTCTTTCTTTCTTTACTTACTTAGGGACAAATCAGTCTGAAACACTAGTTACTCTTTGATCACCGAAATTAAGCAGTTTTAAGTCTAGTTGGTACTTAATTGAGGAACCGCTTGAAAAAAAAATAAAGGCTGTTTTGGAATAGAGCTAGGAACTTCATCAATTAAAACTGTACAATTTTAATCATTTCACCCGAAGAATGGCAATAAAGCCACTAAGCCGCAAGAATTTACTAAGTGTGAGAGAATATGAGAAAATACTATTAAGGAGAGAGGACAATAAAAGAATAAGAAATTAGAAAACAGAAGATAACGTTTTGATACTGCATTCAAATTCTTGAAGATCAAAAGTGACTGAGAAGCCAGATGCCGATAGAATATTCCACAAGCCAGAAGTGGAATAAATGTAAGTGTTTGCAAAGAACTTATGGTTATATCTGAATATTTTTTTCTAAATTGATTAAACCTTACAGCCAATCTTGGACAGCGCTTAAATTCATTTTGTCTAGGTCCCATAGAGGAATGTTCATGAGTACAATTACCATGAAAACATTTATAGAAAAGGCCCAGGGAAGCTACATTAAGGCGGGGGGAAAGGGACTGAAGCCGTGATGCCAGGTGTGGACTAATAACATTGCAGATTCATCATTGGATGTTATCAGGAATCTCTAAATATATGGCAAGAGCACCAGAATTTATGTGGCATCAATATTCAAAGCAAGGAAGAATGGTAATCTTATAAATATGTAAAATAGATAAAAACGAAATGAATGAAGAAAAGTACGCAATATCGATGATACTTCTTTAACCATTTCACCCCAAGCAAGGCAATAAAGCCACTAAGACGCACGAGCTTACTAAGTGTTAGAGAATATGAGAAAAATATATTATTAAGGAGAGAGGACAATAAAATAATAAGAATTAAGAAGACAGAAGATAATGATTTACATTGCATTTAAATTTTTTAAGATCAGAGTTTTCTGAGAAACAAGAAGCTGGAAGAGATTTCCACAAGCGAGAAGTGCGATAGAGAACACTGCTTGTATAGAATTTACGTTTATGTCGAACCATTTTAACTGTAAATTGATGAGAACTGGTCGCCTTTCATGTACTAGGTACCATAGAGAAAAGATCATTTGAACAATTACTAAGAAAGTATTTATAGAAAAGACACAGGGAAGCTACGTTATGGCGATGGGAAAGGGACTGAAACCGAGAAGCCAGCTCAGGACCAATAACATTGCAGATTCTTCTTTGGATTTTATCAAGAATCTCTAAATATATAGCAGGAGCACCAGACTAGATGTGGCAGTAATATTCAAAGCAAGGACGAATGGTAGACTTATAAATATGTAAGATAGATTCTGGCGAGAAAAATTATCTAACACGACATAGTTAAATAACTTTATTAGCTGCAGACTTAGCAATTGACTCAATATAATATTTCTACTTCATATCAGCCGAAGACGTTAGTCCGAGAACGTGCAATGAGTCACTCTCCTGAAGGTTAGCATCAGCCATACTGATAGAAAGTAAAAGGCGTCGTCTCAGATGATTAAAAGAGAACATTTTCGTTTTTAAGGGGTTGAGGTGGAAACCGCAAGACGGTCACTGTGCCGTGACCCGATGATTCATAGTGGAGCCTAGGGTCCTACTGGAGGAATAGGGTTGTATAGGATATATATAATTCTGTTCAAATCTATCTTTATGTGATTTAGAGCAGAAAATTCCAGAGGTCTGAATATTATTTAAATTCTATCATGAAATATTGATCCAGGAATATTTGATTTATTCTGAAACCAGTATGTACTGTGTTCAATCGAATATCATATACCAAAGTAAATTTCGTAGATGATGTCTCGCCTCAAAACATCAAAAGACCTGGGGGACACGAGGATTGCTTAAGAAGATGACATTTAGCACTCAACTAAAAATTATATTTATTTACGATTATGTTCATTCGCACAATGCAAACAGACTATTGCCCATCTTGCCAAGAAAGATTTCAAAGTCATCGGATACATAGAATGTCTCTTACTCTGTGCACATATTAAACCAATATAATAGAAGGTTCAATTAACCTCTGAAGAAATTAAAATCTTGAACCTTGTCGGAATGTGAAGGTCTGTGGACCAGCGACTTAAATTACGTCGGATGTGCCGACGGTTTCCTCTACTTAGGTGAAGGCAGGCCCTAATCCTGTTGGTTGACATATTAAGATACTAGAATGCAGGGAACGCTAGATGCAGTTCCCGCTGTAAAAAAACAACAAAACCAAAAACTAGGCGTCTAATAAAACACGTGCAGACAGAAGAATATAACGTTTAAGTAGAAATAATGTATAATCTTATATATAAAGTACAGTGTATGTGGGTGTGATGAGGGGGTGTTTCCAAGCATCTCCTCCGCTCCTACTGGTTCGATTTCATGCAATGAATCAGAGCTCATTCAAAAGCCCTCGAAAAGTTAAGCACATGGAATGATTTTCGTTGAGCTCATATTCAGGGTTGCCAGATTATACGCGGTAAAAAATATATATTAATATATTATACTAACCATTATCGTTGCTTTCACGGTTCAAGAGGAGTAACTCTTATTTTCCTTTTGTATCCAAATTTACAGTACACGTTTTATTATAAACTAGCTTAAAAGCTGCACTATCAGGCGGTATTTAAGCTAGCTCCTGTGGAGGAATCTTGGTTTGGCCATCATCACAACAGCTAGGAATGAGCAGATGCGATAGCCATCAATAAACTACAGAAGAACTCAAAATTGATCGCCGCATTTAAGTATTGAATTAATGTATAAGCTTAATTTTAAAGATAGGAAAATAAAAATTATACATTCAACATTTGAAACATTAGAGAAACACAATAGTTAATTAAGTAAAACCTCCACAGAAGCTAGTTTAAATGCCGCCTGACAGAGCGGCTTTTAAGCTAGTTGAAAATAAAATTCCATTAATTCCTGAGAAAATACTTTGTTCACGTTTCAGATATGAATATAAAGTTAGCACCTATGGGCTTTCGAGTTGATCTCAACTAGAATAATTGAACAGAAAACAATATTAAAATAAAATCTATCTCTGTGAAATAATAATTGCTGCAAATAATAGTAATGTAAAATCTGTTGAAAACCGATAGGCCGGACAAAGTAAAACTGGCAGCTGCTCTCGAAAACGACCTCAAATCAGTTATTGTCTGGGACAAGAAATGGTTTTTAAGTTTTAGCGCCTCCAAAACGAAAGTGATATATTTTAATCATCATAGAGAACCGTGTCCTCGAGAAGGAAACACACCTTCTTCATCTCACGTTTTCTACTGACATGAACCAGTAAATATTAACCATTATTGTTGCTTTCACGGTTCAAGGGGAGTGACTCTTATTTTCCTTTTGCATCCAAATGCGAAGTACACGTTTTGTTATAAACTAGCTTAAAATCTGCCCTATCAGGCGGCATTTAAGCTGTGGAAAAATGTCCAACGACAATTCTTTTTAAAAGTTCAACGATAATTCTTCTCCTGCCAATTAATTTAAAGACGATTTCATGGACGTAGATCCTTATTTACAGTGCAGATCCGTTCTGGTTTCCCAACCTATTCTTTTATTGTCCTTGTTCTTTTTCTCTTTCAGTAACCCATTGCGTTATTATCGCCACTTATCAAACTTAAATGCAGCGATAAATTTTGAGTTCTTCTGTAGTTTATTGATGCCTATCGCATCTATTCCTACCTAGCTATTGGGATGCTGGCCAATATTCTGTCCTCCTGAAAACTGTTCTTTTATTGTCAACTCAGGTTTTCACATATTGGACCAATTGCTAAGAGTCTGCTGCCAGGAAAGTTGGTTCACTGCGTTGTGCCAGACAAAATATTGAATCCATTTTGCACATACAACCATTCGTCGTATCTGCTTTGATATTCTTGCGATATATCTCGAGATTCTCGACAAAATACAAGATACGGACTGTTATGTTATCAATCCTGACCTGTTATCTCGTTTCAGTCAAATTCCTATCTCCGTGACGTAGCTTCTGTCTTTTTAATATAAATATTTTCATTGCAGTTGTTCTAATGATTTCTCCTCCTTGATAACTAGGCCGCATGAAGGTAAGCGTACTAATAGAACCACAATTCGGTTTCATCTTTTTACTGTTGAAATAGCGACATGCAACCGTAAGTTCTATTCTAATCGCTTATTCCCTCGTACTTCTCACCTTCCCAAATCTCTTCTGGTTTCCCAAACATTTACAATTTTCACAAATTTATATGCAACTTCCATCGCATCTTCTGTCTTCCTGAAACCTGTTCTTTTATTGTCCTTGTTCTCTTTCACTTGCAGTAACTCCTTGCGTTATTATCGCTATGCTAGTGGCGAAACATTAAATAAAAGAACAATAATGAGTAATAACTTGAACAAGCCCAGCAGCATGACTTGTGGCTTCGACCTAGCACAGCTATCAACGCCCCCCCTCTAAGAGTTCCGTCTACCCAATTTCACTCACAAGGCTTGGTTTAAGTCAGGTTTTCAGGCACTTTCAAAAGTTCCGGCACGCTGGGTTCAACCTCCATCCAGTACAATAACATCAGGATATCTATATCTATATCTATCTATCTATCTATCTATCTATCTATCTATCTATCTATCTATATATATATATATATATATATATATATATATATATATATATATATGTGTGTGTGTGTGTGTGTGTGTGTCACCATGGAAAACAATATTCAAGCGAAAAACATCTCTAGAAAACAATAGAGCTGATACCTAAAGCCAAGAACAGTAGACGTCTCCGGTTTTCCTGAATTAAACTTGTCGATGTTTTCAACAGTTTCCTCTGAAACAAATCCATCTTTGCCTGTGATTCACGCTGGAACCGTTTGAAACAGCCATATACGGTGGCTTGCAAAAGTTTACTTCCCACTTTGAAAATTGATATGCTTTGTATACATTTTTTCAATTCCAATGATTGTTAAATAATAATCAGATCCATCAGACTTTCCTTTGATAAAAAGATTACATTTTAAATATTTCCCACTGATTCTTAAAATCATATAACTTAGTAAAATGTCTTTGCAAAAGTCTAAACCCCTTTTGGAATGTATTCAGCTAATGATCATGCTGCGTCAATTGCAGCCTGCAGACGCCTCGGGTAGCCTTCCACGAGCTTGCTGCAGTGGTTTGCTGACAGTTTTTGCCATTCTTCATGGCCGAACTTCTCGAGCTGTGTCAGATTGGATGGGGAACATCGGTGCACAGCCAGCTTTAGATCTCGCCATAGATTTTCTATAGGATTGAGGTCTGAAGAATTGCTGGGCTACTCCAAAACTTTGATTTTTTGGCTAGCAAACGAAGCTTTAGTGCTTTTTGACACATGCGTGCGGTCGTTATCTTGTTGAAACTTGAAATTGCGACCCAAGGGCGAAGCTCTAGCAGATTTCAGCAGGTTTGCCTCCAATATTTCTTGGTACATGACACTGTCCATGACACCTTGGATGATAACCAGCTCTCCAGGCCCCGCAGCTGAAAAGCAGCTCCAAAGCATGATTAAGCCACGGCGATGCTTTACAGTGGGGACGGTGTAATGACGTTGGTGAGCAGTGCCTTTTTTCCTCCAGACATAGCTTTTTATATTTTTCAAAATAACTCGACTTTGGTCTCATCTGACTGCAAAATCATTCGCCAAGTGGTCATAAAATCATTGATGTGACTTTTGGCAAAGTTTAGCCTAACTTGCTTGTGCAAAGGCTTCAGAAGGGGCTGTTTCTAGCTATCCTCCCTTGCACGCCAGACCGGTGTAATACCCTGGAAAGTGTAGATGCATGGACATCTATCCCAGTACTGGAAACTGAAGCTCTCAACCCTAACCCCTTCCAGTGTTGCACTATGGTAGGGGGTTGCCTCCCGGGCCAGTTTTGATTTTGTTCTTCTGGTAAGTTTTCTCGGTCTTCCAAATCTTGGTGGGGTAGCAGTGTTTTGTGCACTAACCACTTCTTAAGCACAGTTTTAACAGTGCTTAGGGACAATTCTAAAGATGTTGCAATCATTTTATAGCCATTATTTTCATTATACTTTTGAATAATAAGGTTTTAAGTTCCTGAGAGAGAGGCTTGTCCATTTTCTTTCCCGAGTTGAACACGTTGAAAAGACCAACATAACAAGAAACCATCTGGTGGATGATTTTGTAAACACTTAAATCACCTTATATAGCAAAATAATAGACTGGCCAAGTTTGTTTGTTATGGTAGAAAGCACATGTCACTTTTGATTATCCTGGATTCTATACATTAATGATAATCTACGTGATAACACAGTATAATATCTGGGAGGGGGTGTAGACTTTTGAAAAGACATTATTCTAAGTTATATTATTCTAAGAATCAGTGTGAAATTTTTAAAATGTAATTTTTATATCAAAGGAAAATTGAAAAAATGTTTTGTTCCCTGTTAAATTATACAAAATACATAAATTTTCAAAGGGTGTGCAGATATTTACAAGCCACTGTAATTTCTTTTACTGAATTTCATCTACTATCATTTATTTTGTCAAATAGATGAGACAACAAATATATGTTAGACTTTACAGTGGGTTTCTCCAGGCGTCGAATCAGACGTTTGATGTAGGGTGGAACCTTGTAAAAGAATTGTGTGAGTATTTATAATCATTGGTGATCAATTTTAATGAAAGAATTAGAAGTCCAAACAAGTGAAGCGTTTATGGGTCAGGCGTTTTAATTGAATGTGAGTTCAATTGCTATGGTGATAAAATAAATACTAGCATTACGTGATTCAATCTTTCTTTATTAAAATGCTTATCAAACAACCACTGTCTGTTATAATTAATAAGGCAGGCTTAAATGGATAATAAAACTTCTACATTGATGTTTCACCAATGAATTGGCATTATTCGAAAAACATCTATTCTACAGAGAAATTATCTTCATTAGCAGAAAGAGCTATCGTAAATTTTGTCTTTGTGTAAAATATATTTTTGTCATTCTACAATAAAATTACTTTTATGATAAAACCAATTAAACAGTACGCTTGTCAATGTAGAAGAATCTCATATATGTTTACCAATCAGTCGAATTCTCATATGAAAACACGACCACTCCATCTCCCATATACATATTCATGCAGGTTGATGGAAATAAATAAATACACAAATATGATTAGCCACTTAAAATACCTTTTAAGTAAAAATACATATATATATATATCGATATCTATCTATCTATCTATCTATCTATCTATCTATCTATCTATCTATATATATATATATATATATATATATATATATATATATATAAAATTAAAATTATTAAGTAATAAATATCAAATACTTGATATCTATCAATTAATTATTTTGCACTGTCTCTTGACATAGAGCTCTCCCTGAATCTGGATCTATATCCTCTTGGAAATTACATACGGATTACCATTTTCTATTACTTACACACACACACACACACACACACACACACACACACACACACACACACACACACACACATATATATATATATATATATATATATATATATATATATATGTATGTGTGTGTGTGTGACTCCAATCAACGCAATAAATTTCTAAAACGAAAGGGGTTACTGAGTGTGAGTGAATATGAGAAAAAGAAAACTTTATTAAGGGGATGAAAGAACAATAAAAGAGCAAGAGATAATGATTGATATTGCATTTAAATTCTCCAAGTTGACTTGAAAGCAAGAAATCAGCTGGATCTATATCCTCTTGGAAATTCCATACGGATTACCATTTTCTATTATATATATATATATATATATATATATATATATATATATAAGCAAAGATTCTTCTATCTGTCATAGGTGCAAACGTCGTCATTGAAGGGAAAACAAATAAAATCCAGAGTAGAATGAAGCAGGGACGAGATAAATAGGAATTCACGATTGCAAATAAAAAATGGGGTTATCAAAGAATGGATATATGGTATGAAAACGTCATGCCTAATTTGGCGAGCTGAAATATTTTCTGAAGCCATAAGATACGGATATAAATTTGTAATTAGTTTGGCAAAATAGTCAGGATAAATAAATCAGGGAATGAATTAAGATTAAAGACATTTGTGACATATTTTCTAGTAAATTTTATTCTTGGTCCCTGTGCGCACCATCTTGATAGGGGCATAAAATGGGACCATAAAAAGCGCGGTAAAATTTATGACTCCCGTCGGTAAGACCTGTGGAGTTACTGAAGTCGTCGTTATAGTGTTGTTTGGTCTTTCTCCGAGCAACGGACTGAATGTAACCTCAAACACGAGGTCAATACTAATAATTTCCTGCCATTACAATTTATTTTATGTCACGGGTTTTATTTTTATTGTTTTTCTTTTTTTTTAATCAATATTGGAAATAAATAAATAATACTTTAACGTGAAAGCAATTTATCAAATAGTGGAAAACAATAAGAAATACTACTACGATAATATATATATATATATATATATATATATATATATATATATATATATATAAAAGTGAACATAGAAGTCAAAACTTAGAGGCGACAGCCTCTTTCATGCTAGATGCAATCGTCAGGCCTGATGATTGCATCTAGCATCAAACAGACTGTCGCGTGTGTTGACTTCTATGTTCACTTTTATATTTACACACGCTCTATCGCTGATATTGAGCACTTTATCCCATAAGTATAGCACATCTTAAGACTATATATATATATATATATATATATATATATATATATATATATATATATATATATATATATATATATATATATAGCAATTATAGATATAGATATTGCGCACAGAGCAATCAACACAGTATTATGTTTGTTAGTTTTTAGAATTCACTGCGATTTTCAACCCAAAACTTGATCGAAAGATTTTTGAATGTATGTATGTATGCATGCATTCATGTGTAATCGATTTAATGCTGCTCTGTAAATATGAAAACAGATCGAATCAGGGTGGCATAGATAGATCGAGGATAGATAGATAGATAGATAGATAGATAGATAGATAGATAGATCTTACAAATAACTAATATAAAATCCCACAAAATTGGCGCCTACCTGAAACCAATATCTATCTATCTATCTATCTATCTATTTGGCCGCTTGAAACAGCCAGTCGCCTCTGAGTGTTGACTTCAATGTTCACATTTGTATTTATATATATATATATATATATATATATATATATATATATATGTGTGTGTGTGTGTGTGCGTGTGTGTGTGTGTGCGTGCGTGCGTGTGTGTGTGTTTGTGTGTGTGTGTATAAATATGTCTGTGTGCGTGTGTTTTGCGGATTAAAAAAAATTTTATATGTAGGAATAGGTTTTGAAAGTTACACCAATTTAACCAATGTAATATGAAGACAAAATAATAATAATAATAATAATAATAATAATATATGTATATATATATATATATATATATATATATATATATGTGTGTGTGTGTGTTTGTGTGTGTTTCTAAATAACGGATAGGTATATTTCTCCAATATATATTTTCCCAGATACACACTTCCTTTTAACTGTGTGTATAAACAAACACTGTGTCTCTAAAGCCCTCGAGTCCGCGCCCTCAAGAAAACTGAAACAAAACATGCTCTCCGGTAGTGATCGAACCTGCAGCCCTCTTAGTAGGAGAAACCATCGTTTGATCAGGCATATTATACACTGGTCGGTAGAATGTTCTAAATTTAATATATTTGTGTGTTCCTCATATATATATATATGGACGTTATTCCATTGTCTACACACGTTTGATTATTTAACTCCTTCTTTTTGTAAACACTGAAATTAGAGTTCATTGAATTTGACATCGAATGGCGTTCTAGAAAATAGGCTCCCTAACCAGAATGAACCTGTATTGCTTTTTTGCCATCATTTAGAAAAACACTATTTAATTTATTCTGACTAGTGTCCTCATCTTTGTCGCCATATTTACTACAATGTTCTACGCTATCCCGTGCAGCTGCGCAAATAAATATAAAGAGAAGACAGGCCACACCCTTAAAGTAAAGATTCAAGAACACCAGAAACCTGTAACATGAGGGGGTGTGGAAAAATCAGGCGTGGCTGACCACATATGGAGAGAGAAGGGAGATCACCGCCCTCTGTGGGATCAAGTTGAGATCATAGACAGAGAACACCATTGGAAAATTCGTAAACATAAGGAATCAGCATATATGCTAGGTGCAAAAATCTCCTGAGCTGACCAAGCATAGAAATTAATACAATATGGTAACCAGTAATAAGGAGTGCCAGAGAAAAGCGATAATAACAATACAAAATTGCAATATGAGCTCTGGTAAAAACATAAAATGGTAACAGCAAAAAAAAGGTGGCTGAAGACATTAGGTTTATAATATTCAGAAATTCATACACAGATGTCTTCAATGACACATCAAACAGTGGATAAACCCGTTAGTTAGAGTTCAATACCCGGTTAAGGCAGTGGAGAACTTCGAGAGGGGAATTAACAGGAGATAACTGACAAGTGACATCCATAAAACATGGCGCTTGGAACTAGAACAGTCAACCCCAGTGAGCGAAATAAGGGTTCAGTTCGACATTCCAACCACCTGAATAGTCCAGAGCGTACAACGGCCGAAATGTTGTAATAAATATGTCGACAAAGATGAGGACAATAGTCCGAATAATGTAAATAGTGTACATAATACATCATCTCAGAAATATAGACAGATACTGAAAGGTCGGAACGTTGTAATAAATATGGCAACAAAGATGAGGACAATAGTCCGAATAATGTAAATAGTGTACATAATACGTCATCTCAGATATGTAGACAGATACTGAAAGGCCGGAACATTGTAATAAATATGGCGACAAAAATGCGGACAATAGTCCGAATAATATAAATAGTGTACATAATACCTCATCTCAAATATATTTACAGATACTGAAAGGTGGGAACGTTGTAATAAATATGGCGACGAAAATGCGGACAATAGTCCGAATAATGTAAATAGTGTACATAATACGTCATCTCAGAAATATAGACTGATACTGAACGGCCGAAACTTTGTAATAAATATGGCGACAAAGATGAGGACAATAGTCCGAATAATGTAAATAATGTACATAATACCTCATCTCAGAAATAGAGACAGATACTGAAGGGCCGAAACGTTGTCATAAATATGGCGACAAAGATGAGGACAATAGTCCGAATAATGTAAATATTGTACATAATACCTCATCTCAGAAATATAGACAAATACTGAAAGGCCGAAACGTTGTAATAAATATGGCGACAAAGATGAGGACAATAGTCCGAATAATGTAAATAATGTACATAATACCTCATCTCAGAAATATAGACAGATACTGAAGGGCCGAAACGTTGTCATAAATATGGCGACAAAGATGAGGACAATAGTCCGAATAATGTAAATATTGTACATAATACCTCATCTCAGAAATATAGACAAATACTGAAGGGCCGAAACGTTGTCATAAATATGGCGACAAAGATGAGGACAATAGTCCGAATAATGTAAATAATGTACATAATACCTCATCTCAGAAATATAGACAAATACTGAAAGGCCGAAACGTTGTAATAAATATGGCGACAAAGATGAGGACAATAGTCCGAATAATGTAAATAATGTACATATTACCTCGTCTCAGAAATATAGACAGATACTGAAGGGCCGAAACGTTGTCATAAATATGGCGACAAAGATGAGGACAATAGTCCGAATAATGTAAATAATGTACATAATAACACATCTCAGAAATATACACAAATACTGAAAGGCCGAAACGTTGTAATAAATATGGCGACAAAGATGAGGACAATAGTCCGAATAATGTAAATAGTGTACATAATACCTCATCTCAAATATATTTACATATACTGAAAGGTGGGAACGTTGTAATAAATATGGCGACGAAAATGCGGACAATAGTCCGAATAATGTAAATAGTGTACATAATATGTCATCTCAGAAATATAGACAGATACTGAAGGGCCGAAACGTTGACATAAATATGGCGACAAAGATGAGGACAATAGTCCGAATAATGTAAATAATGTACATAATACCTCATCTCAGAAATATAGACAGATACTGAAGGGCCGAAAAGTTGACATAAATATGGCGACAAAGATGAGGACAATAGTCCGAATAATGTAAATAATGTACATAATACCTCATCTCAGAAATATAGACAAATACTGAAAGGCCGAAACGTTGTAATAAATATGGCGACAAAGATGAGGACAATAGTCCAAATAATGTAAATAATGTACATAATACCTCATCTCAGAAATATAGACAGATACTGAAGGGCCGAAACGTTGACATAAATATGGCGACAAAGATGAGGACAATAGTCCGAATAATGTAAATAATGTACATAATACCTCATCTCAGAAATATAGACAGATACTGAAGGGCCGAAACGTTGTCATAAATATGGCGACAAAGATGAGGACAATAGTCCGAATAATGTAAATATTGTACATAATACCTCATCTCAGAAATATAGACAAATACTGAAAGGCCGAAACGTTGTAATAAATATGGCGACAAAGATGAGGACAATAGTCCGAATAATGTAAATAATGTACATAATACCTCATCTCAGAAATATAGACAGATACTGAAGGGCCGAAACGTTGTCATAAATATGGCGACAAAGATGAGGACAATAGTCCGAATAATGTAAATATTGTACATAATACCTCATCTCAGAAATATAGACAAATACTGAAAGGCCGAAACGTTGTAATAAATATGGCGACAAAGATGAGGACAATAGTCCGAATAATGTAAATAATGTACATAATACCTCATCTCAGAAATATAGACAAATACTGAAAGCCGAAACGTTGTAATAAATATGGCGACAAAGATGAGGGCAATAGTCCGAATAATGTAAATAGTGTACATAATACATCATCTCAGAAATATAGACAGATACTGAAAGGTCGGAACGTTGTAATAAATATGGCAACAAAGATGAGGACAATAGTCCGAATAATGTAAATAGTGTACATAATACGTCATCTCCGATATGTAGACAGATACTGAAAGGCCGGAACATTGTAATAAATATGGCGACAAAAATGCGGACAATAATCCGAAAAATATAAATAGTGTACATAATACCTCATCTCAAATATATTTACATATACTGAAAGGTGGGAACGTTGTAATAAATATGGCGACGAAAATGCGGACAATAGTCCGAGTAATGTAAATAGTGTACATAATATGTCATCTCAGAAATATAGACTGATACTGAAGGGCCGAAACTTTGTAATAAATATGGCGACAAAGATGAGGACAATAGTCCGAATAATGTAAATAATGTACATAATACCTCGTCTCAGAAATATAGACAGATACTGAAGGGCCGAAACGTTGTCATAAATATGGCGACAAAGATGAGGACAATAGTCCGAATAATGTAAATAATGTACATAATACCTCATCTCAGAAATATAGACAAATACTGAAAGGCCGAAACGTTGTAATAAATATGGGGACAAAGATGAGGACAATAGTCCGAATAATGTAAATAATGTACATAATACCTCGTCTCAGAAATATAGACAGATACTGAAGGGCCGAAACGTTGTCATAAATATGGCGACAAAGATGAGGACAATAGTCCGAATAATGTAAATAATGTACATAATACCTCATCTCAGAAATATAGACAAATACTGAAAGGCCGAAACGTTGTAATAAATATGGCGACAAAGATGAGGGCAATAGTCCGAATAATGTAAATATTGTACATAATACCTCGTCTCAGAAATATAGACAGATACTGAAGGGCCGAAACGTTGTCATAAATATGGCGACAAAGATGAGGACAATAGTCCGAATAATGTAAATAATGTACATAATACCTCATCTCAGAAATATAGAGAAATACTGAAAGGCCGAAACGTTGTAATAAATATGGCGACAAAGATGAGGGCAATAGTCCGAATAATGTAAATAATGTACATAATACCTCGTCTCAGAAATATAGACAGATACTGAAGGGCCGAAACGTTGTCATAAATATGGCGACAAAGATGAGGACAATAGTCCGAATAATGTAAATATTGTACATAATACCTCATCTCAGAAATATAGACAAATACTGAAAGGCCGAAACGTTGTAATAAATATGGTGACAAAGATGAGGGCAATAGTCCGAATAATGTAAATAATGTACATAATACCTCGTCCCCAGAAATATAGACAGATACTGAAGGGCCGAAACGTTGTCATAAATATGGCGACAAAGATGACGACAATAGTCCGAATAATGTAAATAATGTACATAATACCTCATCTCAGAAATATAGACAAATACTGAAAGGCCGAAACGTTGTAATAAATATGGCGACAAAGATGAGGACAATAGTCCAAATAATGTAAATAATGTACATAATACCTCATCTCAGAAATATAGACAGATACTGACGGGCCGAAACGTTGACATAAATATGGCGACAAAGATGAGGACAATAGTCCGAATAATGTAAATAATGTACATAATACCTCATCTCAGAAATATAGACAGATACTGAAGGGCCGAAACGTTGTCATAAATATGGCGACAAAGATGAGGACAATAGTCCGAATAATGTAAATATTGTACATAATACCTCATCTCAGAAATATAGACAAATACTGAAAGGCCGAAACGTTGTAATAAATATGGCGACAAAGATGAGGACAATAGTCCGAATAATGTAAATAATGTACATAATACCTCATCTCAGAAATATAGACAGATACTGAAGGGCCGAAACGTTGTCATAAATATGGCGACAAAGATGAGGACAATAGTCCGAATAATGTAAATAATGTACATAATACCTCATCTCAGAAATATAGACAAATACTGAAAGGCCGAAACGTTGTAATAAATATGGCGACAAAGATGAGGACAATAGTCCGAATAATGTAAATAGTGTGCATAATACCTCATCTCAGAAATATAGAGATACTAAAGTGCCGAAACGTTGTAATAAATATGGCGACAAAGATGAGGACAATAGTCCGAATAATGTAAATAATGTACATAATACCTCGTCTCAGAAATATAGACAGATACTGAAGGGCCGAAACGTTGTCATAAATATGGCGACAAAGATGAGGACAATAGTCCGAATAATGTAAATAATGTACATAATACCTCATCTCAGAAATATAGACAAATACTGAAAGGCCGAAACGTTGTAATAAATATGGCGACAAAGATGAGGACAATAGTCCGAATAATGTAAATAATGTACATAACACCTCGTCTCAGAAATATAAACAGATACTGAAGGGCCGAAACATTGTCATAAATATGGCGACAAAGATGAGGACAATAGTCCGAATAATGTAAATAATGTACATAATACCTCATCTCAGAAATATAGACACATACTGAAAGGCCGAAACGTTGTAATAAATATGGCGACAAAGATGAGGACAATAGTCCGAATGATGTAAATAGTGTGCATAATACCTCATCTCAGAAATATAGACATATACTGAAGGGCCGAAACGTTGTAATAAATATGGCGACAAAGATGAGGACAATAGTCCGAATAATGTAAATAATGTACATAATACCTCGTCTCAGAAATATAGACAGATACTGAAGGGCCGAAACGTTGTCATAAATATGGCGACAAAGATGAGGACAATAGTCCGAATAATGTAAATAATGTACATAATACCTCATCTCAGAAATATAGACAAATACTGAAAGGCCGAAACTTTGTAATAAATATGGCGACAAAGATGAGGACAATAGTCCGAATAATGTAAATAATGTACATAATACCTCGTCTCAGAAATATAGACAGATACTGAAGGGCCGAAACGTTGTAATATATATGGCGACAAAGATGAGGACAATAGTCCGAATAATGTAAATAATGTACATAATACCTCATCTCAGAAATATAGACAAATACAGAAAGGCCGAAACGTTGTAATAAATATGGCGACAAAGATGAGGGCAATAGTCCGAATAATGTAAATAATGTACATAATACCTCGTCTCAGATATATAGACAGATACTGAAGGGCCGAAACGTTGTCATAAATATGGCGACAAAGATGAGGACAATAGTCCGAATAATGTAAATAATGTACATAATACCTCATCTCAGAAATATAGAGAAATACTGAAAGGCCGAAACGTTGTAATAAATATGGCGACAAAGATGAGGGCAATAGTCCGAATAATGTAAATAATGTACATAATACCTCGTCTCAGAAATATAGACAGATACTGAAGGGCCGAAACGTTGTCATAAATATGGCGGCAAAGATGAGGACAATAGTCCGAATAATGTAAATAATATACATAATACCTCATCTCAGAAATATAGACAAATACTGAAAGGCCGAAAAGTTGTAATAAATATGGCGACAAAGATGAGGACAATAGTCCGAATAATGTAAATAATGTACATAATACCTCATCTCAGAAATATAGACAGATACTGAAGGGCCGAAACGTTGTCATAAATATTGCGACAAAGATGAGGACAATAGTCCGAATAATGTAAATAAAGTAGATAATACCTCATCTCAGAAATATAGACAGATACTGAAGGGCCGAAACGTTGTCATAAATATGGCGACAAAGATGAGGACAATAGTCCGAATAATGTAAATATTGTACATAATACCTCATCTCAGAAATATAGACAAATACTGAAAGGTCGAAACGTTGTAATAAATATGGCGACAAAGATGAGGACAATAGTCCGAATAATGTAAATAATGTACATAATACCTCATCTCAGAAATATAGACAGATACTGAAGGGCCGAAACGTTGTCATAAATATGGCGACAAAGATGAGGACAATAGTCCGAATAATGTAAATATTGTATATAATACCTCAACTCAGAAATATAGACAAATACTGAAAGGCCGAAACGTTGTAATAAATATGGCGACAAAGATGAGGACAATAGTCCGAATAATGTAAATAATGTACATAATACCTCATCTCAGAAATATAGACAGATACTGAAGGGCCGAAACGTTGTCATAAATATGGCGACAAAGATGAGGACAATAATCCGAATAATGTAAATATTGTACATAATACCTCATCTCAGAAATATAGACAAATACTGAAAGGCCGAAACGTTGTAATAAATATGGCGACAAAGATGAGGACAATAGTCCGAATAATGTAAATAATGTACATAATACCTCATCTCAGAAATATAGACAGATACTGAAGGGCCGAAACGTTGTCATAAATATGGCGACAAAGATGAGGACAATAGTCCGAATAATGTAAATAATGTACATAATACCTCATCTCAGAAATATAGACAAATACTGAAAGGCCGAAACGTTGTAATAAATATGGCGACAAAGATGAGGACAATAGTCCGAATAATGTAAATAATGTACATAATACCTCATCTCAGAAATATAGACAGATACTGAAGGGCCGAAACGTTGTCATAAATATGGCGACAAAGATGAGGACAATAGTCCGAATAATGTAAATAATGTACATAATACCTCATCTCAGAAATATAGACAAATACTGAAAGGCCGAAACGTTGTAATAAATATGGCGACAAAGATGAGGGCAATAGTCCGAATAATGTAAATAATGTACATAATACCTCGTCTCAGAAATATAGACAGATACTGAAGGGCCGAAACGTTGTCATAAATATGGCGACAAAGATGAGGACAATAGTCCGAATAATGTAAATAATGTACATAATACCTCATCTCAGAAATATAGACAAATACTGAAATGCCGAAACGTTGTAATAAATATGGCGACAAAGATGAGGACAATAGTCCGAATAATGTAAATAATGTACATAATACCTCATCTCAGAAATATAGACAGATACTGAAGGGCCGAAACGTTGTCATAAATATGGCGACAAAGATGAGGACAATTGTCCGAATAATGTAAATAATGGACATAATACCTCATCTCAGAAATATAGACAGATACTGAAGGGCCGAAACGTTGTCATAAATATGGCGACAAAGATGAGGACAATAGTCCGAATAATGTAAATATTGTACATAATACCTCATCTCAGAAATATAGACAAATACTGAAAGGCCGAAACGTTGTAATAAATATGGCGACAAAGCTGAGGACAATAGTCCGAATAATGTAAATAATGTACATAATACCTCATCTCAGAAATATAGACAGATACGGAAGGGCCGAAACGTTGTCATAAATATGGCCACAAAGATGAGGACAATAGTCCGAATAATGTAAATATTGTACATAATACCTCATCTCAGAAATATAGACAAATACTGAAAGGCCGAAACGTTGTCATAAATATGGCGACAAAGATGAGGACAATAGTCCGAATAATGTAAATATTGTACATAATACCTCATCTCAGAAATATAGACAAATACTGAAAGGCCGAAACGTTGTCATAAATATGGCGACAAAGATGAGGACAATAGTCCGAATAATGTAAATAATGTACATAATACCTCATCTCAGAAATATAGACAGATACTGAAGGGCCGAAACGTTGTCATAAATATGGCGACAAAGATTAGGACAATAGTCCGAATAATGTAAATATTTTACATAATACCTCATCTCAGAAATATAGACAGATACTGAAGGGCCAAAACGTTGTCATAAATATGGCGACAAAGATGAGGACAATAGTCCGAATAATGTAAATATTGTACATAATACCTCATCTCAGAAATATAGACAGATACTGAAAGGCCGAAACGTTGTAATAAATATGGCGACAAGGATGAGGACAATTGTCCGAATAATGTAAATATTGTACATAATACCTCATCTCAGAAATATAGACAGATACTGAAAGGCCGAAACGTTGTCATAAATATGGCGACAAGGATGAGGACAATAGTCCGAATAATGTAAATATTGTACATAATACCGCATCTCAGTAATATAGACAGATACTGAAAGGCCGAAACGTTGGAATAAATATGGCGACAAGGATGAGGACAATAGTCCGAATAATGTAAATATTGTACATAATACCTCATCTCAGAAATATAGACAAATACTGAAAGGCCGAAACGTTGTAATAAATATGCCGACAAGGATGAGGACAATTGTCCGAATAATGTAAATATTGTACATAATACCTCATCTCAGAAATATAGACAGATACTGAAAGGCCGAAACGTTGTAATAAATATGGCGACAAGGATGAGGACAATTGTCCGAATAATGTAAATATTGTACATAATACCTCATCTCAGAAATATAGACAGATACTGAAAGGCCGAAACGTTGTCATAAATATGGCGACAAGGATGAGGGCAATAGTCCGAATAATGTAAATAATGTACATAATACCTCGTCTCAGAAATATAGACAGATACTGAAGGGCCGAAACGTTGTCATAAATATGGCGGCAAAGATGAGGACAATAGTCCGAATAATGTAAATAATATACATAATACCTCATCTCAGAAATATAGACAAATACTGAAAGGCCGAAAAGTTGTAATAAATATGGCGACAAAGATGAGGACAATAGTCCGAATAATGTAAATAATGTACATAATACCTCATCTCAGAAATATAGACAGATACTGAAGGGCCGAAACGTTGTCATAAATATTGCGACAAAGATGAGGACAATAGTCCGAATAATGTAAATAAAGTAGATAATACCTCATCTCAGAAATATAGACAGATACTGAAGGGCCGAAACGTTGTCATAAATATGGCGACAAAGATGAGGACAATAGTCCGAATAATGTAAATATTGTACATAATACCTCATCTCAGAAATATAGACAAATACTGAAAGGTCGAAACGTTGTAATAAATATGGCGACAAAGATGAGGACAATAGTCCGAATAATGTAAATAATGTACATAATACCTCATCTCAGAAATATAGACAGATACTGAAGGGCCGAAACGTTGTCATAAATATGGCGACAAAGATGAGGACAATAGTCCGAATAATGTAAATATTGTATATAATACCTCAACTCAGAAATATAGACAAATACTGAAAGGCCGAAACGTTGTAATAAATATGGCGACAAAGATGAGGACAATAGTCCGAATAATGTAAATAATGTACATAATACCTCATCTCAGAAATATAGACAGATACTGAAGGGCCGAAACGTTGTCATAAATATGGCGACAAAGATGAGGACAATAGTCCGAATAATGTAAATATTGTACATAATACCTCATCTCAGAAATATAGACAAATACTGAAAGGCCGAAACGTTGTAATAAATATGGCGACAAAGATGAGGACAATAGTCCGAATAATGTAAATAATGTACATAATACCTCATCTCAGAAATATAGACAGATACTGAAGGGCCGAAACGTTGTCATAAATATGGCGACAAAGATGAGGACAATAGTCCGAATAATGTAAATAATGTACATAATACCTCATCTCAGAAATATAGACAAATACTGAAAGGCCGAAACGTTGTAATAAATATGGCGACAAAGATGAGGACAATAGTCCGAATAATGTAAATAATGTACATAATACCTCATCTCAGAAATATAGACAGATACTGAAGGGCCGAAACGTTGTCATAAATATGGCGACAAAGATGAGGACAATAGTCCGAATAATGTAAATAATGTACATAATACCTCATCTCAGAAATATAGACAAATACTGAAAGGCCGAAACGTTGTAATAAATATGGCGACAAAGATGAGGGCAATAGTCCGAATAATGTAAATAATGTACATAATACCTCGTCTCAGAAATATAGACAGATACTGAAGGGCCGAAACGTTGTCATAAATATGGCGACAAAGATGAGGACAATAGTCCGAATAATGTAAATAATGTACATAATACCTCATCTCAGAAATATAGACAAATACTGAAATGCCGAAACGTTGTAATAAATATGGCGACAAAGATGAGGACAATAGTCCGAATAATGTAAATAATGTACATAATACCTCATCTCAGAAATATAGACAGATACTGAAGGGCCGAAACGTTGTCATAAATATGGCGACAAAGATGAGGACAATTGTCCGAATAATGTAAATAATGGACATAATACCTCATCTCAGAAATATAGACAGATACTGAAGGGCCGAAACGTTGTCATAAATATGGCGACAAAGATGAGGACAATAGTCCGAATAATGTAAATATTGTACATAATACCTCATCTCAGAAATATAGACAAATACTGAAAGGCCGAAACGTTGTAATAAATATGGCGACAAAGCTGAGGACAATAGTCCGAATAATGTAAATAATGTACATAATACCTCATCTCAGAAATATAGACAGATACGGAAGGGCCGAAACGTTGTCATAAATATGGCCACAAAGATGAGGACAATAGTCCGAATAATGTAAATATTGTACATAATACCTCATCTCAGAAATATAGACAAATACTGAAAGGCCGAAACGTTGTCATAAATATGGCGACAAAGATGAGGACAATAGTCCGAATAATGTAAATATTGTACATAATACCTCATCTCAGAAATATAGACAAATACTGAAAGGCCGAAACGTTGTCATAAATATGGCGACAAAGATGAGGACAATAGTCCGAATAATGTAAATAATGTACATAATACCTCATCTCAGAAATATAGACAGATACTGAAGGGCCGAAACGTTGTCATAAATATGGCGACAAAGATTAGGACAATAGTCCGAATAATGTAAATATTTTACATAATACCTCATCTCAGAAATATAGACAGATACTGAAGGGCCAAAACGTTGTCATAAATATGGCGACAAAGATGAGGACAATAGTCCGAATAATGTAAATATTGTACATAATACCTCATCTCAGAAATATAGACAGATACTGAAAGGCCGAAACGTTGTAATAAATATGGCGACAAGGATGAGGACAATTGTCCGAATAATGTAAATATTGTACATAATACCTCATCTCAGAAATATAGACAGATACTGAAAGGCCGAAACGTTGTCATAAATATGGCGACAAGGATGAGGACAATAGTCCGAATAATGTAAATATTGTACATAATACCGCATCTCAGAAATATAGACAGATACTGAAAGGCCGAAACGTTGGAATAAATATGGCGACAAGGATGAGGACAATAGTCCGAATAATGTAAATATTGTACATAATACCTCATCTCAGAAATATAGACAAATACTGAAAGGCCGAAACGTTGTAATAAATATGCCGACAAGGATGAGGACAATTGTCCGAATAATGTAAATATTGTACATAATACCTCATCTCAGAAATATAGACAGATACTGAAAGGCCGAAACGTTGTAATAAATATGGCGACAAGGATGAGGACAATTGTCCGAATAATGTAAATATTGTACATAATACCTCATCTCAGAAATATAGACAGATACTGAAAGGCCGAAACGTTGTCATAAATATGGCGACAAGGATGAGGACAATAGTCCGAATAATGTAAATACTGTACATAATACCTCATCTCAGAAATATAGACAGATACTGAAAGGCCGAAACGTTGTCATAAATATGGCGACAAAGATGAGGACAATAGTCCGAATAATGTAAATATTGTACATAATACCTCATCTCAGAAATATAGACAAATACTGAAAGGCCGAAACGTTGTAATAAATATGGCGACAAAGCTGAGGACAATAGTCCGAATAATGTAAATAATGTACATAATACCTCATCTCAGAAATATAGACAGATACGGAAGGGCCGAAACGTTGTCATAAATATGGCCACAAAGATGAGGACAATAGTCCGAATAATGTAAATATTGTACATAATACCTCATCTCAGAAATATAGACAAATACTGAAAGGCCGAAACGTTGTCATAAATATGGCGACAAAGATGAGGACAATAGTCCGAATAATGTAAATATTGTACATAATACCTCATCTCAGAAATATAGACAAATACTGAAAGGCCGAAACGTTGTCATAAATATGGCGACAAAGATGAGGACAATAGTCCGAATAATGTAAATAATGTACATAATACCTCATCTCAGAAATATAGACAGATACTGAAGGGCCGAAACGTTGTCATAAATATGGCGACAAAGATTAGGACAATAGTCCGAATAATGTAAATATTTTACATAATACCTCATCTCAGAAATATAGACAGATACTGAAGGGCCAAAACGTTGTCATAAATATGGCGACAAAGATGAGGACAATAGTCCGAATAATGTAAATATTGTACATAATACCTCATCTCAGAAATATAGACAGATACTGAAAGGCCGAAACGTTGTAATAAATATGGCGACAAGGATGAGGACAATTGTCCGAATAATGTAAATATTGTACATAATACCTCATCTCAGAAATATAGACAGATACTGAAAGGCCGAAACGTTGTCATATATATGGCGACAAGGATGAGGACAATAGTCCGAATAATGTAAATATTGTACATAATACCGCATCTCAGAAATATAGACAGATACTGAAAGGCCGAAACGTTGGAATAAATATGGCGACAAGGATGAGGACAATAGTCCGAATAATGTAAATATTGTACATAATACCTCATCTCAGAAATATAGACAAATACTGAAAGGCCGAAACGTTGTAATAAATATGCCGACAAGGATGAGGACAATTGTCCGAATAATGTAAATATTGTACATAATACCTCATCTCAGAAATATAGACAGATACTGAAAGGCCGAAACGTTGTAATAAATATGGCGACAAGGATGAGGACAATTGTCCGAATAATGTAAATATTGTACATAATACCTCATCTCAGAAATATAGACAGATACTGAAAGGCCGAAACGTTGTCATAAATATGGCGACAAGGATGAGGACAATAGTCCGAATAATGTAAATACTGTACATAATACCTCATCTCAGAAATATAGACAGATACTGAAAGGCCGAAACGTTGTCATAAATATGGCGACAAGGATGAGGACAATAGTCCGAATAATGTAAATATTGTACATAATACCTCATCTCAGAAATATAGACAGATACTGAAAGGCCGAAACGTTGGAATAAATATGGCGACAAGGATGAGGACAATAGTCCGAATAATGTAAATATTGTACATAATACCTCATCTCAGAAATATAGACAAATACTGAAAGGCCGAAACGTTGTAATAAATATGGCGACAAGGATGAGGACAATTGTCCGAATAATGTAAATATTGTACATAATACCTCATCTCAGAAATATAGACAGATACTAAAAGGCCGAAACGTTGTAATAAATATGGCGACAAGGATGAGGACAATAGTCCGAATAATGTAAATATTGTACATAATACCTCATCTCAGAAATATAGACAGATACTGAAAGGCCGAAACGTTGGAATAAATATGGCGACAAGGATGAGGACAATAGTCCGAATAATGTAAATATTGTACATAATACCTCATCTCAGAAATATAGACAAATACTGAAAGGCCGAAACGTTGGAATAAATATGGCGACAAGGATGAGGACAATAGTCCGAATAATGTAAATATTGTACATAATACCTCATCTCAGAAATATAGACAGATACTGAAAGGCCGAAACGTTGTAATAAATATGGCGACAAGGATGAGGACAATAGTCCGAATAATGTAAATAATTTACATAATAACTCATCTCAGAAATATAGACAAATACTAAAAGGCCGAAACGTTGTAATAAATATGGGGACAAAATGAGGACAATAGTCCGAATAATGTAAATATTGTACATAATACCTCATCTCAGAAATATAGACAAATACTGAAAGGCCGAAACGTTGTAATAAATATGGCGACAAGGATGAGGACAATAGTCCGAATAATGTAAATAATGTACATAATACCTCATCTCAGGAATATAGACAGATACTGAAAGGCCGAAACGTTGTCATAAATATGGCGACAAGGATGAGGACAATAGTCCGAATAATGTAAATACTGTACATAATACCTCATCTCAGAAATATAGACAGATACTGAAAGGCCGAAACGTTGGAATAAATATGGCGACAAGGATGAGGACAATAGTCCGAATAATGTAAATATTGTACATAATACCTCATCTCAGAAATATAGACAAATTCTGAAAGGCCGAAACGTTGTAATAAATATGGCGACAAGGATGAGGACAATAGTCCGAATAATGGAAATATTGTACATAATACCTCATCTCAGAAATATAGACAGATACTGAAAGGCCGAAACGTTGTAATAAATAAGGCGACAAGGATGAGGACAATAGTCCGAATAATGTAAATACTGTACATAATACCTCATCTCAGAAATATAGACAAATACTGAAAGGCCGAAACGTTGGAATAAATATGGCGACAAGGATGAGGACAATAGTCCGAATAATGTAAATACTGTACATAATACCTCATCTCAGAAATATAGACAGATACTGAAAGGCCGAAACGTTGGAATAAATATGGCGACAAGGATGAGGACAATAGTCCGAATAATGTAAATATTGTACATAATACCTCATCTCAGAAATATAGACAAATACTGAAAGGCCGAAACGTTGGAATAAATATGGCGACAAGGATGAGGACAATAGTCCGAATAATGTAAATATTGTAAATAATACCTCATCTCAGAAATATAGACAGATACTGAAAGGCCGAAACGTTGTAATAAATATGGCGACAAGGATGAGGACAATAGTCCGAATAATGTAAATATTGTACATAATACCTCATCTCAGAAATATAGACAGATACTGAAAGGCCGAAACGTTGGAATAAATATGGCGACAAGGATGAGGACAATAGTCCGAATAATGTAAATACTGTACATAATACCTCATCTCAGAAATATAGACAAATACTGAAAGGCCGAAACGTTGGAATAAATATGGCGACAAGGATGAGGACAATAGTCCGAATAATGTAAATATTGTACATAATACCTCATCTCAGAAATATAGACAAATACTGAAAGGCCGAAACGTTGGAATAAATATGGCGACAAGGATGAGGACAATAGTCCGAATAATGTAAATATTGTACATAATACATCATCTCAGAAATATAGACAGATACTGAAAGGCCGAAACGTTGGAATAAATATGGCGACAAGGATGAGGACAATAGTCCGAATAATGTAAATATTGTACATAATACCTCATCTCAGAAATATAGACAAATACTGAAAGGCCGAAACGTTGGAATAAATATGGCGACAAGGATGAGGACAATAGTCCGAATAATGTAAATATTGTACATAATACCTCATCTCAGAAATATAGACAAATACTGAAAGGCCGAAACGTTGGAATAAATATGGCGACAAGGATGAGGACAAAAGTCCGAATAATGTAAATATTCTACATAATACCTCATCTCAGAAATATAGACAGATACTGAAAGGCCGAAACGTTGGAATAAATATGGCGACAAGGATGAGGACAATAGTCCGAATAATGTAAATACTGTACATAATACCTCATCTCAGAAATATAGACAGATACTGAAAGGCCGAAACGTTGGAATAAATATGGCGACAAGGATGAGGACAATAGTCCGAATAATGTAAATACTGTACATAATACCTCATCTCAGAAATATAGACAAATACTGAAAGGCCGAAACGTTGGAATAAATATGGCGACAAGGATGAGGACAATAGTCCGAATAATGTAAATACTGTACATAATACCTCATCTCAGAAATATAGACAAATACTGAAAGGCCGAAACGTTGGAATAACTATGGCGACAAGGATGAGGACAATAGTCCGAATAATGTAAATACTGTACATAATACCTCATCTCAGAAATATAGACAAATACTGAACGGCCGAAACGTTGGAATAAATATGGCGACAAGGATGAGGACAATAGTCCGAATAATGTAAATACTGTACATAATACCTCATCTCAGAAATATAGACAAATACTGAAAGGCCGAAACGTTGGAATAAATATGGCGACAAGGATGAGGACAATAGTCCGAATAATGTAAATATTGTACATAATACATCATCTCAGAAATATAGACAGATACTGAAAGGCCGAAACGTTGGAATAAATATGGCGACAAGGATGAGGACAATAGTGCGAATAATGTAAATACTGTACATAATACCTCATCTCAGAAATATAGACAGATACTGAAAGGCCGAAACGTTGGAATAAATATGGCGACAAGGATGAGGACAATAGTCCGAATAATGTAAATATTGTACATAATACATCATCTCAGAAATATAGACAGATACTGAAAGGCCGAAACGTTGGAATAAATATGGCGACAAGGATGAGGACAATAGTCCGAATAATGTAAATACTGTACATAATACCTCATCTCAGAAATATAGACAGATACTGAAAGGCCGAAACGTTGGAATAAATATGGCGACAAGGATGAGGACAATAGTCCGAATAATGTAAATATTGTACATAATACCTCATCTCAGAAATATAGACAGATACTGAAAGGCCGAAACGTTGTCATAAATATGGCGACAAGGATGAGGACAATAGTCCGAATAATGTAAATATTGTACATAATACCTCATCTCAGAAATATAGACAGATACTGAAAGGCCGAAACGTTGTCATAAATATGGCGACAAGGATGAGGACAATAGTCCGAATAATGTAAATATTGTACATAATACCTCATCTCAGAAATATAGACAGATACTGAAAGGCCGAAACGTTGTCATAAATATGGCGACAAGGATGAGGACAATAGTCCGAATAATGTAAATATTGTACATAATACCTCATCTCAGAAATATAGACAGATACTGAAAGGCCGAAACGTTGGAATAAATATGGCGACAAGGATGAGGACAATAGTCCGAATAATGTAAATATTGTACATAATACCTCATCTCAGAAATATAGACAGATACTGAAAGGCCGAAACGTTGTCATAAATATGGCGACAAGGATGAGGACAATAGTCCGAATAATGTAAATATTGTACATAATACCTCATCTCAGAAATATAGACAGATACTGAAAGGCCGAAACGTTGGAATAAATATGGCGACAAGGATGAGGACAATAGTCCGAATAATGTAAATATTGTACATAATACCTCATCTCAGAAATATAGACAGATACTGAAAGGCCGAAATGTTGTCATAAATATGGCGACAAGGATGAGGACAATAGTCCGAATAATGTAAATATTGTACATAATACCTCATCTCAGAAATATAGACAGATACTGAAAGGCCGAAACGTTGGAATAAATATGGCGACAAGGATGAGGACAATAGTCCGAATAATGTAAATAATGTACATAATAACTCATCTCAGAAATATAGACAGATACTAAAAGGCCGAAACGTTGTAATAAATATGGGGACAAAATGAGGACAATAGTCCGAATAATGTAAATATTGTACATAATACTTCATCTCAGAAATATAGTCAAATAATGACGGGCCGAAACGTTGTCATAAATATGGCGACAAAGATGAGGACAATAGTCCGAATAATGTAAATATTGTACATAATACCTCATCTCAGAAATATAGACAAATACTGAAAGGTCGAAACGTTGTAATAAATATGGCGACAAAGATGAGGACAATAGTCCGAATAATGTAAATAATGTACATAATACCTCATCTCAGAAATATAGACAGATACTGAAGGGCCGAAACGTTGTCATAAATATGGCGACAAAGATGAGGACAATAGTCCGAATAATGTAAATATTGTATATAATACCTCAACTCAGAAATATAGACAAATACTGAAAGGCCGAAACGTTGTAATAAATATGGCGACAAAGATGAGGACAATAGTCCGAATAATGTAAATAATGTACATAATACCTCATCTCAGAAATATAGACAGATACTGAAGGGCCGAAACGTTGTCATAAATATGGCGACAAAGATGAGGACAATAGTCCGAATAATGTAAATATTGTACATAATACCTCATCTCAGAAATATAGACAAATACTGAAAGGCCGAAACGTTGTAATAAATATGGCGACAAAGATGAGGACAATAGTCCGAATAATGTAAATAATGTACATAATACCTCATCTCAGAAATATAGACAGATACTGAAGGGCCGAAACGTTGTCATAAATATGGCGACAAAGATGAGGACAATAGTCCGAATAATGTAAATAATGTACATAATACCTCATCTCAGAAATATAGACAAATACTGAAAGGCCGAAACGTTGTAATAAATATGGCGACAAAGATGAGGACAATAGTCCGAATAATGTAAATAATGTACATAATACCTCATCTCAGAAATATAGACAGATACTGAAGGGCCGAAACGTTGTCATAAATATGGCGACAAAGATGAGGACAATAGTCCGAATAATGTAAATAATGTACATAATACCTCATCTCAGAAATATAGACAAATACTGAAAGGCCGAAACGTTGTAATAAATATGGCGACAAAGATGAGGGCAATAGTCCGAATAATGTAAATAATGTACATAATACCTCGTCTCAGAAATATAGACAGATACTGAAGGGCCGAAACGTTGTCATAAATATGGCGACAAAGATGAGGACAATAGTCCGAATAATGTAAATAATGTACATAATACCTCATCTCAGAAATATAGACAAATACTGAAATGCCGAAACGTTGTAATAAATATGGCGACAAAGATGAGGACAATAGTCCGAATAATGTAAATAATGTACATAATACCTCATCTCAGAAATATAGACAGATACTGAAGGGCCGAAACGTTGTCATAAATATGGCGACAAAGATGAGGACAATTGTCCGAATAATGTAAATAATGGACATAATACCTCATCTCAGAAATATAGACAGATACTGAAGGGCCGAAACGTTGTCATAAATATGGCGACAAAGATGAGGACAATAGTCCGAATAATGTAAATATTGTACATAATACCTCATCTCAGAAATATAGACAAATACTGAAAGGCCGAAACGTTGTAATAAATATGGCGACAAAGCTGAGGACAATAGTCCGAATAATGTAAATAATGTACATAATACCTCATCTCAGAAATATAGACAGATACGGAAGGGCCGAAACGTTGTCATAAATATGGCCACAAAGATGAGGACAATAGTCCGAATAATGTAAATATTGTACATAATACCTCATCTCAGAAATATAGACAAATACTGAAAGGCCGAAACGTTGTCATAAATATGGCGACAAAGATGAGGACAATAGTCCGAATAATGTAAATATTGTACATAATACCTCATCTCAGAAATATAGACAAATACTGAAAGGCCGAAACGTTGTCATAAATATGGCGACAAAGATGAGGACAATAGTCCGAATAATGTAAATAATGTACATAATACCTCATCTCAGAAATATAGACAGATACTGAAGGGCCGAAACGTTGTCATAAATATGGCGACAAAGATTAGGACAATAGTCCGAATAATGTAAATATTTTACATAATACCTCATCTCAGAAATATAGACAGATACTGAAGGGCCAAAACGTTGTCATAAATATGGCGACAAAGATGAGGACAATAGTCCGAATAATGTAAATATTGTACATAATACCTCATCTCAGAAATATAGACAGATACTGAAAGGCCGAAACGTTGTAATAAATATGGCGACAAGGATGAGGACAATTGTCCGAATAATGTAAATATTGTACATAATACCTCATCTCAGAAATATAGACAGATACTGAAAGGCCGAAACGTTGTCATAAATATGGCGACAAGGATGAGGACAATAGTCCGAATAATGTAAATATTGTACATAATACCGCATCTCAGAAATATAGACAGATACTGAAAGGCCGAAACGTTGGAATAAATATGGCGACAAGGATGAGGACAATAGTCCGAATAATGTAAATATTGTACATAATACCTCATCTCAGAAATATAGACAAATACTGAAAGGCCGAAACGTTGTAATAAATATGCCGACAAGGATGAGGACAATTGTCCGAATAATGTAAATATTGTACATAATACCTCATCTCAGAAATATAGACAGATACTGAAAGGCCGAAACGTTGTAATAAATATGGCGACAAGGATGAGGACAATTGTCCGAATAATGTAAATATTGTACATAATACCTCATCTCAGAAATATAGACAGATACTGAAAGGCCGAAACGTTGTCATAAATATGGCGACAAGGATGAGGACAATAGTCCGAATAATGTAAATACTGTACATAATACCTCATCTCAGAAATATAGACAGATACTGAAAGGCCGAAACGTTGTCATAAATATGGCGACAAAGATGAGGACAATAGTCCGAATAATGTAAATATTGTACATAATACCTCATCTCAGAAATATAGACAAATACTGAAAGGCCGAAACGTTGTAATAAATATGGCGACAAAGCTGAGGACAATAGTCCGAATAATGTAAATAATGTACATAATACCTCATCTCAGAAATATAGACAGATACGGAAGGGCCGAAACGTTGTCATAAATATGGCCACAAAGATGAGGACAATAGTCCGAATAATGTAAATATTGTACATAATACCTCATCTCAGAAATATAGACAAATACTGAAAGGCCGAAACGTTGTCATAAATATGGCGACAAAGATGAGGACAATAGTCCGAATAATGTAAATATTGTACATAATACCTCATCTCAGAAATATAGACAAATACTGAAAGGCCGAAACGTTGTCATAAATATGGCGACAAAGATGAGGACAATAGTCCGAATAATGTAAATAATGTACATAATACCTCATCTCAGAAATATAGACAGATACTGAAGGGCCGAAACGTTGTCATAAATATGGCGACAAAGATTAGGACAATAGTCCGAATAATGTAAATATTTTACATAATACCTCATCTCAGAAATATAGACAGATACTGAAGGGCCAAAACGTTGTCATAAATATGGCGACAAAGATGAGGACAATAGTCCGAATAATGTAAATATTGTACATAATACCTCATCTCAGAAATATAGACAGATACTGAAAGGCCGAAACGTTGTAATAAATATGGCGACAAGGATGAGGACAATTGTCCGAATAATGTAAATATTGTACATAATACCTCATCTCAGAAATATAGACAGATACTGAAAGGCCGAAACGTTGTCATAAATATGGCGACAAGGATGAGGACAATAGTCCGAATAATGTAAATATTGTACATAATACCGCATCTCAGAAATATAGACAGATACTGAAAGGCCGAAACGTTGGAATAAATATGGCGACAAGGATGAGGACAATAGTCCGAATAATGTAAATATTGTACATAATACCTCATCTCAGAAATATAGACAAATACTGAAAGGCCGAAACGTTGTAATAAATATGCCGACAAGGATGAGGACAATTGTCCGAATAATGTAAATATTGTACATAATACCTCATCTCAGAAATATAGACAGATACTGAAAGGCCGAAACGTTGTAATAAATATGGCGACAAGGATGAGGACAATTGTCCGAATAATGTAAATATTGTACATAATACCTCATCTCAGAAATATAGACAGATACTGAAAGGCCGAAACGTTGTCATAAATATGGCGACAAGGATGAGGACAATAGTCCGAATAATGTAAATACTGTACATAATACCTCATCTCAGAAATATAGACAGATACTGAAAGGCCGAAACGTTGTCATAAATATGGCGACAAGGATGAGGACAATAGTCCGAATAATGTAAATATTGTACATAATACCTCATCTCAGAAATATAGACAGATACTGAAAGGCCGAAACGTTGGAATAAATATGGCGACAAGGATGAGGACAATAGTCCGAATAATGTAAATATTGTACATAATACCTCATCTCAGAAATATAGACAAATACTGAAAGGCCGAAACGTTGTAATAAATATGGCGACAAGGATGAGGACAATTGTCCGAATAATGTAAATATTGTACATAATACCTCATCTCAGAAATATAGACAGATACTAAAAGGCCGAAACGTTGTAATAAATATGGCGACAAGGATGAGGACAATAGTCCGAATAATGTAAATATTGTACATAATACCTCATCTCAGAAATATAGACAGATACTGAAAGGCCGAAACGTTGGAATAAATATGGCGACAAGGATGAGGACAATAGTCCGAATAATGTAAATATTGTACATAATACCTCATCTCAGAAATATAGACAAATACTGAAAGGCCGAAACGTTGGAATAAATATGGCGACAAGGATGAGGACAATAGTCCGAATAATGTAAATATTGTACATAATACCTCATCTCAGAAATATAGACAGATACTGAAAGGCCGAAACGTTGTAATAAATATGGCGACAAGGATGAGGACAATAGTCCGAATAATGTAAATAATTTACATAATAACTCATCTCAGAAATATAGACAAATACTAAAAGGCCGAAACGTTGTAATAAATATGGGGACAAAATGAGGACAATAGTCCGAATAATGTAAATATTGTACATAATACCTCATCTCAGAAATATAGACAAATACTGAAAGGCCGAAACGTTGTAATAAATATGGCGACAAGGATGAGGACAATAGTCCGAATAATGTAAATAATGTACATAATACCTCATCTCAGGAATATAGACAGATACTGAAAGGCCGAAACGTTGTCATAAATATGGCGACAAGGATGAGGACAATAGTCCGAATAATGTAAATACTGTACATAATACCTCATCTCAGAAATATAGACAGATACTGAAAGGCCGAAACGTTGGAATAAATATGGCGACAAGGATGAGGACAATAGTCCGAATAATGTAAATATTGTACATAATACCTCATCTCAGAAATATAGACAAATTCTGAAAGGCCGAAACGTTGTAATAAATATGGCGACAAGGATGAGGACAATAGTCCGAATAATGGAAATATTGTACATAATACCTCATCTCAGAAATATAGACAGATACTGAAAGGCCGAAACGTTGTAATAAATAAGGCGACAAGGATGAGGACAATAGTCCGAATAATGTAAATACTGTACATAATACCTCATCTCAGAAATATAGACAAATACTGAAAGGCCGAAACGTTGGAATAAATATGGCGACAAGGATGAGGACAATAGTCCGAATAATGTAAATACTGTACATAATACCTCATCTCAGAAATATAGACAGATACTGAAAGGCCGAAACGTTGGAATAAATATGGCGACAAGGATGAGGACAATAGTCCGAATAATGTAAATATTGTACATAATACCTCATCTCAGAAATATAGACAAATACTGAAAGGCCGAAACGTTGGAATAAATATGGCGACAAGGATGAGGACAATAGTCCGAATAATGTAAATATTGTAAATAATACCTCATCTCAGAAATATAGACAGATACTGAAAGGCCGAAACGTTGTAATAAATATGGCGACAAGGATGAGGACAATAGTCCGAATAATGTAAATATTGTACATAATACCTCATCTCAGAAATATAGACAGATACTGAAAGGCCGAAACGTTGGAATAAATATGGCGACAAGGATGAGGACAATAGTCCGAATAATGTAAATACTGTACATAATACCTCATCTCAGAAATATAGACAGATACTGAAAGGCCGAAACGTTGTCATAAATATGGCGACAAAGATGAGGACAATAGTCCGAATAATGTAAATATTGTACATAATACCTCATCTCAGAAATATAGACAAATACTGAAAGGCCGAAACGTTGTAATAAATATGGCGACAAAGCTGAGGACAATAGTCCGAATAATGTAAATAATGTACATAATACCTCATCTCAGAAATATAGACAGATACGGAAGGGCCGAAACGTTGTCATAAATATGGCCACAAAGATGAGGACAATAGTCCGAATAATGTAAATATTGTACATAATACCTCATCTCAGAAATATAGACAAATACTGAAAGGCCGAAACGTTGTCATAAATATGGCGACAAAGATGAGGACAATAGTCCGAATAATGTAAATATTGTACATAATACCTCATCTCAGAAATATAGACAAATACTGAAAGGCCGAAACGTTGTCATAAATATGGCGACAAAGATGAGGACAATAGTCCGAATAATGTAAATAATGTACATAATACCTCATCTCAGAAATATAGACAGATACTGAAGGGCCGAAACGTTGTCATAAATATGGCGACAAAGATTAGGACAATAGTCCGAATAATGTAAATATTTTACATAATACCTCATCTCAGAAATATAGACAGATACTGAAGGGCCAAAACGTTGTCATAAATATGGCGACAAAGATGAGGACAATAGTCCGAATAATGTAAATATTGTACATAATACCTCATCTCAGAAATATAGACAGATACTGAAAGGCCGAAACGTTGTAATAAATATGGCGACAAGGATGAGGACAATTGTCCGAATAATGTAAATATTGTACATAATACCTCATCTCAGAAATATAGACAGATACTGAAAGGCCGAAACGTTGTCATAAATATGGCGACAAGGATGAGGACAATAGTCCGAATAATGTAAATATTGTACATAATACCGCATCTCAGAAATATAGACAGATACTGAAAGGCCGAAACGTTGGAATAAATATGGCGACAAGGATGAGGACAATAGTCCGAATAATGTAAATATTGTACATAATACCTCATCTCAGAAATATAGACAAATACTGAAAGGCCGAAACGTTGTAATAAATATGCCGACAAGGATGAGGACAATTGTCCGAATAATGTAAATATTGTACATAATACCTCATCTCAGAAATATAGACAGATACTGAAAGGCCGAAACGTTGTAATAAATATGGCGACAAGGATGAGGACAATTGTCCGAATAATGTAAATATTGTACATAATACCTCATCTCAGAAATATAGACAGATACTGAAAGGCCGAAACGTTGTCATAAATATGGCGACAAGGATGAGGACAATAGTCCGAATAATGTAAATACTGTACATAATACCTCATCTCAGAAATATAGACAGATACTGAAAGGCCGAAACGTTGTCATAAATATGGCGACAAGGATGAGGACAATAGTCCGAATAATGTAAATATTGTACATAATACCTCATCTCAGAAATATAGACAGATACTGAAAGGCCGAAACGTTGGAATAAATATGGCGACAAGGATGAGGACAATAGTCCGAATAATGTAAATATTGTACATAATACCTCATCTCAGAAATATAGACAAATACTGAAAGGCCGAAACGTTGTAATAAATATGGCGACAAGGATGAGGACAATTGTCCGAATAATGTAAATATTGTACATAATACCTCATCTCAGAAATATAGACAGATACTAAAAGGCCGAAACGTTGTAATAAATATGGCGACAAGGATGAGGACAATAGTCCGAATAATGTAAATATTGTACATAATACCTCATCTCAGAAATATAGACAGATACTGAAAGGCCGAAACGTTGGAATAAATATGGCGACAAGGATGAGGACAATAGTCCGAATAATGTAAATATTGTACATAATACCTCATCTCAGAAATATAGACAAATACTGAAAGGCCGAAACGTTGGAATAAATATGGCGACAAGGATGAGGACAATAGTCCGAATAATGTAAATATTGTACATAATACCTCATCTCAGAAATATAGACAGATACTGAAAGGCCGAAACGTTGTAATAAATATGGCGACAAGGATGAGGACAATAGTCCGAATAATGTAAATAATTTACATAATAACTCATCTCAGAAATATAGACAAATACTAAAAGGCCGAAACGTTGTAATAAATATGGGGACAAAATGAGGACAATAGTCCGAATAATGTAAATATTGTACATAATACCTCATCTCAGAAATATAGACAAATACTGAAAGGCCGAAACGTTGTAATAAATATGGCGACAAGGATGAGGACAATAGTCCGAATAATGTAAATAATGTACATAATACCTCATCTCAGGAATATAGACAGATACTGAAAGGCCGAAACGTTGTCATAAATATGGCGACAAGGATGAGGACAATAGTCCGAATAATGTAAATACTGTACATAATACCTCATCTCAGAAATATAGACAGATACTGAAAGGCCGAAACGTTGGAATAAATATGGCGACAAGGATGAGGACAATAGTCCGAATAATGTAAATATTGTACATAATACCTCATCTCAGAAATATAGACAAATTCTGAAAGGCCGAAACGTTGTAATAAATATGGCGACAAGGATGAGGACAATAGTCCGAATAATGGAAATATTGTACATAATACCTCATCTCAGAAATATAGACAGATACTGAAAGGCCGAAACGTTGTAATAAATAAGGCGACAAGGATGAGGACAATAGTCCGAATAATGTAAATACTGTACATAATACCTCATCTCAGAAATATAGACAAATACTGAAAGGCCGAAACGTTGGAATAAATATGGCGACAAGGATGAGGACAATAGTCCGAATAATGTAAATACTGTACATAATACCTCATCTCAGAAATATAGACAGATACTGAAAGGCCGAAACGTTGGAATAAATATGGCGACAAGGATGAGGACAATAGTCCGAATAATGTAAATATTGTACATAATACCTCATCTCAGAAATATAGACAAATACTGAAAGGCCGAAACGTTGGAATAAATATGGCGACAAGGATGAGGACAATAGTCCGAATAATGTAAATATTGTAAATAATACCTCATCTCAGAAATATAGACAGATACTGAAAGGCCGAAACGTTGTAATAAATATGGCGACAAGGATGAGGACAATAGTCCGAATAATGTAAATATTGTACATAATACCTCATCTCAGAAATATAGACAGATACTGAAAGGCCGAAACGTTGGAATAAATATGGCGACAAGGATGAGGACAATAGTCCGAATAATGTAAATACTGTACATAATACCTCATCTCAGAAATATAGACAAATACTGAAAGGCCGAAACGTTGGAATAAATATGGCGACAAGGATGAGGACAATAGTCCGAATAATGTAAATATTGTACATAATACCTCATCTCAGAAATATAGACAAATACTGAAAGGCCGAAACGTTGGAATAAATATGGCGACAAGGATGAGGACAATAGTCCGAATAATGTAAATATTGTACATAATACATCATCTCAGAAATATAGACAGATACTGAAAGGCCGAAACGTTGGAATAAATATGGCGACAAGGATGAGGACAATAGTCCGAATAATGTAAATATTGTACATAATACCTCATCTCAGAAATATAGACAAATACTGAAAGGCCGAAACGTTGGAATAAATATGGCGACAAGGATGAGGACAATAGTCCGAATAATGTAAATATTGTACATAATACCTCATCTCAGAAATATAGACAAATACTGAAAGGCCGAAACGTTGGAATAAATATGGCGACAAGGATGAGGACAAAAGTCCGAATAATGTAAATATTCTACATAATACCTCATCTCAGAAATATAGACAGATACTGAAAGGCCGAAACGTTGGAATAAATATGGCGACAAGGATGAGGACAATAGTCCGAATAATGTAAATACTGTACATAATACCTCATCTCAGAAATATAGACAGATACTGAAAGGCCGAAACGTTGGAATAAATATGGCGACAAGGATGAGGACAATAGTCCGAATAATGTAAATACTGTACATAATACCTCATCTCAGAAATATAGACAAATACTGAAAGGCCGAAACGTTGGAATAAATATGGCGACAAGGATGAGGACAATAGTCCGAATAATGTAAATACTGTACATAATACCTCATCTCAGAAATATAGACAAATACTGAAAGGCCGAAACGTTGGAATAACTATGGCGACAAGGATGAGGACAATAGTCCGAATAATGTAAATACTGTACATAATACCTCATCTCAGAAATATAGACAAATACTGAACGGCCGAAACGTTGGAATAAATATGGCGACAAGGATGAGGACAATAGTCCGAATAATGTAAATACTGTACATAATACCTCATCTCAGAAATATAGACAAATACTGAAAGGCCGAAACGTTGGAATAAATATGGCGACAAGGATGAGGACAATAGTCCGAATAATGTAAATATTGTACATAATACATCATCTCAGAAATATAGACAGATACTGAAAGGCCGAAACGTTGGAATAAATATGGCGACAAGGATGAGGACAATAGTGCGAATAATGTAAATACTGTACATAATACCTCATCTCAGAAATATAGACAGATACTGAAAGGCCGAAACGTTGGAATAAATATGGCGACAAGGATGAGGACAATAGTCCGAATAATGTAAATATTGTACATAATACATCATCTCAGAAATATAGACAGATACTGAAAGGCCGAAACGTTGGAATAAATATGGCGACAAGGATGAGGACAATAGTCCGAATAATGTAAATACTGTACATAATACCTCATCTCAGAAATATAGACAAATACTGAAAGGCCGAAACGTTGGAATAAATATGGCGACAAGGATGAGGACAATAGTCCGAATAATGTAAATACTGTACATAATACCTCATCTCAGAAATATAGACAGATACTGAAAGGCCGAAACGTTGTAATAAATATGGCGACAAGGATGAGGACAATAGTCCGAATAATGTAAATATTGTACATAATACCTCATCTCAGAAATATAGACAGATACTGAAAGGCCGAAACGTTGGAATAAATATGGCGACAAGGTTGAGGACAATAGTCCGAATAATGTAAATACTGTACATAATACCTCATCTCAGAAATATAGACAGATACTGAAAGGCCGAAACGTTGGAATAAATATGGCGACAAGGATGAGGACAATAGTCCGAATAATGTAAATATTGTACATAATACCTCATCCCAGAAATATAGACAGATACTGAAAGGCCGAAACGTTGGAATAAATATGGCGACAAGGATGAGGACAATAGTCCGAATAATGTAAATATTGTACATAATACCTCATCTCAGAAATATAGACAGATACTGAAAGGCCGAAACGTTGGAATAAATATGGCGACAAGGATGAGGACAATAGTCCGAATAATGTAAATAGTGTACATAATACCTCATCTCAGAAATATAGACAGATACTGAAAGGCCGAAACGTTGGAATAAATATGGCGACAAGGATGAGGACAATAGTCCGAATAATGTAAATATTGTACATAATACCTCATCTCAGAAATATAGACAGATACTGAAAGGCCGAAACGTTGTAATAAATATGGCGACAAGGATGAGGACAATAGTCCGAATAATGTAAATATTGTACATAATACCTCATCTCAGAAATATAGACAGATACTGAAAGGCCGAAACGTTGGAATAAATATGGCGACAAGGATGAGGACAATAGTCCGAATAATGTAAATATTGTACATAATACCTCATCTCAGAAATATAGACAGATACTGAAAGGCCGAAACGTTGGAATAAATATGGCGACAAGGATGAGGACAATAGTCCGAATAATGTAAATACTGTACATAATACCTCATCTCAGAAATATAGACAGATACTGAAAGGCCGAAACGTTGGAATAAATATGGCGACAAGGATGAGGACAATAGTCCGAATAATGTAAATATTGTACATAATACCTCATCTCAGAAATATAGACAGATACTGAAAGGCCGAAACGTTGTCATAAATATGGCGACAAGGATGAGGACAATAGTCCGAATAATGTAAATATTGTACATAATACCTCATCTCAGAAATATAGACAGATACTGAAAGGCCGAAACGTTGGAATAAATATGGCGACAAGGATGAGGACAATAGTCCGAATAATGTAAATATTGTACATAATACCTCATCTCAGAAATATAGACAGATACTGAAAGGCCGAAACGTTGTCATAAATATGGCGACAAGGATGAGGACAATAGTCCGAATAATGTAAATATTGTACATAATACCTCATCTCAGAAATATAGACAGATACTGAAAGGCCGAAACGTTGTAATAAATATGGCGACAAGGATGAGGACAATAGTCCGAATAATGTAAATATTGTACATAATACCTCATCTCAGAAATATAGACAGATACTGAAAGGCCGAAACGTTGGAATAAATATGGCGACAAGGATGAGGACAATAGTCCGAATAATGTAAATACTGTACATAATACCTCATCTCAGAAATATAGACAGATACTGAAAGGCCGAAACGTTGGAATAAATATGGCGACAAGGATGAGGACAATAGTCCGAATAATGTAAATATTGTACATAATACCTCATCTCAGAAATATAGACAGATACTGAAAGGCCGAAACGTTGTCATAAATATGGCGACAAGGATGAGGACAATAGTCCGAATAATGTAAATATTGTACATAATACATCATCTCAGAAATATAGACAGATACTGAAAGGCCGAAACGTTGGAATAAATATGGCGACAAGGATGAGGACAATAGTCCGAATAATGTAAATATTGTACATAATACCTCATCTCAGAAATATAGACAGATACTGAAAGGCCGAAACGTTGTCATAAATATGGCGACAAGGATGAGGACAATAGTCCGAATAATGTAAATATTGTACATAATACCTCATCTCAGAAATATAGACAGATACTGAAAGGCCGAAACGTTGGAATAAATATGGCGACAAGGATGAGGACAATAGTCCGAATAATGTAAATATTGTACATAATACCTCATCTCAGAAATATAGACAGATACTGAAAGGCCGAAACGTTGGAATAAATATGGCGACAAGGATGAGGACAATAGTCCGAATAATGTAAATACTGTACATAATACCTCATCTCAGAAATATAGACAGATACTGAAAGGCCGAAACGTTGGAATAAATATGGCGACAAGGATGAGGACAATAGTCCGAATAATGTAAATATTGTACATAATACCTCATCTCAGAAATATAGACAGATACTGAAAGGCCGAAACGTTGTCATAAATATGGCGACAAGGATGAGGACAATAGTCCGAATAATGTAAATATTGTACATAATACCTCATCTCAGAAATATAGACAGATACTGAAAGGCCGAAACGTTGTCATAAATATGGCGACAAGGATGAGGACAATAGTCCGAATAATGTAAATATTGTACATAATACCTCATCTCAGAAATATAGACAGATACTGAAAGGCCGAAACGTTGTCATAAATATGGCGACAAGGATGAGGACAATAGTCCGAATAATGTAAATATTGTACATAATACCTCATCTCAGAAATATAGACAGATACTGAAAGGCCGAAACGTTGGAATAAATATGGCGACAAGGATGAGGACAATAGTCCGAATAATGTAAATATTGTACATAATACCTCATCTCAGAAATATAGACAGATACTGAAAGGCCGAAACGTTGTCATAAATATGGCGACAAGGATGAGGACAATAGTCCGAATAATGTAAATATTGTACATAATACCTCATCTCAGAAATATAGACAGATACTGAAAGGCCGAAACGTTGGAATAAATATGGCGACAAGGATGAGGACAATAGTCCGAATAATGTAAATATTGTACATAATACCTCATCTCAGAAATATAGACAGATACTGAAAGGCCGAAACGTTGTCATAAATATGGCGACAAGGATGAGGACAATAGTCCGAATAATGTAAATATTGTACATAATACCTCATCTCAGAAATATAGACAGATACTGAAAGGCCGAAACGTTGGAATAAATATGGCGACAAGGATGAGGACAATAGTCCGAATAATGTAAATAATGTACATAATAACTCATCTCAGAAATATAGACAGATACTAAAAGGCCGAAACGTTGTAATAAATATGGGGACAAAATGAGGACAATAGTCCGAATAATGTAAATATTGTACATAATACTTCATCTCAGAAATATAGTCAAATAATGACGGGCCGAAACGTTGTCATAAATATGGCGACAAAGATGAGGACAATAGTCCGAATAATGTAAATATTGTACATAATACCTCATCTCAGAAATATAGACATAGACTGTGTGGTGTACATGTCTTAAATTCCCTTTTTACTTATTTATTCATTCATTTTTTACTCTATTTTCTTGGTTGCTTTGAAACTCTCACATCTTGATTTTATTCACAACACAGTCGGTAGCCATAAAACCACAACTCTCTCTAGTTTTAGAAAAAATAATTTACTTTCCACTAACCAATCAAGAGGATGCTTTCTGCCATATTAGTGAGGTCTTCATAGTGGTTTCGCATGTCGTTTATCGGCGAAGTGAACTTTGGGCTATAACTTCTATCCTGTTCGTAATACCTTGTAACCAGTGTTTGTTGTCTCTCGATATTCGAGTAATCACTGGGGAATGGCAAGTAATCATGCTGATTTGCTAAAATATCGTGTAAAAGAAAATGGCAATCGCATGACCTCGGTATTTTGACAGAAACCAATCAACAATATATCGGGAATCACTTCTCAGCTCTATTCTATATAAATTTGCATAGCTTTTTTGTGTTTCCATTGAAATGTTTGTTTTTTTGAATTGCTCGATATTCTAAACTATGAAACGGTCTTTTTGAAATATATTATGGAAGCAAACGCCCATTCCCCTTCAAGTTTGATAGCATGTGACCTAAATGCTTCAACCATTTTCGACGTACGCCATTGTCCGCCATATTTTTATGACAGACGAGCAATATTATCAACGTACGACGCACATTTAACCGGAAAATTTACAATTTTATTATGAAAGATTGCCTGTTATTAAATTTGGACAGGAATTTTTATAGATACCATTTTTGGTCAAAATTGCATTAGATGCGATATTTATTTATTTATTTATTTATTTTTCTTTCGAATTAGTCGTTTTGCTGCTTCCCAACCGCAACTCATAAGCATTCAACATAGCACTTTTTAAAAAAGTATTGGAAGGTATTTTACTTTTGGTATTATTCTTTTTTTGTGTATTTTAGTCTTATTATTACTTTATTGACCTTTGTTTTATTTTTTCGTCTTTTTTCGCGTTGACTTTACATAATCATTTTTCGAAGAGAATTTCTTTCTTTCTTTTCTTTCTTGATTTCTCTGTTTCTTTTTACTTTCTTTTTATTTTCTTTTGTTCTTTATTTCTTTCGTTCGTATCGTCTTTTTTCTTTCCCCCTTTCTTCCCTGTTTGTCGTTTAAAAGTTTACACATATATATATATATATATATATATATATATTAAAAAGATATTTCATGGTTATAATTTATATTTATCAAACCTACAAATTCAAAAAGAAACTTATATATATATATATATATATATATATATATATATATATGTATATATCAGTATGTATGTATATATATGTATGTGTATGTATGTATGTATGTATATATATTTATATATTTTATATATATATATATATGTGTATATTAACTATAACATTATCTATCTATCTATCTATATATATATATATATATATATATATATATATATATATATATATAATCATTAATTTCCTTCTTTATATTATGTTCGTCATTTCTGCTCTACTCTTTTCATCATTTCCCATTTTGTTTTTCACATTCCTACTTTTTTTTTCGTGTATATCTTTTCTTCTTATTGCTTCTTTTTCTTCCTCTCATTCTGTTTTGTTTTTCTCTTTCTTAAATATTTCTATTCTATTACTTCTTTCTATTTTTCATTTTCGCTTTTCGTTCACATATGTTTCCTCTTTTATAAACATACACTTTCTTTTCTGACTTATAAAGATAATTGTTCTATTGTTCTTTCTTTTTTCTCTCACACTTTCTTTGGTCTCAATTTTCCTTTCTCTTTTCTCTTTCTAATACTTTTGTGTCTTTCTGTCTTTCGCTATATTTTCTTCCATTTTAGTTTTCCTATTTTCCTTCTTTTCTCAAGTTTTCCTTGCATTTTTGCATTCACCATCTTTCTCTGAATGCTGCTTTCTTTCTTTCTCCCTTCCTTTCTTTCTTTCTTTCTTTCTTTCTTTCTTGTTCACCTTCTATGTTCATTTTTTCTTTCTATCGTTTGTTGTTTCGTTTGTTTTTTCTTTCATTTTTTCTTTCTTTTTTCATCATTTCGTTCGTTCTTCTTTCATTTTTAATTCTTTCGTTCGTTCTTTCTTTCCTTTTCATTCTTTCGTTTGTTCTTTCTTTCATTGTTCATTCTTTCGCTTGTTCTTTCTTTCATATTTCTTTGATTCGTTCGTTCTTTTATTTGTTCTTTCTTTATTTTATTTTTATTATTTCTTTTGCTCTTTCGTGTGTTATTTGTTCATTTCATTCTTTGTTTCTTTCGTTTGTTCTTTCTGTCTTTCATTTATTCATTGGTTCTTTCTTTCATTCATTTTCTTTCTTTGTTCTATCGTTGGTTCTTTCTTTCTTACAATTTTTCTTTCTTTTGTTCGTTCTGTCATTGTTTTTTCTTTCTTTCATTTTTCATTCTGTTGTGGTAGGATCCACCTAATCTGCATAGGTGACTACCAACTATATAAATAGTGGTTGGTACCGGAAGACGAGGAGGAGGAATCACTCGGTCTCAAGGCTAGGATCAGGGTGTAGTGTCTGTTCGCGGATTGCTCACTGAGTGATCGCCTATGGGGCCGGGATTCTTCCTCCGATACGGGCCGGCGGCGGGGATTGGTCCCTGCGCTGGTGGTATCGTGGCTGCGTCTGACTAGCTATGACCAGCTTGGACAAGCTATGACCAGCTAAGACCAGCTAAGACCAGCCAAGACCAGCTATGACTAGCTAAAGCCAAAGCACTGCGACCCGGGTGAAAACTCGGGTCCATTCCCCCTCCCCTTCTCACGTTAAACTCCGACCTTGTGTCACAACCTGGCCCTGTGGGAGGTCAAGTGAATCTCGAGGAATCACTCGGTCTCAAGGCTAGGATCAGGGTGTAGTGTCTGTTCGCGGATTGCTCACTGAGTGATCGCCTATGGGGCCGGGATTCTTCCTCCGATACGGGCCGGCGGCGGGGATTGGTCCCTGCGCTGGTGGTATCGTGGCTGCGTCTGACTAGCTATGACCAGCTCTGACCAGCTTGGACAAGCTATGACCAGCTAAGACCAGCTAAGACCAACCAAGACCAGCTATGACTAGCTAAAGCCAAAGCACTGCGACCCGGGTGAAAACTCGGGTCCATTCCCCCTCCCTTCCCACGTTAAACTCCGACCTTGTGTCACAACCTGACCGTGTGGGAGGTCAAGTAAATCCCGTGTAGTATCTGTTCGCGGATTGCTCACTGAATGATCGCCTATGGGGCCGGGATTCTTCCTCCGATACAGGCCGGCGGCAGGGATTCGTCCCTGCGCTGGTGGTATCGTGGCTACGTCTGACTAGCTATGACCAGCTCTGACCAGCTTGGACAAGCTATGACCAGCCAAGACCAGCTATGACTAGCTAAAGCCAAAGCACTGCGACCCGGGTGAAAACTCGGGTCCATTCCCCCTCCCCTTCCCACGTTAAACTCCGACCTTGTGTCACAACCTGGCCCTGTTGGAGGTCAAGTGAATCTCGAGGAATCACGAGATCCAACTAGAGACTCTGATCGACTGCGACTAGTCAACACATTCTCCAGGAACGTCTTCCCAGAAATATACAGAAATACTATATGTACACTTTCTTGTTATAATACATTCTTGTTCTAAGTACATTTTGTGTTGCATTATTATTCCATGCAATAGGCGAGATTCAACATTGAGTCAAGACTCAACAATGGCGACGAAGTAGAACGAACCATACGCCAAGTTTCAACAATGGCCACGAAGTAGAACGAACCATACGCCAAGTTTCAACAATGGCAAAGAAGTAGAACGAACCATACGGAAAGAAGAAAGAATTAATAGTGAGAGTTTTCAACAATTGGGACAAGTCATTGAAGAACCCAGGCTGAAAAAAAAACTATTAATTCAAAGTCCAACGTTAACGTAACGACGAAGGATTCTGAACTTCTTAAAAGACGACTAAGCATAAAGGAACGTTCACTCAGAAAAATTGGAAAGGTGTCGTAAACGAATAACGGTAATTTTAAATTAAAAAATTATCTACAACGAGACACCCTCTAAAAAAAAAATTTGGCCGACTACAAAAACATGCATGGATTTAAAAGGAGCACAAATACACCGTGTCGACTTTGAAAGGTAACAAACTTTAAAAAATTATTATTTTTAAATTATTTGTTCAACAATATAGTGACGAATTACCTCTGATAAGAAAATCAGACGTTGTCATTGAAATACGCGAACAGAAGTCGAAAACGAAAAAAAAGAAAGTCCGACGCTCTCTGTTCGCGAAAAACGAAAAAATACCAAAGTTGATTAGCACGGGCGTGAATGTAAAAGCAAGACATAAAATATAAAAGTCGTACGTTGTTTCGATTTTTTTGGTCAGCTTATATGATATTCGTGAATACACAAATTAAAAGTATATTCCTTGTTGCATGAACACTATCAGCTAAAGATGGAGGAACTATCCAAATTCATATCTGAATTATTAAAATCCCAGCAGTTGAGTCAACAACGTCAGCAAGAACAACAGATAGCACAGCAAAAATATCAAGAACGTCAAGACGAAAGACTCTTAGAAATTCAAAAGTTAACACTGGAGAAATTAAACAATTATCAGGCAAATGAGGGAAATTCTTCATATTCTAATAACACCATATTTAATTCGCTGGAAACTTTCAACTATGTGCCAGACGAAGAAAAAACGTTTGAAGCGTACTTTAAACGATATGAAGATATTTTCTACACAGACTGTGAAAACTGGTCGAATTCAAGAAAAGTCAGTCTATTACTAAGAAAGCTAGGTACAGCAGAACATAGCAAATTTGTAGATTTTATTCTACCGAGAAAAACAACTGAATTGGAATTCTCGGAAACAGTGAAATTGCTAAAAGAGCTGTTTGGAGCAAATATGTCGCTTTGGCATAAGCGATGGTTATGCATGAATGTCTCTAAATCCGACGATCAGGATTACTTAACATATGCATCTATAGTGAATAGACATTGTGACAATTTGAGATTGGCAGAGATTACGGTTGAAGAATTCAAGTGTTTAATTTTTGCTCAAGGACTGGTATCCAGTAAGAGTGCCGAAATAAGACGTAGAGTTTTGTCTAAACTCGAATCTGAACAAGGCCTTACCCTGCAAAAGTTAGCAGAGGAGTGTCAACGGGCTGTAAAGTTAAAAAAAGAGTCGCAAAAAATCGAAGAAGCTGGTATTGCTTATATTAAAAAAATAAAAAAGCAGTCAAAGTACCCATTAGAGAAAAATTGGAGAAAAAATTCAGCGTATTGTAATAATAGACAAGAAAAAGAAAATAAAAAAGTCCCACCATATAATTGCAGACGTTGTAACGAAAGACATTGGGAGGTAAATTGCCCATATAGAAATAAGAAATGTTTCGTGTGCCAAAAGAATGGTCACAAAGGATCGTGTTGTAAAACGAAAAAAAAATTCAAGAGCCGAATTAGACAAACAAATTCGAATATCAAATCAGATAGAGATTTGAGGAAATATGTGACGACTGAAATATTCAAAAAGAATATCAAATTTCAACTCGATTCGGCGTCAGATTTAACAATAATGAACGATAAAACATGGAAAATTTTAAAAAGGCCTACAATAATGAAGTCAACGAAACTCGCTCGAACGGTAACTGGAAAGCAAATTAACTTCGAAGGCGAGGTTGTACTTCCAATGAAATTGAATGGGATCGTTAAAAAAATAAAAGTTTTCATTCTGAGAAATGGAGAAAACTTGTTGGGTACAGATTTTATTGAAACATTCGAATTGTGGGATACCGTTAAACTCATTCTGCAGAAAAGTAGAAAGTAATACGCAAACAAGACAGGACATTAAAGATGAATTAAAGAAAAAGTTTCCGGAAACCTTTAAACCTGGTCTTGGAAGATGTAACAAGTTTGAAGCTAAATTTGAATTAAAAGAAAATACTATGCCTATATTTAAAAAGAATCGTAACGTGCCTTTCGCAAGTGTAGAGAAAGTAGTAGTACCAAAAAAGTTGCAGAAAAGAATCCTACGGGACTTTCATATGGGTCATCCGGGGATTAATAGAACAAAAAGCTTAATGCGAAGCTTTGTATATTGGAAAGGAATGGATGTGGATATCGAAAACATGGTTCATCGATGTAAAGGGTGTGCGTTAGCAGCTAAGGCACCACCTATAGTACACAAACCATGGCCAAAGACGGATTATCCGTGGGAAAGATTACACATTGATTTCGCTGGTCCAGTAGAAGATTATTACTACTTAATAGTGGTAGATAGCTTTACAAAATGGCCGGAAGTACTACGCTGCAAAAAGCCTACGTCCAATACCACAACAACTTTTTTGCATGAACTATTTGCACGGTTCGGTGTGCCAGAGTGTATTGTGAGTGACAATGGTACACAATTCACTTCTGACGATTTTAAGGAATTTTGTGAGTTATATCAAATTAACCACATAACGACGCCGCCGTATCATCCGAGATCCAATGGACTCGCAGAAAGATTTGTAGATACGTTAAAGCGCGCTCTGAAGAAAGCCTCAGGAGTTCCAACGGAAAAGGCGCTTCAGCAATTCCTACAAGTATACAGAATCACGCCTAACCAGAGAACACCATCAAACATGGCACCAGCTGAACTAATGTTCGCTAGGAAAGTTAAGTCAGTGTTTGACAAGCTTTTGCCAGGAAGAAATAGAATAAAGAACACTATGTATACAGCTAGAAAAAGATACACCCCCGGAGAGAAGGTCTTTTTCAAGTGCTATAGAAACAACATTGAGTTCTGGGAGCGAGGCATAGTGGACAAGAGAATCGGTGACCTGATTTACATAATAAAAGGGCCGAGGAATACTCATAAAAGGCACCAGAACCAACTCAAAAAATGCTACGTGCTAGAGCATGAAGAGAGTATACCGGATGAGCAGGAAGATCTCATTGATGTAATGTATGATACTTTTCAAGTAGAACCTCCGCAGAGTGCTCCTGAACCGAGAAGATCCGGTAGGAAACGAAAGTTCACGGACCCATTGGACGTGAATCCAAAACGAAAAGGATATTGAAAAAAAAAAAACAGATATACATATGAACTATGCAAAGGGGATCTACAAAGAAATAACCATAATCATCATCCCATATAGAAGCCCGTTTGAAATCCAAAAGGATTCCAAGGCTTGGGATGGGTGTGTTATGGTAGGATCCACCTAATCTGCATAGGTAACTACCAACTATATAAATAGTGGTTGGTACCGGAAGACGAGGAAGAGGAATCACGAGATCCAACTAGAGACTCTGATCGACTGCGACTAGTCAACACATTCTCCAGAAACGTCTTCCCAGAAATATACAGAAATACTATATGTACTTATTGTGTACACTTTCTTGTTATAATACATTCTTGTTCTAAGTACATTTTGTGTTGCATTATTATTCCATGCATTAGGCGAGATTCAACATTGAGTCAAGACTCAACACATTCTTTCGTTTGTCCTTTCTTTCTTTTTTCTTTCATTTTTTCTTTTCTTCTTTCGTTTGTTCTTTCTTTCATTTTTGTCTTTTTTCGTTTCTTCATTCATTTCTTTCATTTTTTCGTTGTCCTTTCTTTCTTTCATTTTTCTTTCTTTTGTTTATTTTTTCATTTGTTCTTTCTTTCTTAAGTTTTTCATTCTTTCGTTTGTCTTTTCCTTCTTTCATTTTCTCTCTCTTTCTTTTGTTCTTTCGTTTGTCCTTTCCTTCTTTCTATCCATTTTCTAGTTTTTCTAGTCATTTAATCCCAGTTTGAAATATTATTGTCTTTCATTCCTATTTCCTTCATTTCATTCCCTTCATTTTTCACAATATTTAAATATTAACATTTACCAATAATTAATGCCCATTTCTTCACGTGGTACTTTTTATTTCTTATTTTCCTTTCATTCGAATTTGCATTTCTTTCATTTCGTTTCTTTAATAAAGAATATTTTTATTTCCATCTTCATTAATTACACTTTAATAAAAGTTTGTTAGTATAGAACGAAAGAACGAAACGAAGTTATGAGATAAAAAGGATCAATAATTACAAGTCTGGAAAGTCATAAAAAGAATGAAAGGGAAATGAAAATGAAGCAAGGAATCACTGAGATGAAGGGAAAAATTGTTAGAAAAAAAGAAATACGAGTTGAACTGTTATGTAATATCAGTCCTCTTATTTAGCTGTGAATGAGTCACACCCTAGGTACGGTTGATGAGAAACTGGTGGCAACAGAAACGTGGTTCTACAGAAGGATAGTGGGAATAAGGTGACCGCAGTGCGTAAGCAACGAAGAAGTCTTATGGAAAATCGAAACAGAAAGTCCATATACACAGATTCAAAAAAAAAAGAAGCCCAGCTTCATGAGGAAAGTAAGCTTGGAAGGTTTGACACTTGTAAATTAAGTATATCGACTCTTCGACAGAATTGAGTCACTCTCAGTCACTGTGTGTTTATCTGAATCTAAAAATAAACACGCTAAAATTCACATTCATCCCGTACCGTACGCTGACGGCTTAGTGGGAGACGTTCAGACTGACGCAAATTCAGTCGGGTTTCGATCCTAGCTAGAGGCAACCGGACGTCTAGCCACACTGATGAGCTGTGAAACAGCGAAACAGTCTGTCTGTGGATGACAAATATATATATATTGTTCAAATTAATTGAAACAAAACGAATAATTAGGTAATTATTTACTCTTTCTTTTCGTATTTTTCCAATAAAACATGAACTAGTGCACATGTTAGTATTTCGTATGTTCATTCCAGAAAGTCGTTCCTTGTAGTTTGAACACCGTTTCTCGATAAGATTTAAATCTGGAGAGTTTCCAGACCAGCCTTTGCTGACTGGTAAGGCTTGCCAGTGTGTTCTTGCAGCGTTACAATTTTCGTACGCTTCCTTGGAGTAACGTCCATCGCAGACAATTTCCGTAGGACAACTAATCGACAGTCGGGACAATAGTGTCTGGGCGTGATAAAGGTCTGACGTTATCACGGATGACGCAATATTTTTAAAGGGCAAACAGATTTCACCCTACACCCCGAAAACAGATTCATATTACTGCACACTACTGCAAATGACCTAATCTTAGGAAATATAGAAATCGATGACACCCTGTCACTCGAGTAGTTCTAAAACCGACCGTATGGCGAAAGAAAGAAACTAAAACGGTTGTTTCAATTATTTTTCACACAGGTGTATATCAAAGGTCAGGGTGAACAGTGTAAGGCAGCGGACGATCGGCACCGCGAGCTTCTTTGAATGGGTAGGGGAACGGGGTTTAGTAGGGATGGTGCAGGGATAAGTGTTGCTGAGTGCTTCAAGAGAATGCGGTAATAGTGAGCTTGGCACATAGAAGAAGGAGATAAAAAAAGGAAAGAAAAATAAAAAACAAATGTAATCTCAGCAAATTGAATGGAAATGTAGATAGGAATTAATTTTTATAAAAACAAGAAGAAAAAGGAACGGATTAAATAAAAATTAGTTAGAAAGAAACATTTGACTAAAATAGTAGAGATTGTTCTCGTTCCACTGCCCATGTCTACAATATGCCCCCCCCACTCTGAATTAAATAAAAGGTTTAGTTTGGAATTTCTTTTAGGTTACCCGGTTTGACATAAACCTGATGAATGATGGAAGGCATAACACTCCAGCAACAATCCATCTTTTGTCTGATCTGGCACGTGTCGAGATAGAGGATGGTAGGAAATGCAATGTTTTTTTATTATCTGGAGTGGTACGAGAAACAAATCCTTTTTCTATAGAGTAGGCATGGGTAAGATATATGAGTTCCCTTTGATGTCGGAGGTAAAATTGACTATGAAAATATTTTTCATTTCTTTATAAAATAATGATACCCTCAAAACTACTGATGTATTTATTTTGTAAAATTGGGTACATAAAAAGGTCTCATATTTTCTTTCGTCTGCTTTTAATGGAAATCGACGAATCATTTTGGTGCACTATCTCTTTATTAATCCATTAATCCGTAATCGTTGTTAATCCGTTAATCCGTAATCTTTAGTAATCCGTAATCTTTTCAATGATCAGTTTTTGTCAGGAACTGACAGAAAAAAATGCTGATTAGACACAAATATTAATACGTGTTGGAGGGATCATCTCTTCTGGCAGAGTGATCAAAGTGGAGACTCACTCTCTCCCCTTATGTGTGGAGGTATGACGGACTGGACAATATATCATACACTGCCTTCACAAGTATTTGTATACCAGATATCTGTCCAGGAAATCTTACTTTTTCTAGTTTCTTTATTTCGTACAGCCCCCCACCCGCGTTGACGTAAAGCCGCCCTTTTATTGGATCTAATTTCCCCCACACATGCTTTCACTTCATATTGAAGACAGTGTTTCTGATCTTTCCCTTTGATGTCGAAAGTAAAATTGACTATGAAAATATTTTTCATTTCTTTTTAAAATAATGATACCCCAAAACTACTGAGGCATTTATTTTGTAAAATTGGGTACATAAAAAAGTCTCATCATATTTTCTTTCGTCTGCTTTTAAGAGAAATCGAAGAATTATTTTGGTGCACTATCTCTTTATTAATCCATTCATCCGTAATCTTTGTTAATCCAGTTATCAGTAATATTTTCAATGCTCAGTTTTGTCAGCAACTCACAAAAAAGAAATGCTGATTAAACACAAATATGAATCCTCTCTTCTGGCACCGTGGTCAAAGTGGAAACTATCGTTTTCCCCATGTTTGGAGGTTTGACGGACTGGGAAATGTATCATACACTGCCTGCGCAAGGAAGCTAGTATTACTGGTATTAGTATACCAGAGATCTGTCCAGGAAATCTTACTTTTCTCTAATTTCCCCATTTCTAATCTTTAGTAATCTGTAATCTTTTCAATGCCAGTTTTTATCAGAAACTTACAGAAAAAATGATGATTACACACAAGTATTAATATTCAGCAAATCGGAGTGGAGATTCATTTATTCCAATTGAAGAATATCGCTCAAAATAAAAATGCACTTTTTGCATTGTTGCGGAAAAAGAGACCCGCCACTAGTAATAGAATTATTATCTTGTTGTTCGGAAAATAATATCTGATCAATCAACTTCCCTTCCTGAATTAATATATTAAACAGCGTTTAAATCAGTCGAAATAAGTACCTAGAGCATCTATACATTTCTATCATGGAGTTACAAGTTATTTATGCCTTTATGGTAAAACAATAAAGGCTTGAACCCAAAGAAATCTTTGAATTCTGTATCTCCATCTTCTTTACCGCGAACTGTCTTTTAGATTAAAATAATTAAGGTACTCGCAAAAGTGGCACTCAGTGAATGAGAGATCAGAAGGATATGGCGGAGGTGGCAAAGTCTGGTATCCCAAATCGGTGAGCTTCTGTAGTTTTATCCTGGCAACATGTGACTAAGAATTGTCACGAAACAGCATCGGACCTTATCGTTTGACCAGTACCGTTTGCATTTTGTTTAACCGAATATGCATTTAATTCCGTTGTTGTTAGTAAACTTCGACAGTAGATCTCTGGTCAGATTTTTGTTTTTAAATAAAGCTGTAATGTATAAAGCAAATGGCGGAGTTTCGCCGTGTTGGTGAAATTTCGGTTTTTGGAAAGATTTTATTTTTGTAGATTGTCTTGATCAAGACCTTGAGTGGTTTGTTTACGATTATTATAAAGGATCCAATACTCTTCACAAATCCTTATTCGATCGAGAAATGGATTTACTTGAATTTCACAAATGCAGCATCGAACAAACTACCAAACGTCAAATTCTTTGACTTTCATTGAGTTTATGTGGAACCCATTTATCGATTTTATGCACCTTTCTTGTGATGGTCTTATACTGTTGAAATGCTGAAACACATTATCTCAGACATTTCTCAGGAGATTTGTCGTGAGTTTTGATTAGTACTTTCAGATGTTAACAGTTAATGACGGACGCCCTATACCATCTTGATCTTCAAGACTGGTATCCACACTGCTAAACCTCAGAAACCAGTGGCATACTGTTCGATCATAAGAGGCTCCTTCAATATATGCTCTGTTACTGTTGACCACTGCCTGTTGGATTTTGTTTAAACGAATATTCATTCAATTCCGTGATTGTTAGTAAACTTCGACAGTGGATCTCTGGTCAGATTTTTGTTTAAAAAAAAAAGCTGTAATGGATAAAGCAAATGGCGGAGATTCACCGTGTTGGTGCAATTTCGGTTTTTCGGTCCCATTGAAAAATGTTATAACCAAGCTTGGACTCATACAAAAAAAAATAAATGCTTCTCTTCTTTCTGATGTTCTAGATGACAGCTATATAATATTTGAAGTTAAATTCTATAAGAGATTGATTTAAAATTAACAAATGGGACACTTTACTCGTTTACTAATATATTTTTGTGTAACTATTATGAAAACATACTAAAACGTATTTAAAATGTTTATTCTAAAATTTGATATTATTTTATGAGCAACCTATTTTCAAGTGTATATAAAGTGAGCGTCAAGTATTTGAAAACAAAATTCCGAAGGAGATTGATATAAAATTATTTTTGCCAAAAGGCAAGCAGACATTTTGAAAGAGGATTATGGATAGGAAATGCTGAATCACGTTATCTCTAAAATAATTCTCAGGCACACTGTCGTGGATTTGATTAGCGTTTTCAGATGTTGACAATAGCTGATGGACTTCGTCTCTCACCTTGAACTTCAAGACTGATATCCACACTGCAGAAACTCTGTTATTATTGTCCACACATAGAGATGCATTATAATCAATCTTGAACACTTGTAAAAAGTAAAAGCATCTATTCCATTTTCAGGTTCAAGATGAGGTGTATAAAATATTTTAATTTAGATTTTGAAAGAGATTGATATAAAATTATCAAAAAGGACATATTAATTGTTAGTAATATATTTTACATACATACATATATGCATACATACATCATGGGATTTAGATTATTACACTGGATGTCTATCTATCTATCTATCTATCTATCTATCTATCTATCTATCTATCTATCTATCTATACCAGCCTGATTCGATCTGGTTTTATATTTACAGAGCAGCATTAAATTGATTACACATGCATGCATAGATACATATATACATACATAGATACATACATACATACAAAATACATACATACATACATACATACATACGTAGATACATACATACATACATACAGAAATCTTCGGATCAAGATTTGGGGTGAAAATCGCAGTGAATGATAAAAACTGACAAACATAATGCTGTGATGATTGCTCTGTGAACGACATCTATATCTATAAATGCTATATATATATACAGGGACACAATTAAAATGTTGATTCTAAAATCGGATATTATTTCTCGAACAAATTAATATAAGATAAATAGCACAACGTCTGTATATATAAATCCGCCAATATTACTCTTACTTTATAAATATAATAAATTACATATATATATATTTTTATAAGTTATACATTTTTTAAAGTGCACACGAACTTTATGGACACCCTGTATAAATTTAATGTCTAAACAAAGGTTTGGGTTTCATTTATTAATCTGAAAGATTTTATTGCTTTAATTTTTAATTAATACTCACATTTGAGTAGACGGTCCGATTATTTATTAAATATTTCATTTTTTTTTTTGCTTATCCCATATTTCCTTTTTTTTTGGCTTATCCCATATTTCTTTTTTTTTGCCAATCCCATATTTCCTTTTTTTTGCTTATCCCATTTTTCCTTCTTTATTTGCGTATCCCATATTTCCTTTTTTTGCTTTCCCATATTTCCTTTTTTTTTGCTCATCCCATATTTCTTTTTTTTGCTTATCCTATATTTGCTTTTTTTGCCTAAACCGTATTCCCTTTTTTTTGCCTATCCCATATTTCCTTTTTTTGCTTATCGCATTTTTCCTTCTTTATTTGCTTATCCCATATTTCCTTTTTTTTGCTTTCCAATATTTCCTTTTTTTTATTATCCCATATTTCTTTTTTTTTTGCTTATCCCATATTTTGTTTTTTTTGCTTTCTCATATTTTTTTTTTGCCTATCCCATATTTCCTTTTTTTTCCTTATCTTATTTTTCCTTCTTTATTTGATTATCCCATATTTCCTTTTTTTTTTACTTATCCCATTTTCTTTATTTTCTTATCTCATAATTCCTTTTTTTTTCTCATCCCATATTTCCTTTGTTTTTGGTTATTCCATATTTCTTTTTTTTTGCTTATCCCATATTTCCTTTTTTTTTTGCTCATCAAATATTTCTTTTTTTTTGCTTATCCCATATTTCCTTTTTTTTTGCTTATCCCATATCTCCTTTTTTTTTGCTTATTCCATTTTTCCTTCTTCATTTGCTTGTCCCATATTTCCTTTTTTTTTGCTCATCCCATATTTCTTTTTTTTTTGCTCATCCCATATTTCCTTTTTTTTTTGCTTATCCCATATTTCCTTTTTTTTTTGCTCATCAAATATTTCTTTTTATTTGCTTATCCCATATTTCCTTTTTTTTTGCTTATCCCATATCTCCTTTTTTTTGCTTATTCCATTTTTCCTTCTTCATTTGCTTGTCCCATATTTCCTTTTTTTTTTTGCTCATCCCATATTTCCTTTTTTTTTTTGCTCATCCCATATTTCCTTTTTTTTTTTGCTCATCCCATATTTCCTTTTTTTTTTGCTTATCCCATATTTCCTTTCTTTTTTTGCTTATCCCATATTTACTTTTTTTTTGCTTATCCCATATCTCCTTTTTTTTGCTTATTCCATTTTTCCTTCTTCATTTGCTTGTCCCATATTTCCTTTTTTTTTTGCTCATCCCATATTTCCTTTTTTTTTTGCTTATCCCATATTTCCTTTCTTTTTTTGCTTATCCCATATTTACTTTTTTTTTTTGCTTATCCCATATTTACTTTTTTTTTTGCTTATCCCATATTTCCTTTTTTTTTGCTCATCAAATATTTCTTTTTATTTGCTTATCCCATATTTTCTTTTTTTTTGCTTATCCCATATCTCCTTTTTTTTGCTTATTCCATTTTTCCTTCTTCATTTGCTTGTCCCATATTTCCTTTTTTTTTTGCTCATCCCATATTTCCTTTTTTTTTTGCTTATCCCATATTTCCTTTCTTTTTTTGCTTATCCCATATTTACTTTTTTTTTGCTTATCCCATATCTCCTTTTTTTTGCTTATTCCATTTTTCCTTCTTCATTTGCTTGTCCCATATTTCCTTTTTTTTTTGCTCATCCCATATTTCCTTTTTTTTTTGCTTATCCCATATTTCCTTTCTTTTTTTGCTTATCCCATATTTACTTTTTTTTTTTGCTTATCCCATATTTACTTTTTTTTTTGCTTATCCCATATTTCCTTTTTTTTTTGCTCATCAAATATTTCTTTTTATTTGCTTATCCCATATTTTCTTTTTTTTTGCTTATCCCATATCTCCTTTTTTTTGCTTATTCCATTTTTCCTTCTTCATTTGCTTGTCCCATATTTCCTTTTTTTTTGCTCATCCCATATTTCCTTTTTTTTTTGCTCATCCCATATTTCCTTTTTTTTTTGCTCATCCCATATTTCCTTTTTTTTTTGCTTATCCCATATTTCCTTTCTTTTTTTGCTTATCCCATATTTACTTTTTTTTTGCTTATCCCATATCTCCTTTTTTTTGCTTATTCCATTTTTCCTTCTTCATTTGCTTGTCCCATATTTCCTTTTTTTTTTGCTCATCCCATATTTCCTTTTTTTTTTGCTTATCCCATATTTCCTTTCTTTTTTTGCTTATCCCATATTTACTTTTTTTTTGCTTATCCCATATCTCCTTTTTTTTGCTTATTCCATTTTTCCTTCTTCATTTGCTTGTCCCATATTTCCTTTTTTTTTTGCTCATCCCATATTTCCTTTTTTTTTGCTTATCCCATATTTCCTTTCTTTTTTTGCTTATCCCATATTTACTTTTTTTTTTTGCTTATCCCATATTTACTTTTTTTTTTGCTTATCCCATATTTCCTTTTTTTTTTGCTCATCAAATATTTCTTTTTATTTGCTTATCCCATATTTTCTTTTTTTTTGCTTATCCCATATCTCCTTTTTTTTGCTTATTCCATTTTTCCTTCTTCATTTGCTTGTCCCATATTTCCTTTTTTTTTTGCTCATCCCATATTTCCTTTTTTTTTTGCTTATCCCATATTTCCTTTCTTTTTTTGCTTATCCCATATTTACTTTTTTTTTGCTTATCCCATATCTCCTTTTTTTTGCTTATTCCATTTTTCCTTCTTCATTTGCTTGTCCCATATTTCCTTTTTTTTTTGCTCATCCCATATTTCCTTTTTTTTTTGCTTATCCCATATTTCCTTTCTTTTTTTGCTTATCCCATATTTACTTTTTTTTTTTGCTTATCCCATATTTACTTTTTTTTTTGCTTATCCCATATTTCCTTTTTTTTTTGCTCATCAAATATTTCTTTTTATTTGCTTATCCCATATTTTCTTTTTTTTTGCTTATCCCATATCTCCTTTTTTTTGCTTATTCCATTTTTCCTTCTTCATTTGCTTGTCCCATATTTCCTTTTTTTTTGCTCATCCCATATTTCCTTTTTTTTTTTGCTCATCCCATATTTCCTTTTTTTTTTGCTCATCCCATATTTCCTTTTTTTTTTGCTTATCCCATATTTCCTTTCTTTTTTTGCTTATCCCATATTTACTTTTTTTTTGCTTATCCCATATCTCCTTTTTTTTGCTTATTCCATTTTTCCTTCTTCATTTGCTTGTCCCATATTTCCTTTTTTTTTGCTCAACCCATATTTCCTTTTTTTTTTGCTCATCCCATATTTCCTTTTTTTTTTGCTTATCCCATATTTCCTGTTTTTTTGGCTCATCAAATATTTCTTTTTTTTGCTTATCCCATATTTCCTTTTTTTTTGCTTATCCCATATCTCCTTTTTTTTGCTTATTCCATTTTTCCTTCTTCATTTGCTTGTCCCATATTTCCTTTTTTTTTTGCTCATCCCATATTTCCTTTTTTTTTTGCTCATCCCATATTTCCTTTTTTTTTTGCTTATACCATATTTCCTTTCTTTTTTTGCTTATCCCATATTTCCTTTCTTTTTTTGCTTATCCCATATTTCCTTTTTTTTTTGCTTATCCCCTATTTCCTTTCTTTTTTGCTTATCCCATATTTCCTTTTTCTAATTTCCCTCTGTCTTAATTATGTTTATTTATTTATTTCCTCTAACACGTAATCCAAAAGTTCGTGGTTGGAATAATTCCTTAATCTCAATGATTGCTTGTTTCTATAATAATTGGTATACTGAGGATTGTTTGACAGCATGTCTCTTTCAAACTCTTGACACTTTCCCCAGTATTCTAGGTGATTCTAGAAAAGCCGACGTCTGCATCAGAACAACCCAAAGAGTAGTACGTTTAAATAATCCAGCAATGAAACGTAAATAATCATTCTCTTAACTACATCACCTTTTGTAAATCTGTCAAAATACAGTCTGTTCAAAAAGTCACCTAGGTATTTAAACATTTCATAATATATTAGAATTTATATATTTTTTCGTTTTTCAGAATTTAGATAAACATAGACAATTCTTCTTTTACGCAAAATGTAAGAAGTATCTACGTATGAGGTTGATTTTTTAAAAGTTCACGTATTTTAGAGTTACCAGGTATTTAATCCAAGTATTTGTTTGCTCGTTTTGTTATACTAAAAGCTCCAATATAAACAGGCATTACTTTTTGTAAAATGCGACATTCTACTGATTTATATTTCGAGGATCTTTTATTGACATATTTTTTGAAATGTTTTCAAAGATGTCTTTTTTCCGGTTGAGACTACAACATCTAACAGCAGACAGGCATTTTGTCTATCATTATTATTACTACTGTACCCGTGCCGTCAAAATCGACGACAATTATAAGTAATATGCATTATAAGTAATTTTTGTTCAATCCAAGTACAATTTTGTAATTTAAAATGGTTCGTTGTGAACGTTAATAATTAAACAGTGTACAATTTATAAACACCTAAGGAAAAATATCCGTATATTATACTCATAAATGTTACATATTTAAAACCAAAATTATGTTTACTGCAAAAGTTTCCAAAGCTCAGAATTTTTTCTGTAAACTTTGGAAGGTCTGAGTATCTTTGACATCCATAGACTCAATCTGTAGTTTTAGAGTCTTATTTGTCTTAAGCGACCTATCATAACATATCTATTTTTTAATTCATTTATTATTTCTCAAGCTATTACAAAATTCCACAAGATATTCCAGAATTGTAACATGCAAAAATTAACGACAATATATATATATATATATATATATATATATATATATATATATATATAAATATTGGCTCCTGAAAATTAATTTCGGTTGAGCTCTGTGGGAATGAAGCGTGTGTTTGTAAACAGTGACTATTAAAGCTAATATAGCAAGACTCTTCGGCAGAATTGTGTCACTGTCAGTCACTGCGTGTTTATCTAATTCTAAAAATAAATACGCTAAAATTCACCTTCATCCCTGCCGTGCGCCTACGGCTTAGTGGTAGAAGTTCCGACTGACGCCAATTAAGTCGGCTTTCGACCCTAGCTAGAGGCAACCGGACGTCTAGCCACACTGATGGGCTGCGAAACAGTCTGTCTATGGATGACAAAAAAATATATATATATATTGTCCAGTATCATCTTACCCACCTTTTTGCCAAAAAAAAAAAAATCGTCGTATTAAAATTAAAAAATATGTAAAATTAAAAATACGTAATAATTGTATTGGAATCTATTTTTAGCCATTTAAACCTTTCGAAATTTTCAGAAGTAAAAACGAACGGGAATAATTATTCATGATTGAAGATTTTAAAAACGAAACGTAATATCTGTTGCTTTTTTACTTCACTTTACAAAAACATATAACCAAAAAATATCTTAAATCAGTCGAGACGGAGACGGAGCAGGGGTCTCTGCGCCAACCTGAAAATATAATACGGAAAATAATTCATTTATGTTATGGAAAAATATTTGTCATTCATTCTTTAAAAAATAAACTTCATTGTTTGTTATTTTTGGTTTGTTACTAACATGAAAAAAGTAAATAATTTTAAATTAAGTTTTATTAAAATAATAAATATAGCGAGCCTTCATTTTTTCGAAAATTAATTTTAAAAAAATAGAGTTAAATTCGTAAAACAAATATTCAACACGACTAATATTTATTTCCCGTAAAACTTATGTCTGTCTCTCATGATTTTTATTTAACGAAATTTCTTTTATTTCTTTTCAAAAACAAACATACTTTGAATTTGGACGTGTGTAACATCATTATTTTGCACACTTCCTCTCAATTGTAATATTTTAAAAAATTGCACATTGCCCCTAAATTATTACACACAAGAAAAACGTAAATATATATCTGGCGTATAATATATATATATAGATTATTATTATTATTATTATTATTATTATTGTTGTTGTTGTTGTTGTTGTTGTTGCTGCTGCTGTTGCTGTTGTTGTTGTTATAATTATTATTATTGTTATTGTTGTTGTTGTTGCTGTTGCTGTTGCTGTTGTTATTATTATTATTATTGTTATTGTTGTTGTTGTTGTTGTTGCTGCTGTTGTTGTTGTTGTTGTTGTTGTTATTGTTGCTGTTGTTGTTATTAGTATTATTCTTATTATTATTATTATTATTATTATAATTATTTCTTCCTTTGATTTCTGGCGTGTACACATTTCTTTCCGGGTCCCACCCAGGGACCTAAAGTTAGAAATTGTATCATGACACTTTTCACTGAAAAAAAATACATAGATAAAGCCCTTCGTAAAGTGTGGGCTTGTGAACAATTTTTTGTATCTCTTTGAGGCATGGGCTACCAGGAATCCCTTCAATTAGTCTACTGGAATCTTTTCCAACCAATCCTAGGGCTCCAACTACAACAGGGATTGTTGATGTTCCCATGTGCCACATTTTTGAGATTTCTATTTCAAGGTCCTTGTATTTTGACAGGTTTTCGAATATCTTCAAAGATACATTGCAGTCTGCAGGGACTGCCATATCAATAAGGAAGCATTGTTTTTGTTTGTGATCTTTAATAAAAATGTCTGGGCGGTCGGCTTTTATTGTTTTGTCAGTGTGTATTGTGTAGTCACATAGATTTGTAACAGGTCCTATCTCCGTAACCGGGTCTGGGTGGTGTTCGTACCAGTTTCTTTCAGTTTCTTTCAGTTTCCTTCCCGTAGAAGTTGCATATTTTCCAGTGCAGATATTGGCCCACTCTGTCATGCCGGGTTTTATATTCAGTGGGTGCCAATAACGTGAAACCTGATACAAGATGGTCAATGGTTTCTGGATATTTATCACAGATTATTATTATCATCATCATCATCATTATTATTATTATTATTATTATTATTATTATTATTATTATTATTATTATTATTATTATTATTATTATTTCTTTTGATTTCTGTTGTATACACATTTCCTTCCGGGTCCCAACCAAAGATCTAAGGCCAGAAATGGCTTCATGACATTTTCCACTAATCATTTTTGTAAAAAAAAGAAAAGAAAAAAAAACAAGATCACACACGTTTTACATAGATAAAGCTCTTCGTAATGCGTAAGATGTACTTATGAGTACAATTTTTGTTTTTCTTTAAAGCATGGACTTTCAGGAATCGATACAAAGTGTCCATCGAAACCTTTTCCAATCAATCCAAGAAGCTCCAACTACAACTGAAATTATTTATTTATTTATTTATTTATTTATTATATAAAAAATATGCTAAAAGATCAATTCAAGAAAGGACAGCAGAAAAGACGAAAAAGACTGGATTGAACTAGAGAAAAGGAACACTATCTAAACAAAAGATATCGAGAGATGGGAGTAGATTATATTGAAGATAAAGAAAGAATAATGGTAGAAGTTGAAGAAAGAAAAGGTTTTTGAATTGTGACCCGGAACGCTAATCAACGTGTCAAGTTGTCCCGATTCCTATTTCGTACATCTTAGGAACCAAAAAATCTGAATCTTTGTAATGGCTCGCTTGTGAATTACCAAAGAACATTACGTTGATAAAACAATTTTCAAATCGTATAGAGCAAAATATGCTTTTCTTTTTCTTCGCTATAAATTTGCTACGCCGGGTAAAAGAAATGATGGTGGAGCAGCAAAAAAAAATGCTCTGTGATATTATTACGAGTAATTTTCCTTGTTGTTTTACACTGCAAGTGACGTCAGGACTCTTATATTTTTATTTTGAAATCTACTCAGAAAGGTTTTCATTTGTTAGGATTCAGATGATGATTCAGGGAAAATCGGAGCATTCTTCCGTCTTCAAGTTCCATTTAGTATTTTGCGAAGGAGAAACTAAAAACTTTCTACTGTAACTTGATGGATCGGATAATACAAAAAATACAATTTTAAAACAAAACCACACAAAAGTCCATTAGAGTAGGCCTTTAAAACACACCTTGAATGAAAATGTTCTTAAGCACAATAGACATATATGTGACGATACATTTACAAGTAGATAGTCATACATACATACTCACTGGCATATATATATATATATATATATATATATATATATATATATATATATATATATATATATATATATATATATATATATATATATATGTTTGAAGTCTGATCAAAAGGTAACGGAACTGTTACTATGGTTCCGGGGATAAACTACGCACAGTGAAGCCCGCTTGGCACAGATTGATCTCTGGAAAAGGATGTTGCTTTTTTTTTTCAATATCATTCTTATTCCAGACAAATGTATGGAACATTTGGGTGGAGTTTTTAAAATGGCCACTGTATTCAGAAATAATCATTTAAATTTGTTTTCATGTAGCTATAAATTAAGCATCCCAAAATTCGAATGTCAATTTTCTATTTCATTTTCCAGGAGTTTGAAGCTAATATGGTGGTCAGTTTTGCTATGTAAATTCAATATAATTGACCTCCCTCCGGAAACCAAAATTAATATGATTATATGACGTAATTACAAAAATTATAAAAACACTCGTTATATGGAGATTTTTATACATTATTTACATTATTCAGACTATTGTCCTCATCTTTGTCGCCATATTTATTACAACGTTTCGGCCGTTGTAGGCACCGGCCTTCTTCAGGTGGTTGGAATGTCGAACTGAACACTTTATTTCGCTCACTGGGGTAGACTGTTCTAGTTCCACGTGACATGTTTAATGGATGTCAGTTATCAGTTATCTCCTGTTAATTTTCCTCTGTAAGTTCTCCACTGCCTTAACCGGGTATTGTACTAACACTCTTTGGGTCCTGTCACTGGATCTAACCAACGCCTTTATCCACTGTGCCATGTGTCCTTGAGAAGTTTCAGAGGGAAATTAACAGGAGATAACTGATAACTGACATCCCCAAGGCAAGGATCGAACATGAGCACCCATTGTAAGGAAGAGATATGAGATTTCAAGAAAATAATATTAGTAAAGAGATTGCGCTTTTTTTTTAAAATTAAGGGAAATTAGAACCTAGCTTTTTTGCGACGTTCTCCGTGACCGAGCTGTAAAGCACACACAGTCAAACGGTAGTCTCCCCTACAAAGGAGGACGCATTTTCGATACGAATGGAGAAACGTCTTTTTCTTTTAGCCTGATTTCAGTTGAACACATTCTTCCAGCCATCAGTTGACCTGAATATTACGATCAAGCTGAAACAGAATATCGCCGCTCAAATTTGATACCACTGTTCAATTTTATATTCTCATACGCACTATCGCTGATTTTAAGCACTTTTACCTGTATATATAGCATACGTTGAAACATTTTTATCGTATACGTATATATATATATATATATATATATATATATATATATATATGTAAAAGTGAACAAAGAAGTCAACACTTATAGCCGACAGTCTGTTTGATTCTTCATATATATATATATATATATATATATATATATATATATATATATTACACCGAAAACATGTAAATTTCGATGCGTATCAATGCATCTAATCAGGCGACTGTAAATTACTGGCTGGTGAATTATTAAACGTTACGAACGTTGTTATTGTACTCTATTCGTTCTCATCTTTTATATTATATATATATATATATATATATATATATATATATATATATATATATATATATAACCAAGTATGGGATTGGTATATACGGAATAAATTCCAATAACCAACAATTATTATTCTTAAAAGAGTGCTCAATACAGAGTAGAGCAAATATAATTATTTATTTCAATATTATAACATAAATATGTTATAAAATCACTACAAAAATAGCCATTTTGTTTCAACACTCCCGGTGTCTTATCAAGTGATGATGTTGAATGTAGAATAAATAAATAAATAGGTTCATTCTACATTCACCATCATCACTTGATAAGACACCGGGAGTGTTGAAACAAAATGGCTATTTTTGTAGTGATTTTATAACATACCTATGTTATAATATTTAAATAAATAATTATATATATATATATATATATATATATATATATATATATATATATATATATATATATATGACACACAAAACATGTAAATTTCGATGCGTATCAATGCATCTAATCAGGCGACTGTAAATTACTGGCTGGTGAATGATTAAACGTTACGAGCGTTGTTATTGTACTCTATTCGTTCTCATCTTTTATATATATATATATATATATATATATATATATATATATATATATATATATATATATATATACCCTTGTAAATTCAAATTTTTCCTTTTCTTCCTTTTCCTTGCTGATCTTTGAATTTATCTTTTAATCTAGTAAAATCTCTTTTTCTTCCTTCTCACCTTCTGTTTCCTCTCTTTCTCATTTTTATATAACTCTTCCCTCCCTAGTGCCACCCATTATTATCATTTCTTGCATCAGCGTTTGGTCCTTCCCTACCTTAAAGGGATTTTTACAATAACCAGCCTTATTTTCTCCCGCGCCTTCCCTACCATCAACTAGGGCGACATCCACCATTCGCAATTACAAGAGTCCTCCTGCACGACGTCGTCACATCCAAGACCGAAACCGTGCGTCCCCGAGGCTGATGCTCTTTACATAAACAATTTCTTCTTGCATCTTGCTGTTGTTTTCATGCGTTTCTTTACCGCGTTCATCTACTTTGGTTGAGTATCGACAGCTTTTCTTTTCGCCTCATGATGCGTGCGCTCCGGGCGGACTTCGGAGATGAAATTACGCACAACATCCAACAACGCCGACGTCGTCATTTCAATGAGAGGAAAAACAAAGCAAAGCAAGCAAGCGTAAGGAACAGGAAACAAGGAAAAAAAAGGAACGGATATACATACGCATATATATAAATGTGTGTGTGTGTGTGTGTGTGTGTGTGTGTGGCATCGTTTTCTTTCGGAATTCAATACAAGGCTTCTATCTTAAACTTTTGATCTATCTATCTATCTATCTATCTATCTATCCCAAGCTGATTCGATCTGTTTTTACATTTACAGAGCAGATTTAAATCGATTACACATGCATAGATACACACATACATATATACATGCATAAATACAGAAATCTTCGGATCAAGATTTGGGTTGAAAATCGCAGTGAATGATAAAACTGATTGGTGTGTTATTTATATCTATAAATGTAATAAATTATATATATATATATATATATATATATATATGTATATACATATATATATATATATATATATATATATATATATATATATATATATATATATATATAATCGACTCTCCCGTCGGATTCGACGTATGAGGGTCAAGCAGATCAGTTCCTAGAAACTGAAAGCCCGACGCCGGCATAATGAGATTTGATTATAGTGGTGAAGTTTTCGTGCAGGACCATCCACACTTTTTGGAGGGACGAATGCAGAGAGCTGGTGCACTGAGTGCCACAAGGTCCCCAAACGACCCTCCGCAGTGTTCAGAGTTGTCCTTCTCCCAGATCAGTTGCCATCCAAGGCTATAGAACCCAGTCTGTCCTGCTATTTACCCATAGTTGGAGGGAGAAGAATAGGATTCATACCTTTCCCAAGGGTATTAGCACGTAAGTGAATGTAATGGATTCGAATGGAATTCGAACACGGCTCTCCGATTCCTCAATCCAAGCCGTTATCCATTACTCTAATGTCTAAACAAAGGTTGGGGGTTTCATTTATTAATCTGAAAGATTTTATTGCTTAAACGTTATTTTTAATGGATACTCGCGTTTGAGTAGACGCTCCATTTATTTATTAAACCGTAGACATTTATTTTCGTCTACCGGTCTGAATATTCTAGAAATCTTATTTGGTCAAATGAGTTTTCCGGTTGGGGAAATTGTCATAAGATCTGATGTCCGTTGGACCCCTCCGTCGCAAAATGCGTCGAAATTTTTAAGTAATACTACTACTACTACTACTACTACTACTACTACTACTACTACGACTACTACTACTACTACTACTAATAATAATAATAACACAAACACACACACATATATATATATGTATATATATATATGGGGACGAGAGTGAGATTCAATTCACTCACGTTCTTTGATAATGACTTAAGGAAGATGAACATGCTTCGACGATATTAGAATTTATGTCAAAACTAAATGAATAATAATATCCTTATATCTATATATTTTCATGTCTGTAGGTCTCCCATTCGCCCATGCTTAGAGTATTACTCCCACATATGGTCCGCTGCCCCTGCTATTAACCTTTTCTCCTTGATAAAAATCCAGTGAAGAATCAGAAATATTATTGTTACTGATCTGCTTTCAATCAATTTGCTACCGCCATCAAGTTGCCTCTCTATGTTTTTTCTATAAATACTTTCGTGGTAATTGTTCGGATGGTCTGTACGCTATGGTACCTAGAATGTTTTTAAAAATTTAAGCACAGTACTAGACTAGCGTCGAGATCTTATCCATTTACAGTTAAACAGGCTATTTCTCACCGTAACGTCTATGCTAACTGATTCTTTTCTCGCACATGAAACTCATTTCCGCCGCCATACTTTCCAGACAACTCTAATATGCAAAAAATGAAATGCAATGTCAGTCGCTATATATTGTCCCCCTGTTTAATCTTTCATTATTAATGATTCCGTTTTTAATTCTTTCACACCGTGTAATCATTTATCTTAGGGAGTTTGCTGTCTTGCATGGGGTGATACGGATTACAAATAATTGTTATAAAGAACGTAAGTTGATTTTTACCCAAAGTTGCATGAGAAATTGTTACGAAGATAGTGTCTGCCTCGTTCTCTTTATATATATATATATATATATATATATATATATATATATATATATATATATATATATATATATATATATATATATATATATATATATATATATATATATATATATATATATATATATGCACTACTGTTCAAAAGCTTGAATCTGGACAGAGAATTACATGGGATAATCTTGACAGAAGAGTGAGAAAAGAGATGGAAGAGGTTCTTAGAGTCCTTGAAAAAAGAATGGAAGGCATTATAAAACTGATGCTTTGAGAAAATTTGCAATGAATGCTGAAACTTTGTGCTCCAGTAACCAAGGCTAAAGGATGATATTTTGAGAAAACAAAATTTAATCATAAGATGCTTTTTTTTGTCATAAAAAAATGGATAATAAAAATCATATCTCGCTTTATTAACCTTGTATAATAATTTTCTCTTATGTAGTGTACAAAAAAATACTTTTGGCCTAATTTAAAAATTACCAAGATTGGCATTAATGTTTGGAACTGTGGTGTATATATAGTGGATACTATTTTTTTTTTTATCAGATATACATTTTTTTTTCATTTTTTTACAGGAGTGAAATTAATATCTACTGCCCAGAGATCTCTTCCCTTTCTCAATCAGGAAAAAAATATAATTATGGTGTGCCTTACCGTTAGGCCACAAGAACCCATTATAATACAGCAACGTAATTCTTTGATTTTTAAGCAATTCATTAATTTCTTTATGTCCAGCCTCATTCTTAGCTACTATAAATACCGTATTATATGCATTGTGCATATACGGTTTCCCTGTTCCCAGTTTATAGCTATCCCTACCCACTCAACTCTATTTGGAATTGTTTCTTTTGTTCTTCCTTTTTTATTTCTTCGCGTTGCTTCCTGATCATTCCAGACGTTATAAAATATAACAGATTATACGGTGTGATGTTGAATTTTCTTGTAGACCGGTTTATTCTTTCCCTGGAATAGTCTAATTCCCTTAAGAAGATTAAAGTAACTTTTGCAGGATGACTAACTTGATGCATATATATTTCGTGTGAGATATTTATACGAGTGAAAAGAGAAAATACAAACAGTATTGGCGTTTGATGATAAATTACATCAGTCTCCTGGGTGAGACGATAAACTACATCCGCTTCCTGGGTATGACGATAAATTACATCAAACTACATCCTCTGATCAGGAGGTTTTGAGGATCGTGAATCACCTCTTACTTACTGGTGTTCCCAGGCCCATCCTGACCCTGGGTGGTAGCACCTGTTAGGGTCCCAGCTATGGACAAATAGTTGACTCCCCCCCAAAAAAACTGGAGTCAAAACACTATGAAAGTGGGAAAATCGATTTTAATAACAGCAATACATTTTTGTTAAAAATTATTACTAGTTATTAATTTTTGAAGGAAAAAAATATTACGAGCAATATATTTTTGAAAAAAATATTAGCAGCAATACATTTTTGAAGAAAAAAATATTACTTTTATTCGCACACACACACACACGCATATATATATATATATATATATATATATATATATATATAATTATATCGTTAATTAATTTGAAACTTTTAAAACGATTTATTCTACATTCAACATCATCACTTGATAAGACACCAGAAGTGTTGAAACAAAATGGCTATTTTCGTAGTGGTTTTATAACATGTTTTTGTTATAATATTTAAATAAATAATTATATCTGCTCTACTCTGTATTGAGCACTTTTATAAGAAGAATAATTGTTGGTTATTGGAATTTATTCCGTATATACCAATCCTATACTTGGATGGATATATATATATATATATATATATATATATATATATATATATATATATATATATATATATATAATTGTTTGTGGTTGATATGCCATAAAACAAAAATCAAACCAAGAAAACAAACAGTATTGTGCATATAATACAACATTTTATTGCCTTAGCAAAACTAAATCTAAAGGATACAAAAAAAGAGTTTTGTCGAAGTGTGTTTATAAAGATGTCCTTTTTGAATGCATAATTTTATATTCGCCATTATTTGCAATGACTTGCATTACTTATCAGACAGTTCTTTGATGTTCTATATCTGTTATCTCAACCTCATCCCACAAAGGGCAGTGATCTCCCTTTTCCCTGCATATGTGGGCAGCTAGGATTGATTTTTATATTTCCCCTCGTGTTACGGCTTTACAATGTTCTTGCAGTCTCACCTTAAGAGGGCGGCCTTTTTCCCCTTTATATTTCTTAGCCCTGCTTGTTAATCCACTGCCTTTCCCTTTGAACATTGTCGTAGGCAACCCATTTTCATCACCTGTTAAGACATATTAAAGGAACTCTTCGTTAGGATGATACGTTTATCATTAAAATGACTTCCTCAAAACGGAAATTACTGTTCTTATACAGAGAAATAAACAGTTCAACGCAACCAAAACGAAGCTCAATACAAGGAAAGCAACAGAAGAGTCTCTTTTCTAAGAGTCTTTAAGTAACATCAATAGAATTCCATTTAAAACCACTTATAAATCTTCAACCCTGTGTATGGATTATGGCGGCAGGACTGTTTTTTTTTCTCAAAATGGGCGATTTGAGGCTTTCATCCTTATACTATAAATGGTATATTTATATGCTTGTGTAAACATTCCTTTTTTTTTCTTTCTTTTTTAAATAGATCTCTGCTCTACCTGACTGGTTAATCGAAAGTTGTATTAAAGAAATATACCACTCACAGGCAATGTTAGACGTCACACCAAAGCAAGACTTCGGAACCCTTTCTATGAAATGCACCTTTCCCGTTCGGATATTTCTAAGCCTTCCTCTTCTAATATTTTTTTAAGCATTTCACCCCAAGCAAGGCGGGAAGCCACTAGCACGCAGGGGTTACAGAAGATTTGGAGCGAGAGCAGATAGGAGTGATAGAGGAAAGGAAGTGGAGAACGAGAGTGGATAGATCAAAGCAACTGGAGTTGTCGATTGACATTACATTTGAATAGTTGGAGATTATAGTAGTCAGGGAAACAGGAATAAGGAAGGGAGTTCCACAGGCGAGAGGTGCCCATATGTTTTATACTCGAAACCAAAATAAACTAACATTATTTAAATTCGAATCTCTTGGATGAGCAATTATCATTATTAACTATTAATGGATACAATATTTGACACATTCAATATGCAAAGCCCTCAAGCAATTTCAGAACCGCGGAAATCAAGCAGAGAAAGAAAATTTACAGAGCCTTTGATGATTAATCCGAAGAGGAAAAAATATTAAAGACCCCTGCGAGATAAAAGCTTGGGAGGGGGGTGTTTCGGGTCCTTACCTATAACTACAATATGAACTCTTCCTAACACTATGTATACTACGCCTCTCAAGAGAGAGAGACGAATCGAGCCGAGCTGATAGTAGTTCACTCCAAACCAGACTGACAGTCATACTAACACCTTTCATATCTTTTATTATTATACCGTGTAATCTTCGTTATTTCTACACTTGTGTTCGTGTTGTTCTTCCTTGGTCCTAACCTGGGCCATAACAACTATATTTATATTCGAATTAGTGTCCTCATTTTTGTTGTTGTAATCACAACGTTTCGGCTGTTGTCTCCTCCGGTCGTACTCAAGAGATAATATTAAGGAAAAATTATTAGATCTTGAACCCGATATTACTTTTATTAATATAATTGTTTTATTTAGCAATAATACGTAATTGAGAAAACATCCTCTGTGTGTGTATTTTTTAAACAGTCAATTAACAAAGAATTATGTTGAGTTCGCAGACATAGATTTTCAGACAACCCAATGAGCTGTGTATTAAAAAAATGTTAATTGAATCTTGATTTGCTCTGTCTTCCGTAGCTAAATGTTTAAGCGCCTCTAACTTAAAAGTCGTTTCCAAGGATAAATAAGTCGCAGGTTCGATCCACATTTTTAAAATAACACTTACGACTGCCCAGACCGGTAGATGTCAATATAAATGTTCCTGGGAAAATGTCTATTCAAACACGGAAAACAATTAAATATAAAGTTTATAATAATAATTAATATTGTCGGATTAAAAAAAAATCAATTGCTTAATATATATATATATATATATATATATATATATATATATATATATATATATATATATATAATGAACTTTCCCGTCGGTTTCGACGTATGAAGATCTGACAGCTTAATTGATTCAGTTGTGAAATTTTGTGCGATAATCTTAAGTGCCACTTAAGACCCGCTAGTGATTTACAAAGTTGCCACGTATGGAGCAAGAGTGAGGATTTTGGGATGAGATCACTGTTAGATGGGCTGAGCTTTTAGCTCTTGCTCTTGCTTCTTGAAGATGATTCAGACAAGCAGATTAAAATTGCTGAGTCAACTAAAACACGATGATCTCCATTCTGCTGACAAGTTGCTTTTCAGCTTGTCTTTGTATCTTAGCCATCGGCGTCCTGCATTCCTGATTCAACTGGCTGTACATTATCCTCTTGGGTATCCTGTCATCAGACATTCTCAAGACAGGACCAGTCCATCGTAACTGAGACTGTATGAGCGAAGTCTCGATTTCTCCAATATTGCACCTGTTAAACTGGTCTACGTTAGATGTCCTATCTTGAAGGTTACCTCCACAGATTGCACGCAGACAGCTTTTATGGAAAACATCCAGCTGACGTATATGGTACCTGCATGGAGTCCACGACTCTGAGTCTTACAAACGGACGACAAGTACAACAGCCGAATTTTCGTATCCACTTGAATATCCCGCTCATTCCACAAGCCATGGTGAAGTTTGCCGAAAGCACTGGTAGCCTTAGCAATCCAATACATGATTTATATCTATCTATCTATCTATCTATCTATCTATCTATCTATATATATATATATATATATATATATATATATATATATATATATATATATAAAAGGTGCAATTGGTAAATTGTCGCCATTTTATATTTTGAATTTTTTAATATTTTGAATTTCGCGCAAGCGTCTAGCCTAGTTTGTTTTTGCTTTTGTCTACTACATTAGGCACAATTGGTCACCGTCTGTGAGAAAAAGAGCACCGTGACGCCAGAAATTTGGAAACGTGATAGTGTACTGTTTGGAAATCGGGACGGAAGCTCCAATGCGAACATTCCAGTGTGTTTTTGAGGTAAATGCAAAGGATTCGGAAAGAGTTGGATGAGTCTAATGCTGATTACGTAGCTGTTTGGAATGATCAGTAGTAATGGCGAATTTATGCATATATTCATCTTACCACTCAACACGGAGGCCTACATCAAGTCGCTTAAGGAAGGGGTGCTACCCAGGGTCAAGAGAGTGACTGCTAGAAGACACTATATGTAGCAACCATGCTACACAGGCAGGAGATCTCAGTCATGTCTGTCAGACAATTTCTACGAACACGTCACCCCTTACATTTGGCCACCTAACTTCACAGACTTCAACACCCCTTCACATTATGTGTGGGGCACAGTTGACAGAGAGAGAGAGAGAGATAGAGAGCGAGAGAGATAGAGAGAGAGAGATAGATAGAGAGAGAGAGAGAGAGATAGAGAGAGATAGATAGATAGAGAGAGAGAGAGAGAGATAGAGATAGAGAGAGAGATAGAGAGAGAGAGCAATAAAATAAAATTCCGGGTAACACCAAGAATGAACTGCAGGCAAGGATTATGGCAGCATTCACCAACTTAAACAAGAAGACCATGTTGCAGGAAATTCCGAAGTCATCTGGGGGCCGTGGTTGAAGCCAATGGCGATTTTATTAAAATAAATTTGCTCTTTAGTATTTCAAGATATTTTTGTGTTATTTTGGGAAATATATCTGTTAAAATGAGTTGACATTGTTATTTTCATTTTTGCGTAAGTTAGACAACTATTTCTCCATCGAAACCTGTATGTGTGGAGTAAATCATATTCTGCGGGGGAAAACAAATCAGTTAATATCCTGACAACCACCACCTATGCGCAATTAATATAACCCGATAATGACATATATATATATATATATATATATATATATATATATATATATATATATATATGTCATTATGGCTCCTTCTCTGGGGATCCAGCACATAGGTGGATAATCAATAGTGTCATACAGTGGCCTAAGAAATGTTTTTAGCCAGGAGAAAGAAACTACATCCAATTCATATCAGGGCTTTAGGCTACCCATGGCAGTGACTTGATTCCTTGCGATTCCTTCCAGGCCTTTGCTACTTTACTCGCATGATATGGCGCGCCATCATCTTGAAAAAGGGAGACATTCTTGTCAATCTGATTGGTTTCAAATAGTGGGAGTAGTCCTTTCTCTAATATTTGGCACTATTTTGAACCATTCCACTTCTCGTCAACAAGAATCAGATTTCCTCCAAACCAGACAGTGCCCCACACCATTACCACAATCCCTCCATGTTTTTCGGTCGCCTGCAGACATTCAGCGTTCCAAGTATCACTCTGATTTCTGCAAACGTGAACCTGCAGAATTCATTTTCATCTGACCAAATTATAGACTCCCAAAATTCATAATCTTTGCTCTCGAATTCTCTCGCCATGTCCATATGCCTGTTCCAGTTAACCTCTGAAAAGGTTTCTTTTTTGTAAGTTTTCTTTGATAGCCTAGTTCTTTCAGACTCTTTCTCACTGCTGGCGACATTATTGACGCTCTGTCGACGGTTTCCGATGACTTCCATCATCCACACACTTTTCGTTCGCTCAGACATGATGCTTCCTGAACGTTGTATCACACGACAATCGCCTGCTTCATTAAATTCCTTGACAATATTATTTACTATTTGATGATTAATATGGAAAACTTAGCAATTTCTCTGTTTGACTTGTCATACCGACGCCATGCTATGAATTGTCCTCATTGAAATTCACCAATTTCCTTACATGCACGAGCTTTCATTGCAAAATATAAGTCAGCTATCGTTCATAGATGAGAGTAACTTGCTACACGGTATTGTCTGAAAAAAAGAAGAGACGTTATTGCACAAGCCAAACTTGTTGTAAAACAGGGTGGCTAAAAACCTATCATAGCCCACTGCATATATATACAAAGCCCTTAACACAACGGAAGGAAGGGCAAAGCTAAATCAAATAAATTAATTACAAAAAAGAATTGTACTTGCAAACATTTTTATACACCATTGCAATATACAAATATGCATTATATGATGCTTTACACACACACACACAAACACACACACACACACACACACACATATATATATATATATATATATATATATATATATATATATATATATATATATATATATATGTATATATATATATTGTCAAAACATTACGAAAATTTGAAAATAATGTTTTGTGATGTGTTTTATCAGTTAGGAATTCATCGGACTGAAAAAGTCAAAAATGCCATACTATTTTCTCAATGATGTTTCTTGATATATAAAATTATATATCTTTATGTAATATCATATCACATATATATATATATATATATATATATATATATATATATATATATATATATATATATGTGTGTGTATGTGTATGTGTATGTATATATATGTATGTACATATATGTGTATATATGTGTACATGCATATATATATATATATATATATATATATATATATATATATATATATATATATATATAATTGGGTTCAACTGTGAAACAGACTGTCGCCACTCGGTATTGACATCAGTTTCCACTTTTATATTTATATATGCTCTATTCTCGACAGTGGAAATTTTACCTATAAATATAGCTTACCTAAAATCATTACCACGTCACCCTATCGGCCCATGCTTAATTTTCGCTTCTTTCCTTTATTCCCCGCCCTCTCTCTCTCTCTTACTCTTTCCTTCCATCTACCTTCCCCATCTCTCTCTCTTTCTTTCTTTCACCCAGATTTTTTTTTAAAACTTATATTGAAATTTTTATTCTTCTTTCTTTCTTTTTTAATAGTAAAACTTTTTACTTTTTCCCCTTTTCTTCTCCTTACGTCTGGATCAATTGAATCTAATTATTAGCAAAACGACTGTAATTAAGGGTGGCTAAAACCTTATCATAGCCTACTCGATGCCCATGAGGTCACCTGAATCAATTCTCGACACGTGCACCGAAGTTTATTTATTCCGAGTACAGTCATACTCTTTTGTTACTTTCGGGGCGTAATTATTGGATATTTTGTCCTTATCTTCGCAATTGACAAATATAAAATATATTGGTGCCGTTTTGATTGGGATTGAGTGGTTAGAACGTTCACTTTCTGATCAGGAGACCCGGGTTCGAATCACACCATGCTCGATTTAGCTGGAAGGCGACTTCCTGGTGTTATGGGATAGGATCGAGGTCGATCCCAACATGCAGCACCTTTGGAAAGTTCCTGAATATCATACCACGGGTTGACCCAAGCCTTGTGAGTGAAATTGAGTAGACGGAACTCTTGTGGGCCGTCGATAGCTGTACTAGCACGAAGTCGCAAGTCATCGTGGCCGAGGGCATGAGCGTGCTGGCCTTGTTCAAATTGTTGATCACGCTAGATAACACGCTGTCACCCAGAAACTGTAACTAAGGTCAGCTCAGCATAGTTGCAGTATAAACCACGGGTGGGCTCTGTGGGTGTCGAGCAAACTCAAATGTGCCTGAGTGAGCGTTTGCAAGAGCGATTGGCTCGCTGCCCTAGTAGACGGGTATCCTCGGACCAGCTATTATTAATATTATTATTATAACATAATAAATGTCGCAATACAACAGGTCCTTGTCTTATTAACGTCTTATACTAATTTTCCAAACGGAGCTCAGATGTGTCACAAGGCTGAAAGAAGTGACACCACGTGAGGATCGAACTCACTACTCAGTCTTAAATTGTTCTAGCGAGACAAGCTTGTTAGCCATTACACCGCCTTGAGGTGCCCTTTATTAACGTCTTATAGTTGTTGAATCTGAATGCAAAGTGATTATATCTTAATGATTTTAAAGTAATTCATATCGCTAATATTTAACAGCTGCCCCCACGAGGGATATATGTGGCACAAGGCCGAACTTACCGTGGGTTCTCCGAGCCTATAGGCTAAGCCAAAAATATTCCCTTAGAATCCGCATAAACGAGTCCGGGCATGTTTACCTCCCCAGACGAAACATTGCCCTTCGGCAAACCCTCGTCCGGTTTCCTCTCTGCTCAAGTATGTATATATTGTTAATCGTCGAAACCGTAAGTTGCATTTTTAGGATCATGTCGAATGTTTAATGGTAACTGATTTTGCACACCAACTATCCCTGATTTCCCGTATCGATTTAAGGGATATCTCAGATCCCAACCCGTCTGTAGTTTGAGAAGACTATACCAGAATCTTAAGCCCCTACAATCACATCTCTACAGAGAGTGTCACATTTAGAAATGTAAAGTAAAATTTGTGTTACGGACATGTCAACATTTAGGGATCCTCATGTGTGGCTACAAAGCTAAACAGGATTTCTAATACCTACCGCAGCTCCCGAGCGAAGTCCTAAGGACTGTTGTCTTTGCTTTCTTTCTTTCGTCTTAACAACAAAGCTACTTCCAGGTTTGCAGAAATGTTTCCAAATTTTTGGTTTGCTCGGTTGTGGCAATGGTTTCGAGTTTTTAATTTTCAGTTTGTTTATAACAGATTGAAATTACTTTTTATTGGTTACTCGAAATTGTTTGATATTTCCCGGATTCTCAGATTCTTATATTTAAATTCAACTTCGCTTTCAAGCTTTTTGGCTGAGATGAAATTAACGTATAAGAAAACAAAATAATTCAAAATAATTGAATAGTCTGACTTAAAAGTGACATTTTCACAAATTAGATTAGGAGGCGGGAAAATCCTCGTATACATACAAATATATTTATATTCATATTCATATATATATATATATATATATATATATATATATATTCATATTCATATATATATATATATATATATATATATATATATATATATATGTATATACATGTGTGTGTGTGTGTGTTATTACAGTAAAATGGTTATATATGTGTATATATGTAACTACCTATCTTTCATCATATGATATTACAGTAAAAATGATTATATTTATCTTTCCATTTGTAAGCATACACACATACATGTATACATACATAAACACAGACACACACACACACACACACACACACACACATATATATATATATATATATATATATATATATATATATAAATGTATATACCTATCACGTCATAAAAGAAATAACATATTTTCCTAATATTAAAAGAACATTATATTTCAGTAAGCCAAATCATATATACATACACACACGTAAAAATAAATATCATAATCTTTATATATATATATATATCTATATATATACACACACACACACACATATATATATATATATATATATATATATATATATATATATATAAAAGAGTGATATTTACATTTATATATATGTATATACATATGTGTATGTGTATTTGCATTCAATATATTAAAATGAAAATACATTACAACAAGATATTACACACACACACACACACACACGCATATATATATATATATATATATATATATATATATATATATATGTCGTTTTCATATATATGTGTGTGCATTTTCATAGACATGTCTGTGTGTGTGATTTCTACTTTCATAGTTTTTTTCTATCTATCCGTCTGGTACATATATACATATAGGAGAAGATATACATTTATTACACGATTTCCTCTATGTGTACATTAGTTGTATGTGTCAAGTGAATACGTATAGGCGGCTATGGAAATATATTTACATATATATACATATATGTGTGTGTGTGTTTGCTTGTGTGTGTGTGTGTTTGTTTAATACATGCACAGGTGATGTGGTATATAAGAGACGAATATAACAATATTCATGAAATAATTTTTAACCGAAATTGATTTTTAAGTTTTTTTTTTCTTATATATATATATATTTGAATTGGACATAGTCCGACAATTTATTTAAAGACATTTATAATATGTTTAACGTTCTTTTTATAGATACAAGTATTTAAGCAAATGCTCTGTTTTATAATACACAGTATTAAATAACATTTACCGGCCTGAATGTCCGAAAAATTTTCATAGAAAATGTTCGCTCTCCGACAGGAATATAGGATACAGGTTCGATTCCTGTCGGAGAGCCAAAAGTTTCTATGAAAATTTCTCGGGCATTCAGGCCGGTAAATGTTATTTAATACTGTTTATTATAAAACAGAGCATTTGCTTAAATACTTGTATCTATAAAAAG
>OZ038489.1:6959917-7024917 GCA_964036315.1 Acanthosepion esculentum
GGATGATGACATTAGGTTTATAATACCCAGAAATTTATACCCAGATTTCCTCAAGGACATATGGCACAGTGGATAAAGGCGTTAGTTAGATCCAGTGGTAGGACCCAATGAGTGTGAGTTCAGTACCCGGTCAACTCAGTGGAGAACTTGGAGAGGGGAATTAACAGGAGATAACTGATAACTGACATCCATTAGACATGGCACGTGGAACTAGGACAGTCTTCCCCAGCGAGCGAAACAAACCGTTCAGTTCGACATTCCAACCATCTGAAGAAGGCCGGAGCGTACGTCAGTCGAAACGTTCTGATAAATATGGCGACAAAGATGAGAACAGTAGTCCGAATAATGCAAATAGTGTACAGTTGATGCTAGTATACTATTGATTGAGATCAATTCCTTACCTCTGTTTCCGTAAGAAGTTTTCCCAGTCTTGAAATGTTTACTAAATTTGTTTTGATTGGTTACAGCTGTTAAAAGTATTAACATCCGGTAACTAATTCAATGTGAATGACTATTTGAAAACAAAAAAAGAACTGGTCAACACAGTTTTGAATGTATATATATATAATGTATATTATCTCTCTCTCGCTCTCTCTCTCTATACATAGATATCCCATATATATCCCATATATATATATATATATATATATATATATATATATATATATATATATATATATATATATATATATATATATATATATGGGAGCTATATATAAGAACATTTACTTATATATACATAATATTTAATAATACGTACATATATATGTGGAAGATATATGAGAAAATTTTGAAAACAAAAGTACCTTTCCATTTTTGCCGAAGATTTCAAGTAGCCAGGCAGGACGAACAAACCCCGCTCCCCACCAAAATATCCAATAATACCGGAAAAGTTGACAATATTTTCTGTTAACCAGAGAAAAATAACATTAACGTCATTTACATTGTCGCCATGGTAATATGGCTATGGATCTAAGCATCGTAATGACGCAGTGTTTATCACCATGAAAACAATTTAATCGTCGACGTTGAAGTATTTGTAAATATGCTACTCTGAAGGAGCTGCAAAAGATATATGAATATATAAATCATTATAAAAAGTATATCACGATTTTAACTAAATTTATTGATGTAATAAAAAATAAAATTTTAAAAATCATTATTTAGTGCGTTACACTTTAAAACTTATTGAGGTGTTCTTTTAACAAACTGAACCCGTAACGAGATGTCTACAAAATCTTGTAAATTACGGTATCTACAAACCATCAAGATCGCCTTTAAAAAAAAAATGTCAGAAATCGTTTAAAATCGAGTAAATATCATTTGTCTTGGTTGTTGAAGAACTATTCACACCAGATTTTTTAACGACAGAAATGCAATAAAGCCACTAGGATGTAAGAGGTTACTGAGTGTAAGAGAAATATGAGAAAAATACACTATTAGGGAGAAAGAACAATAAAAGAATAGGAATGAAAAAGCTAGAAGATAACAATTTTTGAAGATTAAAGTTGACTGGGAAGTAAGGAACTGGTAGAGAGTTCTGCAAGCGAGAACTGTAAGAGTATGTAACTGTTATCATCGAACTTACCGTTACATCTAGCTATTCCCTCTGCAAAATGATGATTTCGATAGCGGGTTGTTATAAAGATGTTTAGATTATTTGAATATTTCGGGAGATGATTCCTGGGATTGATTGACGAATATTTGGTCACTGGAATGAAAGGAGAAAGGGCGAGATGACCGACAATGTTTCTCATCAGAGAAAAGAAATGATGGAAGTTTATTTCTGTGAGATGAAAGCTGAATACCTTTAAATTGCAGTTATAATGGCCTGTAAGAAAAAGATGAGAGACAAAAAATCTTCGATAGAAAGATAGATTTTCCAATCCTCTCAACCCAAACAAGACAATAAATTTATTAAGACGCCAGGAGATAGACAGTGTTAGAGAGTGAGAGGTAAAAAAACCTATGAAGTGAACAATGAAAGTAAGAGGAAATAAGAAGGCAAACGATTACGATTGGCATTGAATTTAAATCCTTGAAGATCAAAGTTGACTTGGAAGCAAGAAACTCGAAGATATTCCGCAGTGAGAACTGCAATAGAAGAACGGTTACCGTAGAACATACGGTTACATTTAACCATTTCAATTCCAAATTGATGAAATCTTACCGCCGATCGAGTACCGCGATTATATTTATAAAGACTGCATAACAAAGAAAGTTCATTATGAAAATTACCATGAAAGTATTTATAGAAATGGCACGAAGAAACTACGTTACGGTGATGAAAGCCGAGATGCCAGGTAAGGGGCAATAACATTGCAGTTTCTTCTTTTGAATTTTATCAAGAAGTTATTTTATCAAGAAATCATTACAAAATCACAAAACCTATAAATATGTAAAATAGATTCTCGTGAGAAAAACTTTCTAATCTGACACAGTGCAGCCAAATTGTCAGATGCAGATTTCGCAGTTGTTTCAGTATACTCTTCCCGATTCATGTCAGCTGAAAACGTCAGTTGCAGGAGGAGCAATTAGTCGGTCTCCTGAAGGTTAGCATCAGCCATGCTGATAGAAGATAAATGGGTTATCATCGTGCAATTTCATTTTGGAGATGCTAAAATTAACAAGCCGTTCTTTGCCCGATATTATATGTCACTTTTGAGATAGGCTGCCAATTTGACCAAATCGAACCGACCAGATTTACGATTAAGAGGGAATAAATAGTTGTGGAATGAGCTTAGATACCGAATTGCGAACTGATGACACCAGAAATGTCGTTGTTGAAAATAAGGAACAACGTCGATCCAAGGAGTGAATCCTGGGAGAAGGCTGGAATAATACAAAAAGATTTAGAAGAGTAGCCGTTCAAGACAGATTTCATTTCGCGATTTGATAAGAAAGCTTCATTTTTTGTATGTTTCTTTTTTTTCGAATGCGTACTTGTAGGCCCTGATCACGGTTATTCACTAAGATTCGTTTACGCGGGAAGAAGTTCGTTCGTGTGGAACTTCTCAACAGTGGAATACATAGGAAAGATCATGTCAATATTAAATCTTTTCATGTGTACCTTCTCATATCTATAAATGCATTCATAATTTTGATTGAAATAGTTTGTTAAAGTTGTTAGATTTAATAGGGCAAATAGGGGTATTTTATAGTGGTCGAATTCTCAAAAAGCTTATCCGATCATTAGATTAATTTTGGTTCATCAAACAATTAAAATAGGAAAACCGTGAAATTTTACCGGATACTTTTAGTCTTATAATTGTGCTTGTTCTTTAGTTACTTTGCATGAATGTTACAATCTACCAGTACTTCATAAATAATGAACTCTTCTGTTTGATCGAGAGGAAAGACGAAAAAGACATATCAGAGACGCTGTTTGATTTCAGTGCGTAAAAGAAAGAGAGATGATAGAGTAGATGATGATACTCTCGTGTTTCACGCCAGCATCAATTAAACGTTTCAGTTTCAAATCTTTTCATTTCTACCCACAAACATTCATATTTATGATTGTCATTGCAATAATTATTAAAAGATGTTCTGCTCAAATATTTAATCATGGAACAGGATTAATTCTAGGGGAATGTTCCAGTCGTAGAACTCGCAAGGTTTCAGTCGTTAACTTGAGAATTATTTTATAATTTTAAATTTCAGCTTACAGCCAAATCCCATTGAAACACTGGTACTCGTTCGATCAACGAAGTTAAGTAAACGTGAGCGCAATCTGTACCTAGATGGGTAGCCGCTTGGGAATATCGGCTGCTGTAAACTTGAATGTAGGGTGGTGTAATCGATAACGGGTCGGAGTTGGAAATCGGAGAGCCGAGGTCCAATTCCAGTCGGGTTCACTTATGCGCAAATACCGTTTGGAGGCAGAAAGTATGATTCCACTTATCCCGCAGCTAAGGGTTAAATAGTAGGAATTGTATCAGTAAATCATTATTATCTAAAAAAAAGAAGTCTTACTATCTCAAAATATTTTATGGCTTTAAATAACCCGCAAAAAAGGTTGATAAGCTGTAAATCACAAAACAGCCACTCTTTAGTTAAGCCGTGAAAATTTCACTGGTATTTCTAGTTTACTTTACAGTAACTCATTTAAGGTTGACACAAGAACATAAATATTAAGTTCTTGCTCACTGTGTCTCAAACACATTGAAGTGTTGTCTACCACTTGGTAAAAGGTATTCAATGGCGAGATGTCTCGTAACTTAAATTGGTGTGGCAAAAAGCGACACTAATTAGCTATCCTTTTCAAATTGAATTCAAATTCGAAGTCAAATTACGAGTCTGCCGCGCTAGTGTAGTCACCCAAACTTTCATTTATTGTTCATGTTGTCTTGTGTAACATCTGAAGCAACAGTTCATCTTCGTCCAATCAATCGGCAAGAAATTTAAAAGACAAGAATAAAAAGTTTTCACGTAAATAAACGAATAATTCATTACACTCATATTTTGAAAAAAAAATCTTCCTTTTATAAAAATATTTAAATGCTGTTTTTTTGCGGAAGAAAAAAAATAATCCACAGCTAATATTACAGGAGGATTTTTTGGCATAGTTTTATTATTTTTTTTATTGCTTGTTAGTTGTAATCCATTTTTTGCATCATTTACAAGAAAGCAGATTTTAATCAGTGACTATCGCTTGAAATGTTTGCATGATTAATTTCAGGGAAGGATGTCTGAACACCTGTCGTTTTGAGGACGCCTGAATTGATCCTAAAGATTGGATCGAACGCTCTTCGATACGCTACTCACACGCGCGCACCCGCATATACACGGATCGAGTTAGGAAGCAAAACGCACCTGGTCAATATACGCAAATTGATTATCGCAGCCCATAATCTTTCGATGATGCTCAAACAATTTGACTTCTTTTCCTGTGGGAGAAAATTGAAAGCTTCACCTAATCAATATTTGACTGAAAGTTTGGATGTGCAAGAGGAACAGTGAGAAAGGAAGTCGATCTTGCAGAACACTCATAGATTTAATCCTCATTAAGTCTAGTATACAAGGACTGTTAAGAATTCATCTTGAAACCGGTGGCGCGGCCTGGAAGTCACTTGTAAAGCAAGCATCACCGTCCGTGACTGAAAACACTTTTTATGTGGATCTACGCGGTCAGAATTAAGACGACAATGTGTTGCATTGGAAGTTGGGTTAACAATATGATGGCTGCATCCTGTTCAAAGATGTAAGCCTAACCTTAAATTGATCCAACGTTTGGATGGATATTGGCAAACACTTGTATAAAATTTAAATCTATAGTATACTGCAATATTTAGTATTTGACGGAGTGTAAATGAAACCTACATCAACCCGTCTCGTGTAAAGATTCTCGTAAATTAAACCAATGTCTACCCGTCTCTTGTAAAGATTCTTATAAATCAGATCTACGTCTACCCGTCTCTTCTAAGGATTCTTGTTTATCTGACCTACGTCTACCCGTCTCGTTTAAGGATTGTTGCAAATCTGACCTACGTCTACCATGTCCTGTAAGGATTCTCATAAATCAGTCCCACGTCTACCCGTCTCTTGTAAATCAGACCTACATCTACCCTTTCCCTTGTAAGGATTTTTGTAAATCAAACCAATGTCTACCGGTCTCGTGTAAGGATTCTAGTAAATTAAACCAATGTCTACCCGTCTCCTGTAAGGATTCTTGTAAATAAAACCAATGTCTAATATTTCCCTTGTAAAGAATTTTGTCAATTAAACCAATGTCTACCCTTTCCCTTGTATGGATTTTTGTAAACCAAACCCATGTCTACCCGTCTTTTGTAAGGATTCATGTAAATCAGACCTACGTCTACCCTTTCCCTTGTAAGGATATTTGTAAATCATACCAATGTCTACCCGTCTTTTGTAAGGATTCATGTAAATCAGACCTACGTCTACCCGTCCTTTATAAGGATTTTTGTAAATCAAACCAATCTCTACCCGTCCCTTGTAAGGATTCTTGTAAATCTGACCTACGTCTACCCGTCCTTTATAAGGATTTTTGTAAACCAAACCAATGTCTACCCTTTCTCTTGTAAGGATTTTTGTAAAGCAAACCAATATCTAACCGTCTTTATAAAGATTCTTGTAAATCAACCTACGCCTGCTCGTCTCTTATAAATCAGGCCTACCTCTGCCCGTCTTTTATAAGGATTATTGTAAACCTACGTCTACCCGTATATTGTATAAGATTTGACGCTAAGATTTGACGCTTGTGCACTCTTGTATACGGAACTATCTAGGCTTTTACGGAGCGTAAATCAGACCTACGTTTACCCTGGAAGTGTCTACCGTGTTTTAAACTGAAATTATATTTACCTATTTATACAAATTCATTGTGGTTTTTGTCCTATAATATTATAATCAATATTAAACAACTCTACAAATACATTTAATGTCGAATATTAATACGCTGAATATAAAAATGATATCTTGTTACATTAACAAACACTAACTAAAGTGTTGTAGTTGCGTGTGGCTTCGGATTTAAAATGAATAACTGATTTACTCACGGCAAGAAGATGAATAGCGGATGTTAATGAGAAGGATACGCGGGCAATTTCAACAGAACGAGGTAAGGAATTTATTTGCGAATTTAAAAGCTTGAAGTACTCTTTGTAGCTCATTGAGGAAAATAAATCGGATGTTTTCAAAGTCCGTAGTTTGAAAGAATTGACATGAAGCGGATATGTTCATACATCAGATTAAATGAACTCACGCGAAATAATATTTTTAATATGTTTAAAAGCAAAGTTAAGAGAATTCATTACACAGAGAAGGGATATATGGTTGCGTACATTCAAAAGTAGACGAAGAGAGACGGATTGAAATACTAAGCTTTCTTGGATTGTTGAGAGAAAAAAAGGACGATAATATAATTGGTGAATAATTCTGCGCCGACAAGAACTTAAATAAGGGGCGCGATGAACGGAAACGAAACTTCATATCAGACACTCTTTATATATCTCTTCATTTAAATATCGAAAAGAATTTCGCATAGGCTCTCTACTTTCTTTTGTTTCCTCATAATGCGGAAGCAAAGTTTTCATTAGTCGACAGCAATTTCACATAGGCCCGCGAATTTATTTATTTCTCAGTTCGCTGGTCAATCTTTTCGAAGGCAAGGTTTTCATTGTCCAAAGAAAATTTCACAGGCTCGCGAATTTATTTCCAACTTTTTCTCAGCTGTCTGGTCAATCTGTGAAGACAGGTTTTCATTGTCAAATGAGAAAATTTCACATAGGCTCGCGAATTTGTTTCCAACGTTTTCTCAGCTCGCTGGTCAATCTCTGTGAAGGCAAGGTTTTCATTGTCCAAAGAAAATTTTACATATGCTCACGAATTCCTTACTGTATTTTGTCTCAGTTCTCCGAATTTGATGGGATTTTATAAAGAGACTTATTATTATTTCGCTCTTACAACAGTGTCATTGACTCTAATTAGTTACAATTTCTATGAGAGAGTGCATAATCTAGAGTGATGGAGCAGTTCCATCGACCCAATTTCCATTACAAGGCTTACAATGCTCAGACACTATTCAGTGGCACCACCACAGACCGATATTTTAAACCCCAAAACAAATTATGGTGAGACTCGTACCCGGGACTCATAGTCAGAAAGCGAACATTCTAACCACATGGCCATGCTCCGATGTTGATAAATTAAACTTTGTTTAATGGACAAACACTGTATAACTAATAGACGCTTTCTCTAGATTGCTCCTCAACATAAGTTTCGCCTATATCATCACTAGAATAGACAATTTGAACAACAGTGTTTTCTCTTCCTTTGGCAAAAAAAAAAACGGTTAGCTTAGTTGAGATTATAAGTCGCCATTTGTTCTAGATTACAGGCTAGCAAGTTAATATCATGAGCCTGTTCCTACTCTAGTGAGGGTGATTATCATTGGTACCAAGTATTCTGGCCTTAGTTGAAAATACAGTTAGATTCTTTCTTTTAATGTGCTGCGCATTTTCAGCACCTGTCTATATTTCTGAGATGAGGTATTATGTACACTATTTACATTATTCGGACTATTGTCCTCATCTTTCTCGCCATATTTATTACAACGTTTCGGCCTTTCAGTATCTGTCTATATTTCTCAGATGAGGTATTATGTACACTATTTACATTATTCGGACTATTGTCCTCATCTTTGTCGCCATATTTATTACAACGTTTCGGCCTTTCAGTATCTGTCTATATTTCTGAGATGAGGTATTATGTACAATATTTACATTATTCGGACTATTGTCCTCATCTTTGTCGCCATATTTATTACAACGTTTCGGCCTTTCAGTATCTGTCTATATTTCTGAGATGAGGTATTATGTACACTATTTACATTATTCGGACTATTGTCCTCATCCTTGTCGCCATATTTATGACAACGTTTCGGCCTTTCAGTATCTGTCTATATTTCTGAGATGAGGTATTATGTACACTATTTACATTATTCGGACTATTGTCCTCATCTTTCTCGCCATATTTATTACAACGTTTCGGCCTTTCAGTATCTGTCTATATTTCTCAGATGAGGTATTATGTACACTATTTACATTATTCGGACTATTGTCCTCATCTTTGTCGCCATATTTATTACAACGTTTCGGCCTTTCAGTATCTGTCTATATTTCTGAGATGAGGTATTATGTACAATATTTACATTATTCGGACTATTGTCCTCATCTTTGTCGCCATATTTATTACAACGTTTCGGCCTTTCAGTATCTGTCTATATTTCTGAGATGAGGTATTATGTACACTATTTACATTATTCGGACTATTGTCCTCATCTTTCTCGCCATATTTATTACAACGTTTCGGCCTTTCAGTATCTGTCTATATTTCTCAGATGAGGTATTATGTACACTATTTACATTATTCGGACTATTGTCCTCATCTTTGTCGCCATATTTATTACAACGTTTCGGCCTTTCAGTATCTGTCTATATTTCTGAGATGAGGTATTATGTACAATATTTACATTATTCGGACTATTGTCCTCATCTTTGTCGCCATATTTATTACAACGTTTCGGCCTTTCAGTATCTGTCTATATTTCTGAGATGAGGTATTATGTACACTATTTACATTATTCGGACTATTGTCCTCATCTTTCTCGCCATATTTATTACAACGTTTCGGCCTTTCAGTATCTGTCTATATTTCTCAGATGAGGTATTATGTACACTATTTACATTATTCGGACTATTGTCCTCATCTTTGTCGCCATATTTATTACAACGTTTCGGCCTTTCAGTATCTGTCTATATTTCTGAGATGAGGTATTATGTACAATATTTACATTATTCGGACTATTGTCCTCATTTTGTAGCCATATTTATTACGTTTCGGCCTTTCAGTATCTGTCTATATTTCTGAGATGATGTATTATGTACACTATTTACATTATTCGGACTATTGTCCTCATCTTTGTCGCCATATTTATTACAACGTTTCGGCCTTTCAGTATCTGTCTATATTTCTGAGATGAGGTATTATGTACAATATTTACATTATTCGGACTATTGTCCTCATCTTTGTCGCCATATTTATTACAACGTTTCGATCTTTCAGTATCTGTCTATATTTCTGAGATGAGGTAAAATGTATACTATTTACATTATTCGGACTATTGTCCTCATTTTGTCGCCATATTTATTACAACGTTTCGGCCTTTCAGTATCTATCTATATTTCTGAGATGAGGTATTATGTACAATATTTACATTATTCGGACTATTGTCCTCATCTTTGTCGCCATATTTATTACAACGTTTCGGCCTTTCAGTATCTGTCTATATTTCTGAGATTAGGTATTATGTACAATATTTACATTATTCGGACTATTGTCCTCATCTTTGTCGCCATATTGATTACAACGTTTCGGCCTTTCAGTATCTGTCTATATTTCTGAGATGAGGTATTATGTACAATATTTACATTATTCGGACTATTGTCCTCACTTTGTCGCCATATTTATTACAACGTTTCGGCCTTTCAGTATTTGTCTATATTTCTGAGATGAGGTATTATGTACAACATTTACATTATTTGGACTATTGTCCTCATCTTTGTCGCCATATTTATTACAACGTTTCGGCCTTTCATTATCTGTCTATATTTCTAAGATGCGGTATTATGTAAAATATTTACATTATTCGGTCTATTGTCCTCATTTTGTCGCCATATTTATTACAACGTTTCGGCCTTTCATTATCTGTCTATATTTCTGAGATGAGGTATTATGTACAATATTTACATTATTTGGACTATTGTCCTCATCTTTGTTGCCATATTTATTACAACGTTTCGGCCTTTCAGTATCTGTCTATATTTCTGAGATGAGGTATTATGTACATTATTTACATTATTCGGACTATTGTCCTCATCTTTGTCGCCATATATATCACAACGTTTCGGCCTTTCAGTATCTGTCTATATGTCTGAGATGAGGTATTATGTACACTATTTACATTATTCGGACTATTGTCCTCTTTTTGTCGCCATATTTATTACAACGTTTCGGCCTTTCAGTATCTGTCTATCTTTCTGAGATGAGGTATTATGTACAATATTTATATTATTCGGACTATTGTCCTCATTTTGTCGCCATATTTATTACAACGTTTCGGCCTTTCAGTATATGTCTATATTTCTGAGATGAGGTATTATGTACACTATTTACATTATTCGGACTATTGTCCTCATTTTGTCGCCATATTTATTACAACGTTTCAGCCTTTCAGTATCTGTCTATCTTTCTGAGATGAGGTATTATGTACACTATTTACATTATTCGGACTATTGTCCTCATCTTTGTCGCCAATTTATTACAACGTTTCGGCCTTTCAGTATCTGTCTATATTTCTGAGATGAGGTATTATGTACAATATTTACATTATTCGGACTATTGTCCTCATTTTGTCGCCATATTTATTACAACGTTTCGGCCTTTCAGTATCTGTCTATATTTCTGAGATGAGGTATTATGTACAATATTTACATTATTCGGATTATTGTCCTCATTTTGTCGCCATATTTATTACAACGTTTCGGCCTTTCAGTATCTGTCTATATTTCTGAGATGAGGTATTATGTACAATATTTACATTATTTGGACTATTGTCCTCATCTTTATTGCCATATTTATTACAACGTTTCGGCCTTTCAGTATCTGTCTATATTTCTGAGATGAGGTATTATGTACAATATTTACATTATTCGGACTATTGTCCTCATCTTTGTCGCCATATATATCACAACGTTTCGGCCTTTCAGTATCTGTCTATATGTCTGAGATGAGGTATTATGTACACTATTTACATTATTCGGACTATTGTCCTCTTTTTGTCGCCATATTTATTACAACGTTTCGGCCTTTCAGTATCTGTCTATCTTTCTGAGATGAGGTATTATGTACAATATTTACATTATTCGGACTATTGTCCTCATTTTGTCGCCATATTTATTACAACGTTTCGGCCTTTCAGTATCTGTCTATATTTCTGAGATGAGGTATTATGTACACTATTTACATTATTCGGACTATTGTCTTCATCTTTGTCGCCATATTTATTACAACGTTTCGGCCTTTCAGTATCTGTCTATATTTCTGAGATGAGGTATTATGTACAATATTTACATTATTCGGACTATTGTCCTCATTTTGTCGCCATATTTATTACAACGTTTCGGCCTTTCAGTATCTGTCTATATTTCTGAGATGAGGTATTATGTACAATATTTACATTATTCGGACTATTGTCCTCATTTTGTCGCCATATTTATTACAACGTTTCGGCCTTTCAGTATCTGTCTATATTTCTGAGATGAGGTACTATGTACACTATTTACATTATTCGGACTATTGTCCTCATCTTTGTCGCTATATTTATTGCAACGTTTCGGCCTTACAGTATCTGTCTATATTTCTGAGATGAGGTATTATGTACACTATTTACATTATTCGGACTATTGTCCTCATCTTTGTCGCCATATTTATTACAACGTTTCGGCCTTTCAGTATCTGTCTATCTTCCTGAGATGAGGTATTATGTACAATATTTACATTATTCGGACAATTGTCCTCAATTTGTCGCCATATTTATTACAACGTTTCGGCCTTTCAGTATCTGACTATATTTCTGAGATGAGGTATTATGTACACTATTTACATTATTCGAGACTATTGTCCTGATCTTTGTCGCCATATTTATTACCACGTTTCGGCCTTTCAGTATCTGTCTATATTTCTGAGATGAGGTATTATGTACACTATTTACATTATTCGGACTATTGTCCTCATCTTTCTCGCCATCCTTTCAGTATCTGTCTATATTTCTGAGATGAGGTATTATGTACACTATTTACATTATTCGGACTATTGTCCTCATCTTTGTCGCCATATTTATTACAACGTTTCGGCCTTTCAGTATCTGTCTATATTTCTGAGATGATGTATTATGTACACTATTTACATTATTCGGACTATTGTGCTCATCTTTGTCGCCATATTTATTACAACGTTTCGGCCTTTCAGTATCTGTCTATATTTCTGAGATGAGGTATTATGTACAATATTTACATTATTCGGACTATTGTCCTCATTTTGTAGCCATATTTATTACAACGTTTCGGCCTTTCAGTATCTGTCTATATTTCTGAGATGAGGTACTATGTACACTATTTACATTATTCGGACTATTGTCCTCATCTTTGTCGCTATATTTATTGCAACGTTTCGGCCTTACAGTATCTGTCTATATTTCTGAGATGAGGTATTATGTACACTATTTACATTATTCGGACTATTGTCCTCATCTTTGTCGCCATATTTATTACAACGTTTCGGCCTTTCAGTATCTGTCTATCTTCCTGAGATGAGGTATTATGTACAATATTTACATTATTCGGAGAATTGTCCTCAATTTGTCGCCATATTTATTACAACGTTTCGGCCTTTCAGTATCTGACTATATTTCTGAGATGAGGTATTATGTACACTATTTAAATTATTCGGACTATTGTCCTCATCTTTGTCGCCATATTTAGTACAACGTTTCGGCCTTTCAGTATCTGTCTATATTTCTGAGATGATGTATTATGTACACTATTTACATTATTCGGACTATTGTCCTCATCTTTGTCGCCATATTTATTACAACGTTTCGGCCTTTCAGTATCTGTCTATATTTCTGAGATGAGGTAATATGTACAATATTTACATTATTCGGACTATTGTCCTCATTTTGTCGCCATATTTATTACAACGTTTCGGCCTTTCAGTATCTGTCTATATTTCTGAGATGAGGTATTATGTACAATATTTACATTATTCGGACTATTGTCCTCATTTTGTCGCCATATTTATTACAACGTTTCGGCCTTTCAGTATCTGTCTATATTTCTGAGATGAGGTATTATGTACACTATTTACATTATTCGGACTATTGACCTCATCTTTGTCGCCATATTTATTACAACGTTTTGGCCTTTCAGTATCTGTCTATATTTCTGAGATGAGGTATTATGTACAATATTTACATTATTCGGACTATTGTCCTCATTTTGTCGCCATATTTATTACAACGTTTCGGCCTTTCAGTATCTGTCTATATTTCTGAGATGAGGTATTATGTACACTATTTATATTATTCGGACTATTGTCCTCATCTTTGTCGCCATATTTATTACAACGTTTCGGCCTTTCAGTATCTGTCTATATTTCTGAGATGAGGTATTATGTACACTATTTACACTATTCGGACTATTGTCCTCATCTTTGTCGCCATATTTATTACAACGTTTCGGCCTTTCAGTATCTGTCTATATTTCTGAGATGAGGTATTATGTACAATATTTACATTATTCGGACTATTGTCCTCATTTTGTCGCCATATTTATTACAACGTTTCGGCCTTTCAGTATCTGTCTATATTTCTGAGATGAGGTATTATGTACACTATTTACATTATTCGGACTATTGTCCTCATCTTTGTCGCCATATTTATTACAACGTTTCGGCCTTTCAGTATCTGTCTATATTTATGAGATGGGGTATTATGTACACTATTTACATTATTCGGACTATTGTCCTCATCTTTGTCGCCATATTTATTACAACGTTTCGGCCTTTCAGTATCTGTCTATATTTCTGAGATGATGTATTATGTACACTATTTACATTATTCGGACTATTGTCCTCATCTTTGTCGCCATATTTATTACAACGTTTCGGCCTTTCAGTATCTGTCTATATTTCTGAGATGAGGTATTATGTACAATATTTACATTATTCGGACTATTGTCCTCATTTTGTCGCCATATTTATTACAACGTTTCGGCCTTTCAGTATCTGTCTATATTTCTGAGATGAGGTATTATGTACAATATTTACATTATTCGGACTATTGTCCTCATTTTGTCGCCATATTTATTACAACGTTTCGGCCTTTCAGTATCTGTCTATATTTCTGAGATGAGGTATTATGTACACTATTTACATTATTCGGACTATTGTCCTCATCTTTTTCGCCATATTTATTACAACGTTTCGGCCTTTCAGTATCTGTCTATATTTCTGAGATGAGGTATTATGTACACTATTTACATTATTCGGACCTTTGTCCTCATCTTTGTCGCCATATTTATTACAACGTTTCGGCCTTTCAGTATCTCTCTATATTTCTGAGATGAGGTATTATGTACACTATTTACATTATTCGGACTATTGACCTCATTTTGTCGCCATATTTATTACAACGTTTCGGCCTTTCAGTATCTGTCTATATTTCTGAGATGAGGTATTATGTACACTATTTACATTATTCGGACTATTGTGCTCATCTTTGTCGCCATATTTATTACAACGTTTCGGCCTTTCAGTATCTGTCTATATTTCTGAGATGAGGTATTATGTACACTATTTACATTATTCGGACTATTGTCCTCATTTTGTCGCCATATTTATTACAACGTTTCGGCCTTTCAGTATCTGTCTATATTTCTGAGATGAGGTATTATGTACACTATTTACACTATTCGGACTATTGTCCTCATCTTGTCGCCATATTTATTACAACGTTTCGGCCTTTCAGTATCTGTCTATATTTCTGAGATGAGGTATTATGTACACTATTTACATTATTCGGACTATTGTCCTCATCTTTGTCGCCATATTTATTACAACGTTTCGGCCTTTCAGTATCTGTCTATATTTATGAGATGGGGTATTATGTACACTATTTACATTATTCGGACTATTGTCCTCATCTTTGTCGCCATATTTATTACAACGTTTCGGCCTTTCAGTATCTGTCTATATTTCTGAGATGATGTATTATGTACACTATTTACATTATTCGGACTATTGTCCTCATCTTTGTCGCCATATTTATTACAACGTTTCGGCCTTTCAGTATCTGTCTATATTTCTGAGATGAGGTATTATGTACAATATTTACATTATTCGGACTATTGTCCTCATTTTGTCGCCATATTTATTACAACGTTTCGGCCTTTCAGTATCTGTCTATATTTCTGAGATGAGGTATTATGTACAATATTTACATTATTCGGACTATTGTCCTCATTTTGTCGCCATATTTATTACAACGTTTCGGCCTTTCAGTATCTGTCTATATTTCTGAGATGAGGTATTATGTACACTATTTACATTATTCGGACTATTGTCCTCATCTTTTTCGCCATATTTATTACAACGTTTCGGCCTTTCAGTATCTGTCTATATTTCTGAGATGAGGTATTATGTACACTATTTACATTATTCGGACCTTTGTCCTCATCTTTGTCGCCATATTTATTACAACGTTTCGGCCTTTCAGTATCTCTCTATATTTCTGAGATGAGGTATTATGTACACTATTTACATTATTCGGACTATTGACCTCATTTTGTCGCCATATTTATTACAACGTTTCGGCCTTTCAGTATCTGTCTATATTTCTGAGATGAGGTATTATGTACACTATTTACATGATTCGGACTATTGTACTCATCTTTGTCGCCATATTTATTACAACGTTTCGGCCTTTCAGTATCTGTCTATATTTCTGAGATGAGGTATTATGTACACTATTTACATTATTCGGACTATTGTCCTCATCTTTGTCGCCATATTTATTAAAACATTTGGGCCTTTCAGTATCTGTCTATATTTCTGAGATGAGGTATTATGTACACTATTTACATTATTCGGACTATTGTCCTCATCTTTTTCGCCATATTTATTACAACGTTTCGGCCTTTCAGTATCTGTCTATATTTCTGAGATGAGGTATTATGTACACTATTTACATTATTCGGACCTTTGTCCTCATCTTTGTCGCCATATTTATTACAACGTTTCGGCCTTTCAGTATCTGTCTATATTTCTGAGATGAGGTATTATGTACACTATTTACATTATTCGGACTATTGACCTCATTTTGTCGCCATATTTATTACAACGTTTCGGCCTTTCAGTATCTGTCTATATTTCTGAGATGAGGTATTATGTACACTATTTACATTATTCGGACTATTGTCCTCATCTTTGTCGCCATATTTATTAAAACATTTCGGCCTTTCAGTATCTGTCTATATTTCTGAGATGAGGTATTATGTACACTATTTACATTATTCGGACTATTGTCCTCATCTTTTTCGCCATATTTATTACAACGTTTCGGCCTTTCAGTATCTGTCTATATTTCTGAGATGAGGTATTATGTACACTATTTACATTATTCGGACCTTTGTCCTCATCTTTGTCGCCATATTTATTACAACGTTTCGGCCTTTCAGTATCTGTCTATATTTCTGAGATGAGGTATTATGTACACTATTTACATTATTCGGACTATTGACCTCATTTGGTCGCCATATTTATTACAACGTTTCGGCCTTTCAGTATCTGTCTATATTTCTGAGATGAGGTATTATGTACACTATTTACATTATTCGGACTATTGTCCTCATCTTTGTCGCCATATTTATTACAACCTTTCGGCCTTTCAGTATCTGTCTATATTTCTGAGATGAGGTATTATGTACACTATTTACATTATTCGGACTATTGTCCTCATCTTTGTCGCCATATTTATTACAACGTTTCGGCCTTTCAGTATCTGTCTATATTTCTGAGATGAGGTATTATGTACAATATTTACATTATTCGGACTATTGTCCTCATTTTGTCGCTATATTTATTACAACGTTTCGGCCTTTCAGTATCTGTCTATATTTCTGAGATGAGGTACTATGTACACTATTTACATTATTCGGACTATTGTCCTCATCTTTGTCGCCATATTTATTGCAACGTTTCGGCCTTACAGTATCTGTCTATATTTCTGAGATGAGGTATTATGTACACTATTTACATTATTCGGACTATTGTCCTCATCTTTGTAGCCATATTTATTACAACGTTTCGGCCTTTCAGTATCTGTCTATATTTCTGAGATGAGGTATTATGTACAATATTTACATTATTCGGACTATTGTCCTCATTTTGTCGCCATATTTATTACAACGTTTCGGCCTTTCAGTATCTGTCTATATTTCTGAGATGAGGTATTATGTACAATATTTACATTATTCGGACTATTGTCCGCATCTTTGTCGCCATATTTATTACAACGTTTCGGCCTTTCAGTATCTGTTCTGAGATGAGGTATTTGTTGAGATGTTGAGTGTTTCCACGTGAGTATATGGTAATAACGAACAAACACAGTCGTAGGGAAAAATACTGGTATATTCAGAGAGGTATTTACATCAGAGAGATTAGTAGTAGAACGAACGTAGATTAGTAGTAACAATAAGTAATAGTAATAAAGTCCAACGGTATCTTCCGGTCGAGAAAAGGAAGTGTAACTGATCACTACAGAAATCTCACTCTGCACTGCACTACACTGCTACACTACTTCCAGTCTCTAGAACTACTGTTCCATTTATAATAATAGGATCAGTCTATTGTGGTTTTGAAGGTGGGTGCGCCACAACACCCCCCGACTTAAAATTGTTTTATCGATGTGAAAAAAATTTTTTTTTTCTTCAATATTTTTTTCTTTTCAGATCCATAATAAATTGTTTAGTCGCTTTTCGCTTTCTCCCAGATCTGCGTTGTTGTTGTTCTGTCTGTGGCACTTGTAGGTCAAACGTATCATATAGTTCGAATAATTCTTCTTCTTGGAGTTTTCTCCGATTCTTCGGTACTCCTTTTCTTTAGTTGGTTAATGTGCCTTTTATGTTTAAATTTCTTACATTTTACCATATATATCCTATTCCCAATCCGATTTTGAATGACTCCTGGTTCCCACGATGCTGAATTATTTTTATATTTCTTAAAAAAAACTTTTTCATTTATACAAAATTTTTTTTTGGGAACCATTGCGACTGGTGTGTGTATTTTATTTTTTGGTATCAATTTATCGAATGCAGATCTGATTTTCCTTGCAAACATTAGCTACGGATGGGGCAGGTTTATTTGGGGTAATGCGGTAAACTTGCAAGAATAACTGTACTGCCTTTCTAGTCGGTGTACCCGTTGCTTTTCTAAGAGCCCTTTTTAGGGTATCGACAAACCTTTCGGCTAGTCCGTTGCTGCGTGGATGATACGGAGGAATCCTCACGTGATCCACCTGGAAATTCTGGCAGAATTCTGTGAATTCATTGCTTGTGAATTGGGTACCATTGTCACTAACTATAGTATCTACCACTCGAAACCTTGCAAATAATTCATGTAATTTATTTATTGTATTTTGAGATGTTGGCCTCTTTATTTGAAAAACTTCGGGCCATTTACTGTAGCTGTCAACTGCGACCAAATAATGCCATCCGTCAACTGGACCCGCAAAATCAATATGAATCCTTGACCATGGTCTGTCGGTTTTTGGCCATGGCTTCTGTAGAATTTGTGGCGATTTTTAACCCAAAGTGCAGCCTTCACATCTGCTGACCATAGACGCGATGTCGTTGTCCATATCTGGCCAGTAGACGTATGCTCTCATGAGGCTCTTCATTCTCTTTTTGCCCGGGTGACCTGCATGAAAGTCTTTCAGTATCCTTTTTTGGAGTGTACTAGGGATTACTACCCTTTCATATACTTTTATATATTCCTGCATATTAGAACATTATCACACAGAGAGAATGTTTCTTGAATTTTTACGTCTTTTTTGGCTAGTTTGTCTTTTATTTCAATGATGTATTTGTCATTCACTGCCTCTTTTTTAATGTCCTTAATGGATACTGGTAACTCTCGAATTGTGTTTGCCAAATTTTCTTCAACTTCGTCCTCTGCTCTGAGGGATGCAATTATCGTATCCTGTAAAGGTTCTGTTGCTTTCGGAATGAGTCTTGATAGACCATTTGCGTGACCAATTTTGTGCGTAGACAAATATTCTATATTAAAATTATAGTTTAACAAAATTGTCGCCCAGCTAAGCAATCTATTTGCGGTGTATGTTGGCAGGCCCTTCTTAGAACCGAATATCGGTACCAGAGGCTTGTGGTCTGTCTGCAGCGTAAAATATCGTCCATGTATGTAACGATGGAAGTTTGTTACGGCGAAAATAATTGCCAATAGCTCTTTTTCTATTTGAGAATAATTCCGTTCAGCAGGTAGTAACGATCTGCTTGCATGAGCGATCGGTCGAACTTTACCATCCTTCCACTTGTGCAATATGCACGCTCCTCCACCATGAGTACTGGCATCGCTTGCCACGATGATATCTAGTTTTGGATTAAAATGTACTAGAAATAGATCTGATGTTAGTTTTTATTTTATTTTCTTGAATGCTTCCTCGCATTCTTTTGTCCATAACCACGGTTTTTCTTTTTTTAGTAGATCGTTAAGGGGAGCTCGTAGAATGTGGAGGTCTGGGATAAAATCCTGGTAATATGATACCAAGCCTAAGAAACTTTGTAGAGATTTAATATCCATTGGCTCAGGCATATCCTTTATTGCTGATGCTCGATTTTTGTCTGGCTTTTTCCCATCTTTATTCACAATATGTCCCAGATACTTGATTTCTTCCAGGAGAAAATCGCATTTGTTTTCTTTTACTTTAAAACCATAGCTTCTTAATCTTTCAAAAACTTTGCGTACATGGTGTGTGTTCATTCACTGATTCACTTTTCACGAGTATATCGTCGAGATATGATATCGTGTAGTCTAAATGGGATAACAGTGTCCATGATTTGTTGGAATATTGCGTGTGCTGTCTTCACTCCAAACGGTAAACGTTCGTATCTGAACAAGCCTTTATGCGTGTTAATGCATAACAACTTTGCGCTTTCCTTATCCATGGGTACTTGCAAATATGCCTCGCTAAGGTCTATTTTAGAAAATATTTTTCCGCCATTTAATTTTGCGAATACTTCTTCGGGACTTGGTAGTGGATAGTGATACTCTTCTATTGCGTCGTTTAAACCAGTTGAAAAATCGGCGCAGACGCGAATTTCGCCCGACTTCTTCTTTACGTAGACAGCTGGAGCTGCCCAGTCGCTGTATTCGGTTTTCGAAATCATACCAATTCTCGTTAGTCTTTCGAGTTCTTGGTCAATTTTTTCTAATACTGCAAACGGAATACTCCGCTTTTTCTTAAAATTGGTTGAACATTTTTCTTCAGCTGTATTTTTGCTGATGCTTTCGTACAACGTCCAAGTCCTTCAGGGAAAACTTCGGGGAATTCTATTTTCAATTCTGTTTGCAAATCTTTGATATTATTTTTGCTTTCAGTAATGTTGTTACAAAATGAACTAATGGGCACGTCCCATAGATTGAACTTAGTGATTGCGTCTGTCCCAAACAGGTTGTTCGTATTTTTTATCACGAAAATATTCATTTTTATTGTTTTGTTGTTAAAATTAATATTCACCCATATTTCATCTACAAAATTAATCCTTTTACTCGTTACCGTCCTGGCTATTTTGGTGGACTTTAATAGAGTTGGTTTTCCTAGATTTTTCCATGTTTGTGTGTTAATAATAGAAATGTCAGATCCTGAATCCAGTTGCATTTTAACCTTCTTGTACATTTTTACATGTAAATATTTCCGAATATTTCGGTCTTGGTCTTCATCTGACTTAGTAACTTTTACTCGACTACTGTTTAATTTTCTACACTTGGACATTTTATGTCCTACTTTCTTGCAATTTCTGCAAGCTTTATTTTTATATGGACAGTCATTATACCAGTGCCACTGGCCGCATCCATAACATGCACTCGGAGGGTTTTTTTCTTATGTTCTGTCCCTTCTTGTAGTAGGATACCACTTCCGTTCAGGCGATGGGGAACGGAAACGCGTCTTTCTATTTACTTTCTTCACATTTGCGATAGCAGTTTCTTCAATTTTCTCTGGATCTTGCTTAATGCTTACGCATTGTTGACTACCCTGATAGCTTTTGTAACGTCGTGTTTTGCTCACTTTCGAGCTTTGCTAAAATGCGTCTTTCACTGTCTTTCTTAGACACTAAGCCTAGCACGAATATTAGACACTTAAAGTTGTCCGCCGATAATTCGGACAAGCGAAAATCGTCACAAGTCTTATTTACGATTGACGCAAAAGTTGAGGTAGTCTTCCTGCTCGCTTTTTTTAATATTAAGGCATTTCCACCTTTTTTGAAATATTGATAATCTGGGGTTGAAGAGCTCCTTTAATAATTCAATCGCTTCGTTGAATTTTAAATCTCTTGTTTTTTTAGGTAAGATAAAATCTGTAAACTTATTATGCTCTGCCGTTCCCAGTTTTCGTAATAATAATCTTATTTTTTTCTCATCTGACCATGTTTGGCAATCGACTTCATAAAAGTCCTGATATTTCTGATAATATCTTTCGAAAGTTTTTTCTTCTGGGTTATAGGTAAAACTTTCGATCGTCGACCATATTGTGTCTTGAGAAAAAATATTTTCATCCGAGTTTTTCTGCTTAGACAGTATAGCTTTGTGTATAAGTCCAGTCATTGCTAACTGTTTCATTTCATTTTCTTCTTGCTTTTTATTTTGTTTTTCCTGTAAATTAAGTAGTTCCTTCTGAAAACGTTCTTCACTCTCCTGTTGTCTCTGAATCTGACACTTAATGAGTTCCAGCATAGTTGATTGAAATTGCTCCATGATTATTTATGTGTAGAGAAGAAAAAGAAAACGAAATCATGTGTGTTTTTTGTTTTTTTTCTCTGAGGGGGGCCAAAAAATAATTTAACAAATTCTCTGGCACGACAAAATTTTTTTTTTTTATATGTTCCAATAGATGAATAAGTTAATATCTAACTTACAGTTTTTTTTCTCTTTTGTCGATAAATTTTTCAATCCGTTGCTTTGAAAAAAAGCTTGAACTCTTTGAATTTTCCCGTGTTGAAATCGTTTCTCTTCGCTATTGCGATATTTATTTTTCAACGTAAGTCACTGTTGGGATCAATAAGACATCCTTCGTTGCCGCTGTTGGGATCAATAAGACATCCTTCGTTGTCACTGTTGAGATCAATAAAACATCCTTCGTCGCCACTTTTGAGATGTTGAGTGTTTCAATGTGAGTATATGGTAATAACGAACAAACACAGTCGTAGGGAAAAATACTGGTATATTCAGAGAGGTATTTACATCAGAGAGATTAGTAGTAGAACGAACGTAGGTTAGTAGTAACAATAAGTAATAAAGTCCAATGGTATCTTCCGGTCGAGAAACGGAAGTGTAACTGATCACTACAGAAGTCTCACTCTGCACTGCACTAGAACAACTGTTCTATTTATAATAATAGGATCAGTCTATTATGGTTGTGAGGGTGGGTGCGCCCCAACAGTATTATGTACACTATTTACATTATTCGGACTATTGTCCTCATCTTTGTCGCCATATTTATTACAAGGTTTCGGCCTTTCAGTATCTGTCTATATTTCTGAGATGAGATATTATGTACACTATTTACATTATTCAGACTATTGCACTAATCTTTGTCGCCATATTTATTACAACGTTTCGGCCTTTCAATATCTGTCTATATTTCTGAGATGAGGTATTATGTACACTATTTACATTATTCAAACTATTGTACTAATCTTTGTCACCATATTGATTACAACGTTTCGGCCGTTGTACGCTCGGCTCCGGTACGAAATTCATACTCGGATATTCTCAAGGACACAGTGGATAAAGGCGTTGGCTAGATCCAGTTAGGACCCAAAGAATGTGAGTTCAATACCCGGTTAAAGCAGTGGATAACTTTCAGAGGGAAATTAACAGGAGATAACTGATAACTGACATCCATTAAACATGACACGTGGGATTAGAACAGTCTACCACAGTGAGCGAAATAAAGGGTTCAGTGCGACCTTCCAACCGCCTGAAGAAGATCAGAGCGTGCAACAACGGAAACGTAATAAATATGGCTACAAATATGAGGACAATAGATCTCTCTACAGAAGCCAAAAGATTTGCTCATGGCAAGTGATTTCATACAATGCAAATTAATAATTTTGTTTTGGGTTTTCGTAATTTGTAGTACTTAAACTATAGTAATGTGTGACAAAAATCTCGATAATTTTTCTATATTTCAGAGATGAGGTATTATGTACATTATTTACATTATTCGGACTATTGTCCTCCTCTTTGTCGCCATATTTATTACAACGTTTCGGCCCTTCAGTATCTGTCTATATTTCTGATATGAGGTATTATGTACATTATTTACATTATTCGGACTATTGTCCTCCTTTTTGTCGCCATATTTAATACAACCTTTCGGTAGTTGTACGCTCCGGCCTTCTTCAGGTGGTTGGAATGTCGTACTGAACCCTCTATTTCGCTTGCACTGAAACTTCTGATTGACACCCTTAAACAGATTTTTCAGACAGACTTGATAATTAGAAATGAAGTTAAGCGTTTGAGATCCCAAAGGTAATTTAACGCATGTTTTAATTTGTTTAATACATGTCAGTTATTAGTTATCTTCTGTTTATTTCCCTCTCAATGTTCTTCCCTTCCTTAGCCGGGTATTGAACACTCACTCTTTGGGTGTGGAGAACTTTCAGAGGAAAATTAACAGGAGATAACTGATAACTGACATCCATTAAACATGGTACGTGGAACTAGAACAGTCTACCCCAGTGAGCGAAATAAAGGGTTCAGTTCGACATTCCAACCAGTTGAAGAAGGCCGGAGCCTACAACGGCCGAAACGTTGTAATAAATATGGCGACAAAGATGAGGACAATAGTTCGAATAATGTAAATAGTGTACATAATACCTCATCTCAGAAATATAGACAGATACTGAAAGGCCGAAACGTTGTAATAAATATGGCGACAAAGATGGGGACAATAGTCCGAATAATGTAAATAGTGTAAATAATACCTCATCTCAGAAATATAGACAGATACTGAAAGGCCGAAACGTTGTATTAAATATGGCGACAAAGATGAGGACAATAGTCCGAATAATGTAAATAATGTACACAATCTATTATCAGACAAGTTTTTGATGATTGATAGGATCTCATTTATGCGTAATTAATTTGCTTGCTTCATTTTTTCATGTATGGTGTTTTCGCCTATTTGTCAATTTGGAAGTAATTTGCCTTTTAACATTAACAAAATTCATCAGGAGAATGGTTGCTTAGACGTCTTCAATTACCTTTGGGATCTCAAACGTTTAACTTCATTTCTAATTATCAAGTCTGTCTGAAAAATCTGTTTAATGGTGTCAATCAGATGTTTCAGTGCAAGCACTAATTAACTTCAGACAGGGTCTGAAATCTTTTCTAAAATCTTTTTTGTTTTTATCTTCAGAAAAGCCAGGCGTCACAGAGTCAAACTAAGAGAATATATTTCTGGTTATATCCGTTGTCAGCATTGTTGCAGTATCAAAGACAGGTTGACTCTGTGGGCGTTGAAGAAGACCATATAGAGCTGAGATGAGAAATCACAACGATATAAAATGTGGCTTCAAGTCGAAACAGCTCTGAAGATGTTATATCTATTTTTTGCTTCGTTGGACTTGCTTACGAGTCTTACATTCTATGTTATTTTACTTATTCACAGAAACCTTTTAATCTTCACTTGACTTCTAAGTCGGTGTTATCGCTGACTCTTTTAAGCCACTGACAAATGGCGCTTCTCTCAATGTTCTATTATATTGGACTATGCAAGCTACCGTTCTATTAACTGTGCAGTCGTACATCGGTTGGACAAAATAATTGAAACACGTGTTAAATTCAAAGAACATTTATTTAATATGGAGTTGGTCCTCCTTTAGCCTCACAGACAGCTTTAATACGTCTAGGAATGGAATCATACAGCTTCCTGACTTCATGCAAAGTAATTTTCAGCCATTCTTCCATTAACAACTGTTCCAGCTCTTTAAGACACGATGGTGGACGATGGCGGCTCCTAACTTGTCGCTCCAAAATGCACCACAAATGTTCAATAATATTGATATCTGGAGATTGGGGAGGCTACTCCATAAGTTCTAGCACACTTTCATGCTCTTCATACGATGTTTAACAACACGCCCACGTGTGTCGAATGTGGCACAAGGCCGGTTTAATGTGGGCTTTCCGAGCCCGTAGGCTCGGGCAAAAATTGCCCTTAGAACTCGTATAAACGGGATCGGGGCGGTCTACCACCCCGAACGAGGCTCTGCCCTTCGGCGGAACCTCGTCCGAGTTCCTCTCTGCCCAAAGGCAGAGAGTTCCCCTCTGCCTCAGAGGCAGAGAGTTCGACCTGATAGGTGAGACGTCCAAAAAGGACTGACTCACACTTCATGCTCTTCATACCAATTCGTAAACAATCAAGCGGTATGTATTGGAGCATTATCGTCTTGGAAGATGCAGTCACCATCGGGGTATAAAGTCTGGGCCATTGGATGAACATGATCTTCCAAAATGTTCAGGTAAACTTTGCTGTTGATTCTACCATGCGGGACAACTATAAGGCCGAGGCATTTCCATGATATGGCGGCCCAAACTATCGCTGATCCACCTCCATACTTCACTGTTGGAAGAAGGCAGTCAGGGTTGTAAGATTCTTTGGGCTGCCTCCACACAAAAACTTATCCTGAAGTTGGGAAAAGAGAAAAACTGAACTCGTCTGAGAATATGACTTGCTTCCATTGGTCTGCAGACCAGGCATTGGGATCTCTGCATCACTTCAACCACTTCTGAAAGTTGCGAGTGGAGAAAAGAGGTTTCCTTACGGCAGCCCTTCCATTATATCCAGCCTTATGGAGCTCACAACGAACAGTTTTAATAGAAACTTGACTATTCAGATGATTATTCAACTCAGCAGTCACTTTGGCCGCAGGAGTCCAATGATTTTTTGCCACATTGCTTTTCAATACACGTCGGTCCCTATCAGTAAATTTGCAAGTTCGGCCTGAATTGCTATGCTTGCTAGAGGTTTTGCCCTGTTTCTTGAATTGCGTCATAGTTCTTGATATGGTAGCTCTTGAAAAATCAAACAGTTCAGCAACCTTAGTGATCGAGGCTCCTGCCATGCGAGTTCCAAGAATTTGCCCTTTTTGATATATATGTATGTATATATAATAAAACTGTCCGCGTTTCCATTCTCGGTAGTGGATACGCACTGCTGATAAGTCCTAAATATAGGACCAAACGGCCGTCCAGTGCTTTCTGTTGAGGTTTCACACTCGATGAATTACTTAATTATAATTATCAAATCCTCATAATGATTTCTATCATTTTATTTATTTTTATTATATATATCATTTTATTTGTATTATATATATCATTTTATGTTTATTATATATATCATTTTATTTTATTTTTATTATATATATTATATTTATTTTTATTACGCACACACACACACACACACACACACACACATATATATATATATATATATATATATATATATTGGATTTTCTGTAATTAAGAAGTAACATTCATTTTTAGTTCTCCGTTTGTTTGTTTTGTTTTTTCCGAGTCAATTTAGGCTTTCTAGGCTTTGGACGAAATTGATTTGCAATTTTCGTTTTCTGTATTTCTACGATGTTAAGTGACATTTCGCCTCTTTCGTTTCGTCTTTCTTGTTCCAAATGTGTATTCTTCACGAGATCCCCTTTCTTTTATTCTCCTCCCTTTTATCCTTGAAAGCGGCCATCAAAATGATATAATTTTGTGCCCATCAAAAGGAAACAAGTTGCTTTCACTCCGTCCATAAAGCTACTGATGTCTTGATAACTTCTTTCAATTTTCTGATCCGAACTTTTCGAACGCGCAGAAAGAGAGGGGGGAAAGAGAGGTGGGATTAGAGATAGAGAGAGTGGGAGAGAAAATGACGGAGAAAGAGAGTGATAGAGTGATAGGAAGATAGAGAGAAAGAGAGAGATCTTTAATACATATTAATCATAAGTTCTAAGGAAGGTCGATGAGTGGGCGTGCTGGGCTTGTACCGTTCACCGGAAATGCGCGCGCAGGTGCCGCTCATTGATATCCAGCTGACTGAGGTAGTCTGCCAATAGATTTTGTGCAATCTCCTCGTAGGCAAATATTGCGCAAAGTTCATCCACCCGTTCACTTCATCTACCCGTTCACGCCATCCACCCATATTTCGTATCTTCTTTGTTCTCTTTTCGTTATTTTTATTTCTTTTGATAAAAAAACATTTTCTCCTTTTCTTTAAATTCACTTCCTTTCTTCCTTACTTTCTTTCTTTCGTTTATTTCTTTCCGTAATTATATTTCTTTAACTTGTTTTTTTTTCGTTTCTTTCACATATTGTTTCATTTAGTCTAATTTTCTTTCTTTCCTTCTTTTTTTATCTATATCGTTTTTATATATTTCTTATATTTTAAGAGCATTGTCTATCTTTTTTGATTTTCTATTTCGTCACCCTTTCTTTTGTTGATTCATTTGTTTTATTTTACTATTACCTCCGTCTCATCCCAGTTTATTATTTTATGCTTTTTACGTAGTCAACTGGTGACGGTGAAGTAAGAACAGAATTGATCATGCGCATTAAGTCAATAAGGGAGACCGGTGTAATACTAAAAAAATACTCTTTCATTCTTCGTGTTCCTTCGTTCACTTTTTTTTTATCTTTTATATTTCTCATTCTTTTTATTGTGTCTTTCTTTCTTTCTTTCTTTCTTATGTCGACGTTCTTCATATATTTTTTTACGATTCATTATTATTATCCGTCGTTTAACGTTGCTTTCTTTCATTTTTCTTTTTTGTTTTTTTCATGATTATTTTTTACGTTACCCATGTTTTTATAAGCGGATTTCTTCTTTTCCATTGTTTTTTTTTGTTGCTTCTTCTCTTTCATCGGTTTCTTTCTTTTTACATCCTCTTTCTTACTTTTCTTCTTTTTCTTTATTTCTTATTCGCTTTCTTTTTACTACAAAAGCATATAATCGGAAAGATATATTCTCCCCCTGTCTTCCTTTCTTTACCTTCTTTTCTCCTTCCTCTTTTTCTTTTCTTTTTCATTGTTTTATTCATTATTTTTCCAATTTTATGTCTGTTTATATATTTTCCCCTTACAATGAAATCGATGCCTTCGATTTCCTCTTCTTTTCCAGATTGATATTTCGAAATACATTTATTCTAATGGTTTAAAAATATCACCATTTCTACAAGGGCTCACTTGTAGTTTTTAAAAAAGATAATAAAAAAACAAAACCAATGTCCTTCAATTTTGTTAATAACCTATAATGCGAAACCTCTTATGTCTGTTTTTGACCTCAGGGTATAGAATCGATAAAAAATATTGTAAAAAAAATTACAGCGTGTCATCCAAAGTGATGTTCGATAATTCTTAACTTAGTTCATTCTCTGTATCATATCACATAGTTTTTGTTTTATTTATAGATATATTGTCTTTATATCAGAAATAAGCAAAGCTGAGCAACAACCGACATTATTTGGATTTTAGGTTAATATTTTTGTTTTGAAGCAACTTGCGATATTGTTGTGGCCTGTATTGTTGTGGCCAGAAAGAAAGACACGGAAGACGAAGGTAGGTTGAACAAGTATATTGAAGATATATACAAAGCAAGAGTGTTAGTAATAAGTAGATAGAGGTGTACGTCCGAACGGTAGGTTAGCACTGCGTCTACTTCTCTATATTTAACAGCCCCCCCCCCACCAACGAGGGATGAATGTGGCACAAGGCCGAGTTTACCGTGGGTTCTCCAAGCCTGTACGCTCGGTCGAAAGTATTCCCTTAGAACCCGTATAAACGGGTTCAGGGTCTGTCTACCTCCCCGGACGAAACTCTGCCCATTCGGCATAGCTTCGTCCGGGTTCCACTCTGCCAAAGCAAAGAGTTCGACAGAAGTCGCACACAGTCAGAGACCGCGGCTACTTCTCAATATTTATTATGTAAGAATTACATAAGTGTGGCACAAGGCCGACAAAGGGGAGGGGTTGAGGCTGGTCCACACTAACTATCTTATACCTAGATAATCCGATTCACGACCCATTCACTCATTACAATTTACCCATTTGCCATAAGAACTCGTCCATCACCAATCAATCCTCCATGCACCATAATACCGCATCCTCTCTAGGCGGACCTACAAAACGCGCCCCATGCCATAAAGATTTAATGATACTAAAACATATATAAACATTTATGATGAAATATGAGAGAGGGGGAGATGAACCCAATAATAAACTAAATATCAACACAAAATAAACTAAACATAACTGATGTTAATAGGGCCCGTCCAACCCTCAAAATGGAGAGGACGCTTTATTCTGCCCATGGGACAAATTCAAGAGGCTCTCTCGCTAAGGGAGTGGGAAAAGGATAAAAAATTATACTGGCATGGGAAAATATAAAGCTGACCCAGTCAAGATAAAAAGGGGCCAAAAACAAACTGAGGAGGTTGGGAATCTCTACCTGGATCATAACCAAAGATGTGGCCGGGGACAGGCCGGGAACAATACTTACTCACATTAACTAGATACAAAAAAGCTTGTCTAACCTAACCAAGGGTAGCGCTCTACAGGAAACCACCTCGATGTGACGTAGACTTTCCTGAAAGAGAAAATCAAGACAAGCCCCATTCAAACGAATGAAGCTCGCCTCTTTCAACCACCTATCGCTAAAAATTGTCGAATGCAATAGTTTTCTATCAGTTCTAATCTTCACCTTGAGCTGATGCTCAAAGAATCGGATCATATCCTGATGAGAAATACGGTTGCCACGCAAGACTTCCCCCATTCGCGTCGTCCAAATCACCATTCGGGTCGTAGCTAGCAGCGTCAGAAACACCATCCCTTTCACCCCGGAATACGGGGGCGACACATTGTCACACGCGTATGCACGATCAATGGGCACAAGCTTTTCGGGAGCGAGACGAGCCGTCAACTCGCCAACATGGTCCCATAGGGTGCGGACCCGGGGGCAATGGTAGAATGCGAACTGCGGCTACTTCTCTGCTCAACCGACTCTCGCAGTTAGTATTTATGAGAGGAGGAAGAGTTCATTCTACTGTAGGAGGCTTTACCACAACAGATATTTAGTAAAACTACCCTGATTACAGCCTAGTCTAGGTTCAATGTTCTTATCTTAGGTACTTAATGTTTATAACGGGTCCATTCACTGAGTCATTTCATGTATTTAGTATTTATTAATTCTCCATCCTGAATTTTTATAATGGAATCAGATTATGTGCCATTACTGCTATCACTCCAATTCCAGATCATAGCTTCTGTTTTGGAAACGTTAATTGCGAATCTTATTTCTTTCAACACCTGGAAAAGGGTGTTGCTTTGTTTTTCAATATCATTCTTATTCCAGACATAGTATGGTACATTTGGGTGGAGTTGTAAAATGGCCACTGTAATCAGAAATAATCATTTAAATTTGTTTTCATGTAGCTATACATTATGCATGCCAAAATGCGAATATCAATTTTCTATTTCATTTTCCAGGCGTTTGAAGCTAATATGGCGGTCAGTTTTGCTATGTAAATTCAATATAACTTGACCTCCCTGTGGAAACCAAAATTAATATAATTATATGACGTAATTACAAAAATTGTAAAAACATTCTTTATATGGAGATTTTTATACATTATTTATTATTCGGACTTCTCATCTTTGTCGCCATATTTATTACAACGTTTCAGACGTGGTACGCTCCGGCCTTCTTCAGTTGGTTGGAATGTCGAACTGAACACTTTATTTCGCTCACTGGGGTAGACTGTTCTAGTTCCACGTGCCATGTTTAATGGATGTCAGTTATCTCCTTTTAATTTTTGCATTGTAAGTAATCACTTTCCATGAGCAAATATTTTGGCTTCTGTGGAGGGATCTATTGTCCTCATCTTTTGGCTTCTGTAGAGAGATCTATTGTCCTCATCTTTTGGCTTCTGTAGAGAGATCTATTGTCCTCATCTTTTTGGCTTCTGTAGAGAGATCAATATCAAATATCGAATGAATGGGCTGTGAATCGGAATAGCTAGGTATAGGATAGTAAGTGACGACCAGCCTCAACCCCATTCGCTGCTTTTCGGCCTGGTGCCACATTTGTGCATTTTACGCAATAAATCTTAAGATCGATATTCATAGAATACTCGACCACTATTAACTTTCATAATATTTAATAATTACATTTTTAATATGTGTGATCTAGATTATTTAATGTATAGTAATATCAACAAAATTGAAATAATTATTATATCTGGTCACACTGTTTATTGTAAAATTCCAGGAAAAAGAGATATATTCTAAGAATTATAAGCAATTATAATTATTTTCTTCAGCATGTAAAGAAAGCTATGCATATAATATTAAGAGGAAGTAAAATCTGCTTTCAAATCATCAGCTCAGAAGACCAAGCGTAGCTATTAGCGCCCTGTGATAGCTAAGGTTTTTTTGTGTTTTTTTTTTTTAAAAAAGGACTATAAACATCATTTACCAAATAATAATAATTCTATTTGGGACATCTTTTTAAAATTGACGTTGTTAATGAAATTGTTTGTTTCACTTAAAGTCTCCTCATATTCGAAGAATTTATAGGTGTTGTACTCAAATCGATAAATATAGGCACCAAGTATGAGATGCACCCTGTTTTGAAAAATCGCCTACAAACGGTGAATTTCCAAAGCTAGTACACTAGCTCATTTTAGGCCAGATGGATTATCTCTTTCTGAAGGTGTGCAGTCTGCCGCGTACGCGTTCGTCTCGTGTGTGTGCATACATCAAGGCAGCCAGATTTACGTGTTCTGAAGACGATGTCCTGTGCATCACCAGGTTTATCTGTCTGTCTTGAGCTACGCATACGTACGAGGCGAACGCGTACCCGGGAGGCCAAACAGTAACACAGCGATGCTATCGTTGGGGGTTAGATTTCGGAGGATGAGAAAAATAAGAACTGCGTATTTGACTCCTGCATTACAGTGTGCTGTGGCTCTGGTGATAATTAAGGACTAAAAGGAAGTGGTAAAAAACGGTGGTCATTCTAAAAAGTAACAAAACTGAAAAAAGGACAAAATACGGAAAAAAACGATTTAGGTTTGTACTTTAGGTACTTCCACTAATTCGGTATAAATTTTCGATACCTATGATTTAAAATGAGTTTTTAATAAGGAAAAAGCATTTTTGAAGATTTAATTTCAGTTTTAATTGAAATCTAAATGATTAAATTTACTATTTCCAGTAAGTAAAATATTCTGGTGTATTTCAAATAAAAATTATATAAATCGGAATCTCAGCTTTTTGGCCAGTTTAACAAAATTTTCTTAAAAGCGGCCATTTTCTTCATTTCAAGAAATTTAGATACAAAACAAAATTATAAGTTTTTCCAAAAATAAAATATATATTTGTGACACGTTATTTAAGTAGAATTAGCAAATTTAAAGTTAAATTAATCTGATTTGAAATAAACATTACTTACTTATAGCATAAACATTGATATACAAGCATTTATTAACGAAGTGTCGTGATTTTCTTTGATCTTTATTGAAGTATCGATAAGTTCAGGGGCGATGACAGTATAGAAAACCAAAATTGACATAAATTTAAGAAATCTAAATGAACGCATTTTGTTCGTTTTTAACTAGCTAGTAATTTTTACGAATTAATATATTTTCAGCAATTATTTCATATTTTATTGACTTTTAGTTACGTTTGAAAATGTTTTATGCAAATATAAAAAAAAATAAACACAATAATTTTTCTTAAACTAATTTTAAATTTAAAAACAGATGAAATTAAAATAAAGATAAGTGAGCAAGAAAATTAACACATTGATCTGGATGTTTTTAATAATTAAAATATTGTTTAATCATTAATGAACTTTAATTAACATTAGTTAAAAAAACATTTTCCTATTTTCTTCAATCCATGTACATGACCTTTTCATAATAATGGCATGTTTAGGCTATCATAGATGAAAAAGGGAACAATCAAAAGTGAAAAAATAAAAAAATAATTTAAAAAATAGAATAGTAAAAATATGTTTATTATTTTTTTCAATTTTTCATTCGTAAATTTCATTTGCAATTAATTAAAATGTCACATCCAGGAAATTGAGTGATACAGAATTTTAAACAAGTTTTAAACTATTATAAATTATTATAATTAAAATTTTAAAAAAAGAAAAAATCTTGTAAAAATAAATTATTTATCGAAAATTTTGTATTTATTCCGGCAATAGTGTCCTTATAACTTATTTACAAAAACAAAATATAACCTTTTCGAGCTGAATAATGTCATAATTTCGTTACAATCTTAGTTTACTCATTGGAGCAGATTTTCATTTAAAATAGTAAAAGTTTGAAAAATAAAATTAGATGATTTACATTCTCCAAGTAGATCCAGTTTTAACTAATAAAAAATTCTAGAAATAAAAAAAGGGATTTCTCGAAATTTCATGTAATTATATAAATCGAGGGTAGCATATGTAGAAAAAATTACCAAACTTTTTTAAAACAAAAAATTCATAAATAATTCCATTCATTTGTGAATAAATCCAGGAAGTTTCATTAAATTCAGACAATTATTTGAATTTTGCAAGAATGTCCAAATCAATGTGTTTTCACGGGAAAAAACGCCCCCCAAAAGTATTTGCAATTATTAGTCGACCGATGAATTAAACAAAACAAGATATTGAATCAAAATTACGAACGTGCGAGAAAAGAGTAAAAAAATTAAAAAAGTAATCAAAAAATACTTTTGTCTTTCTTCTTAATAATGACATAAACATTATAACGATAAAACTTTGTTTTTCTTAAGTTTGTTGCCTTTTTTCATTATGGCATGCTGCTTCCCGCGAAAAACTGGAGGTACCGATCGTTACTTTACTATTATTATTATTATCATTGTTATTATTAATATAATTCTTTATATTATTATTAATAATAATATTAATAACATCATTATTATTATTAATATTAATAATATTAGTTGAGATGACTCATTTACATATGAAGTGCCAAAGACTATAAGTAGCTATAGCTATCAGCGATGAAGCAGTTGAGTGCATACTACGCCCTGTTCTTGGATTAACCTGCCGGATGTTTTTTTTTACGAAGTCTTGTTTTGAACGGGATTTTGACCATATACTTTTGTTTATTTTCAAAAATCTTTGGATTAGACCAATCAAAAAGAAATTTTCAACCAAAATATTTTTGAAACCCATTGAAAACTTTTGCCCCGAAATCCTTTGGTTAAGTTGATTTTGCTCATATTTTATCGATTTTTTATTTTGTTGAATTGGATTTTTTAATTGTAATTTTCTTTTTCTTTTTCTTTCAATTTTTTTCTCTTTTTCGGTTTTAGGTGGCCATCTTTAATTTTATTTTTCTGGTGTAAATTTCTTACACATGATTACTGTTGCTTTATTTTATTCTTAGTTAATTTATAGTTTATCTTTTGTTTTAGTTACGTTATCTAAAATCCGTTTGTGTTCCTTCGACTTTTAAATTTTTTTGTAATTCTTCTTATTTCTCTCCTCCTCCTTAGGCCTTATATTTTGATTTTTTTTTCCTTAGGCCTTATATTTCTATTTTTTCCTTAGACGAACTAGGCTGTGAAGTCGAGAGTAATATAAACACTGAAGATGAACCAGGATAATTATTGGAGGAGAGCCCCTATAAAAAAGATCAAGATCTCTCTTATCTAGACAATCTCCTAGGGAGAGTGCGGAAGATATTGAGGAGACAAAAGCTCCCAGAAGTTACTAGGTAAAATAAGGGGACAAAGCCTCTTTGGTACATGGAGATGAGATGACTCCTTTACATTTGAAGTCACAAAGACAATAAATAGCAACAGTTATTGCCCATGAGGCAGTTGAGTGCATAGTACTTCCCGTGAACCAGTAACACTGCAATACATTAGTATAAATAATAATGAGGATAATAAATAAATTAACCTTTTATTGCATAAAGTTTGCTTAAAACTTTTGCTCTTTTTGCCTAATCTACCTTGCTAGCTAATTGTAATCTTAAGGCTGACTGATTTAACATTTTAGGTAACCCAATCTTTAAATTAGTAGACACGATGCACTAATCAGTTGAATAAATTCTTTATTGTTTTGAATTGGCTCGACTAATTCCAACTGTTTTGAACTGCTTGAAAAGAATTATGTTTTGGAACATAACAATCAAGTTCTTTAATTTGTTTTGAAGTCCCTTTTAATTTCTACTTGTTTCTTTTTGTTTTCTTTCCTTTTCTTTACCCTTTCCCTATGCTTTGTCAATACATTCACGACTGCATGTTGTCATATATTTATTTTTTCTATTGAGATCCAGAGAGTGTGCTAGAAATGGGCCGTTTATTTTACAAACACCTGAAATATAATGTATTATCCATTTTCTAAGGCAATTTCGGTTTGTATTGATTCAATTTGTTTACATGTTCAAACGCAATCACTTTGTACAGTTCCCAGTGTATGACTCTTCCTACTCAATCGTGCCTGCTTTTATATTTCTTTTGAACAGTTTTCTACATTCAATTAGGATGTCGCTGACAGTCATACTTATTTTTTCAGGAAGTTTGCGTTTTTCTATATTTGCTGTGGCATAGTTTTTTTTTTTTCATATTCCTTATAGTGTGGAATTAAAAATGTCCTCTGCGTTCACATGAATGTTTAATACAATTAACCCTTAATAAATATAGACTAAAAATCAGCCGAGTTTAGTAGATTTTGACAGGTTTTCTTAAATGCCTCTAAATAGATATTTTGTACATCTTTAGTCATCGGTATTAGTTTCCTAGATACAAAGATTTAAAATTCAGAGGACTTTGCTATGTTCCTTGTCTTCCGTTGTTGATGGGTAAAAAAGTCATCTTGATGCTATAAAGTTTAATTATATCATTTTTTAAAAAAATCATTTCACCCCATGCAAGTCATTAATGCTAGGGAAACGCAAGGGGCTACAGAGTGTGATAGAATATAAAGAAGAAAAGAACACTCTTAAGGAACGGGAACAATCTAAGAATAAGAATTAAAAAGAGAAAAGAGAATTGCATTTAAATCTTTTGTTGACTAGAAATCAAGAAGCAGGAAGAGAGATCTACAACGAGAAGTGTAATTGAAGAAACTGTTAGTATAGAACTTACGGTTTCCGCTAGCCATTTAAACTGTAAGATGCTGAGACCTGTCTAGTAACCAAGTACCTCGCTTAAATTGATAAAGTCTAGATACCAAAGAAGGAAGCTTATAAAAACAGTAAACAAAAAAGGCACAGCATATCTACGATACGGCGGTGTAGGAAATTGACTGAAGCCAAGACTTCAGGCCAGGACTCATAACGTTACAGATTCTTTTGTATCTCTTAATACATAGCAGAAGCATCAGATCAGGCCGAACACCTATACTGAAGCCATGGACGAATGGGTAACATTTTAATTTGTGTCAGATAGTTTCTGGCGATGAAAAAATATATAGAACGACACTGAAGATTCCAAATAATATTTCCATTTCATGTCAGCGGAAAACAGTAGACCAGGAAGTCGCAAATAGTCTCTCGCCTGGAGGTTAGCATCAGCCATGCTGATTGGAATTAAAAAGGTTATCTAAGATTATTAAAAGAGAACGATTTTGTTTGGGAGGTCTTAAATTTAACATACCATTTTTTGTCTTCAGTTAACAGATTGCGAACTGATTCCAACTGGAATGTCATTGATGAAAATTAGGAACAACGTAGATCCAAGGATCGAGTCCTGTGGGCGTTTGCATTAAGGCAAAAGATCTAGAAGAGTGGCCGTTCAAGACAACTTTCATCATGCGATTTGATAAGAAAGATTGAATTGGTACAAAAACTACTTCAGAAATACCAAAACAATTTAACTTGTGAAGAAGGCCAGTATGCCAAACTATGTCAAATGCCTACTATATATCCAAAGCAACAGTCTGAATTTCACCATTCTTATCTAAAGCGTTTTAGACTCTTTCAGAAATAAGCGTTAATACATCAGTTAATTTGACCTTATGGAAGCGAACAGTTAATACGGGAGTAAATGGTTGTCATCAGCATAGATACCGAGTTGAGAACTGATGCCAACAGGAAATCATTGATGGAAATTAGGAACAACGTAGATCCAAGGATCGAGTCCTGTGGATGCCTGTATTAATGCAAAAAGGTCAAGAATTATTTTGGCCGTTCACAATTTGATGAGCAAGACTGAATCAGTTTTAAAAAATCGTGCAGAAATACGATAAACTTTCAACTTCTGAATAGGACTTTGAAGCCAAACACTATCAAAAGCCTTCGAAATATACAAAGAACCGACCGGTCTAAAACCTAATAGGCTCTTTCAGAAGTTACCCTAGAGAAGTGAAAGCCATACTGCTTATCTAAAAGAAGGCCTTGTGATTTGAGATACGCAACCAATTCAGAGTTGATAAGAATCTCTAGTACATTGCCAAAAAGTGGTATAAATCTTAATAGTTAAAAGGATCAGAATGTTCGATTGAACCCTCGAAAAATGGAACTACAGAAGAAGATTTTCAACAAACAGGAAACAAGAAAGAGCAGGGCATTTATTGAAGAGTTTAGAGAGAACAAGAATAAGTTCAGGTGCTCTTAAACGATATTGCAGCGATACCGCCAATTTCATATGGCATTAGATTTAAATATTGTTTAAAATAGCGGACCCGAGACATTTGATCACAAGAACCTTAACGTATATTTTACACAGGCATAAGAAAAAAATATTTGAATAAAAAAAGTAATTTAGTATAAGTGAAGACGTTTTATTCGTATCTTTTGGTTAATACGCATATGTTTCAGATCAGATAAGAAACTTAACATGAAGCAACCGAGAAATGATATATAATGATTAGAAATGTCAAATATTGGCACCGGGTCTGACAAAATAATCAATTCACTGCAAAATGAGAAAAATAGGCAATTCTTTTCAATAGTTCACTTTGCTACAGGGAATAAAATCTTGCAGCAGTCCAGCTGTGCCCCCCTGGGATTTTGTTCATTGACCCCTGGTTTAAACATATTCTCTGTACAATTCTTATCATAGGATCAATGTGTGTTTTTAACTCTACATTTCTTAGATTGGCCGCAATAGTGATATTTCGATAACTCGTTCGGAAGACTTTCTTGGCCACGGTAAAATACAGTATTAAGCATAAAAATCAAAATCCATTGTTAATTATAAATTTCTAAGAACTACGCTCCTGAACGACCGCTTTTGAGATAATAAAGTCCATAGTTGAAGATATTAACCTAAATAATACACTGACAAGAACGAGTAAATTCTTTCATTTTAAATTATTTAATATTAGCTTAAGGCAGCATACAATGACATGCGTCTCGAATACTGAATATCTGCCAATGAAGTCGAGAATGCTCTTACGGTATTCTGTAACAAAATCGATTAACGCTCCGTGCAGAGTTTTAATATTATGCCAGACAAAACGAATTTTAGTAAGAAAAAATAAGGAGTAATAAGTATATATATTTATGCTGAAGTATTCATTTTTGAATGAATTTCATTTCAAGCAAGACAATAAATCAAATTTGTACAATCTTTTTGCAAGAGGTAGGCGATCATAGCCCTCCACAACTTCAATATTTTTAATTATTTTGAAATTGCTATGATTGTTTGAGAAAAACGATCTCATGATTTCATATGAAATTTTTAACCGGTGGTATTTCAAAAGTATTTGGTAAGTTTCATGTGAAATCAGTTGGCACCAAATCTTCATTCAAACACTCCTCATTTTACGACTAGGCTTCGTTCCAGTGAGCTAATCACTAAGCGAGCTGTTCGCGAAGTCACTGTTACCTAACCGCTATTCCAGGCATACTACGCCTGTAATGTTTCTCTGTACAGTCGTGTACTGACCAGTAAACGTAATAAACAAATGCTAAAATCACTTCTAGAGATTGTATATTAAAATACGATTAATTTGTTTTTTACCTTATTCGTTTTGACAATTTTTCTTTCAATTTATCCTATAACTGGCCGTAAATCTGAAATCATTAAGAGAGGATTAGTTGTACTAGAGAAATATGTTCAGTGATTAGTCTAATTTAATAATGTCTGGATGGATTCAACTCTTTCTCGGATTTCTAAATTCTAATCTTGTAGTAAATATCTTTGGACTTTTCTTATTACGTCTATTCCTCTCCTTAAGTTCCTTATGAGATTACCGTAATTCCTTTGATATATTAATATTTCCGCCTTTTTAAAAATATTTTTATGACTTTTTTTTGCTAGTGTCCATTATTTCTCGTCGCTTCTTTTTTTTTAGTTTCTTTTATTAACTTTATCATTTTGGTTTGTGGACTGTCATTCATGGAGGCGATGGTGACTTACTGTCGCGATGCGTACATCTTGTAATAAAAAATGTAACATCTGTAAAAAAGATTTAATTATTGGGACGACGAAGAAAATAAATAGGAGATAACGAAGCAAAACCTGAAAAATGAAAGAAATAAAATAAAAAGAAGAGAAGAAAAGTCACGGAAGGAAAGAATGACGAATAATCAATAACTTAATTCGACCCACGAGGATGTCTACATTTCGATAAGGCTTCCGGACTCTTGCGATAATTCCCCAACATCTCCAAGTGCTTTTTCCGGCTTGAGAGGGAAGTTTAGAAAGCGAGCACAATAGATATATAGAGAGGGAGTGAGGGCGTGAGAGAGGCAGACAGACAGAGAAAAATACAAAGAAAGAATAAGAGAGAGAATGATGAATGAAGAGAAAGAGGATTTCTATTGCACTCAATATCTTGATCGACATCGAAACCTATGGCCAACTCGACTTGCAAAGTTTGATTTGATTTAGTCATCCTCCTGTGTTAACTTCCGGTTCTATCAGTTTCCCGCAATTTCCATCCCCCTCTCTCTCTATCTCTCTGTCTTTCATCCTCTGTTTATTCTTATATCTTTCTCACTCAATCAGTTGGTGGTGGACAAACGACTGAATAACCTTGCCTACAAGGAATTGGCATGTGCATAGATACAAATTTGAGGGTTTAACAATGAGTCGATGCACGGAAACTGAGTTGCTCGTGGACATTTGAGCCAGCTGCAAATTTCATTGCATAATGTTCAATTTGAATGAAGACCTTTAACCTTGAAGGAGCTTATCGCGAATAGGACATGTTGGTGGGCGAAGAAAGTGTTTTCAACACAGGATTTAGAACCTATTGATGTATTTACATATATGAATGTCTAAATAGTAACCTGTCTATCTATTTATTGATCCATTTTAACACAGAATCTTCATATCTATATCTGCTATATTATATCATTGCTAAGTCCTTATCTTCACATGTTCAACTCTATCTATCTATCTATCTATCTATCTATCTATCTATCTATCTATCTATCTATTAATGCTAAGGCCTTATCTTTCCTTATCGTTACATCTATCTATCTATCTATCTATCTATCTATCTATCTATCTATCTATCTATCTATCTATCTATCTATGGTAAGTCCATATCTTGACATATTCAACTCTATCTATCTGTCTATCTATCTATCTATCTATCTATCTATCTATCTATCTATCTATCTATCTATCTATCTATCTATCTATCTATACTAAGGCCTTATCTATCTATCTATCTATCTATCTATCTATCTATCTATCTATCTATGCTAAGTCCATACCTTTACATATTAAACTCTGGCTGTCTATCTATCTATCTATCTATCTATCTATCTATCTATCTATCTATCTATCTATCTATCTATGCTAAGTCCATACCTTTACATATTAAACTCTGGCTATCTATCTATCTATCTATCTATCTATCTATCTATCTATCTATCTATCTATCTATCTATCTATCTATCTATCTATCCATCTATCTATCTATCTGTGCTAAGTCCTTCTCTTTTCATATTCAACTCATCATATCTGTCACTCTATCTATCAATGTATTAAATTAATGTGAAAGTTGTCAGGACAATCGTCTTCACGATGTTAAGCAAATCTTTATAGTGTCTTTAAAGATTTTCATTTATTACATGTTATCTTAGATCAATTTCATACTTTTTTCGCGAATCAACTTTGGATAAATCCAGATAGTTGGAACAAAATGACATAAAAACTCACATCAAATTTTTGATTCTTAGCTTTAAACCCCTTTTGAGGAAATGCAATCAAATATCGACATTGTAAATGTGTTTAAATGTCATTCATTTTGGAAATATTTGATTGAAAAATGTTATTATTTCAACAGTGAATCATAAAAGTTTTCTATTTTAATAAATAAACTTTACATTATAATGAAAACATATTCAATCCAAGTATTTATATAATCATATAAAAAAAATTCGGTGTAAGAGTTTTTAGAAACAAATGAACGTCTTCGTTGACAACATAAGGATTCTGCAAGAATTGCTTTAAATCCGTAAACAACGTGAGATGCTTCAGATGTTAATTTCACTGCTCTTTCAATATTCTGTGAATGTGAAAGAAAATCACGCAACTTTAATTATTATTTATAAGACAGGCTTGAATTTCATTTTCTGAAAATTTGTCCGTGGTTGCAGGTTCCCAAATTTCATTTTGGGATAGACTGATCAATTTTGATCAATGCAAGGATTCAAGGTTGATGACTGCTATTTTATTCAACCTTTTCGTAGATGGATTCTCTCATTCTTCTCATCTAAAAGAAAGCCTTGTGATTTTAGAGATGAAACAAATACAGAATTGATTAGAATTTCTGGTACTTTGCCAAAAAGTGGTATAAATCTTAATAGACCGATAGTTAAAAGGGTCAGAATGTTTGACTGAGTCCTCACAAAATGGAACTACAGAAGAGGAATTTCAACAAACAGGAAACAAGACGGAACAGGGCATTTATTGAAGAGTTAAAGAGAACAAGAACCAGTTCAGGTACTCTTAAACGATATTGCAGTGATACCGTCAATTTCATATGGCATTAGATTTAAATTATGGATAAAAAATCAATTTCTGTTTAAAAAAAAACCTGCCTATTCTATTTGTTAGTGAATAGAACTAAAAAAAACTATCTTTTAAATTCACATCAATTAGTCTATTTTAGTATATTTACTTACCTACTGGACAGCATTTTTCCAAAAAGGATTTTTCACTTCTAATTCCTCTGACTTCATCATTGAATACAAGACATTCTCAGGTAACAGAGCAAAAGCATTATATTGGATATTCTTGAATGCAATATTTTGAAATTCTTCAGACTGTTTCTTCTTCTTTGGATTATCTGCTGGTTATGGAATTTGCTGTCCCTCTTAATCTGAAACCAGCTAACTACATACACTTCAATAATGGATTTAGTAAGTTGGTGAAGATTGTCATGGAGTTCTGAAGTTTATATAATTCTGGTCCACATGCACACTAACCTGATTATTGAAATTAACAATCTTGAATTACTTAATGGTCTAATGTTTCAGACAGGAATTGAAGAGGTATCTTTACCTTTGGAAATCACTGTTGTCTTTAATCAGAACTCCTATTTTCACTATCGGTTCCCTATTATCAGAGGCGGCACTGATTTTCATAAATTCTACTTGTAACTAATCACGATAGTCCATTTCTCACATTTTGCCTAGTGGGCCTGTAAAATCAGTTTGGCTTTTTATTCCGTCAACATATTTAAAAACAGCTCTTGGTGGTAGCTCATTCCGATGTAATGAACAAGCAATTGTATGTAATTTTTGGTGGATCCCCTTCGCCAGGACAGTTACAAGGCTTGCCTTTCATTCAGTATTTTTATTTATGCTGTCCAAAATAACAGCTTTAAAGGTGTCTATACTATCAAATTCTTAGAAAACACCAAATGCTTCTTCTATTAGAACACTGGTAGTTCATGTATTTGAAACTACTCTAAGATTCATGTTATTCCAGATTCAGTTCCTGCCCCTTGGGTAAATGTTAAATAATGTTATGGGTCCCTTTCTTTTATTGGTTTAATATCACCATTTTCCCCTCTAATTTCTTTAATTATTTACACAACAAAGTTTCTTTATTAATCTTGCCATCAATTCCACCAAAACAAACGAGCTTTTTAATATCTTCGGTGTGTTTTTCATGCGTCATTACTTTTATTTTAGCCTTTTTTCTATCTATTTTTGATTTATCAATTATAATATTTTAAAATCAAAATCTGGATTAAAAAGGCCCATAGCCTGTAAATTCAAGAGAAAATCATTAGGAAGAGATGCTCAAGAGTTAGAGAAAACATTTCCCTTATCTCGCCTTTTTTTCAGGCATTTTAATAAAACGTTTCAAAAATATTACTCTAGGAAACAATAACTATAACTACCCTATCAATTTATATTTTAAAATATTTGCAGTTAATAATTTTTTTACCTAATATTTCTTAAAAGCTGTCTATGTAAATCAAAACAAAACACACGCTGATATACCAGAGTAAAGTCAAATAATCACCCACGAAATTTAAATCCGGTGCATTAAAAATAAAAATTGAAACTGATGTTTTTTGTCTTTTAATTTTTCTCCGAAATAAAACTACCGCTTAAAAGAATTAAGACATATTTATGATTTATGAATGGTTTTACTGAACTCATTTTGCAAAATTATTTCAGAAAGAAAAACTAAAAGAAATGTTTTTAATTGATATTACCCTACGATTTGAATAAATCGATATTGCCTTTTTTAACTACACGTAAATTAGGTATCGGTATGAGATTGCTTAGAAAATGAGCATAGCATGAAAAAAAAAATGTACTGAAATTTGCTATGTTATTTACTAGTAGTTCCGTTGATGAAGAGAAAAAAGGTTTTTCAATCAAAAGTTAGACTGTTCTAATAAAGACAGATTTTTTTTTTAAATGATTAAAAATTACTTTTAATAGTAACAAACATTTTGACGATAAAATCTTGTTTTCGCCGAGTTTAAGGCCGTTTTCAACATGCTATGCTCATTTTCCAGCGATCTCATGGATATACCTACATGTAAATAATTTATTTTAAAGTAAAATTTATAAAGCATGTTATTTCTTGTAACATTGTTAAAATTAAACCTTTAAGTGCAGAATCAAGGTGCGTCGTCAGTGTTGTTGCTCTCATGTTATTAGAAGTTTCGGGTCTAAATAAACAACAGGCTTTTTCGATGGGCGACCCGACCGAATATGATCAGTATTCGGCCCACACCCAGACAAAACTTTGCTACTAGCTATAGGACGTGCATTTTATATATTACCCCAGAAAACGGCAACTTCAATTGGGTTATTCGATGTTATAGATCGGGTATGCTTGGTTGTACTGATCTTCTTACATGCGGCCAAGACAGGGTGTTTCTTGGAAGAAGAGAAGAAAACAAACTGATAAATATATATATATATATACATTTGTGGAAACTTCCACGACAACCAGTCTACCCTCCGCTGGAAATGCACTCTTCTTGTATCCATTGGTCGATCACCGTAAATCCGGTTTGCTGATTGGCCAGCTTCGACCAATCAGATCGCTCCCACGTGCACGATCAATTTACGCGCCATTCTTCACGGAGCAATTCAGTCCTGAGCAGACAACGACCAATTTCGACCGCTCACACATTGGCAAAATGTAACGCTCAAGGAACTCCCGTCTTTGACTAACGCAGTCAGACGTTAAAGCACGTTCGAACATAAAACAAACTTTTCTTACCTAAAGTGAACAGAACATTCACTACTAAATAAGTAAAGAACTTTACGACACTTACGCAAGTACAATCTACTAAAATCACAACTTATTATTCGTTATGAGCTTAGGTACAAATATGCCAAGTTAAGGGTACGCAACTTCAGTTGTCCTAAACCTTTCATACAAACATTAACATACCAACTTTTCGACAACAAAAAAAACATCATTGTAAATATTGTTCAGTTGTATATAAATGTGTATTATTTGAATTTATTTTTTTCCTTGTTTGTATCCTCTTTTTGAACGTTAATATTGTTGAGGATGAATGTAAAGAACACGCCAGTCTAACAACCTAAAAACTTTCTGATATCACTTAACACATTCAACTCGTCCCCAACACATTAATAAAATAAAAACGATTTATTATATTGACTCGTCTTACGACTTTTCTTTCTCTTCCTTCCCTTTTAAATTTTTTATTTTATCTAATTTTTTTGATCTTTCAATAACTTCCCTTTTTATTCTTAACTACGCTTAGCAAAATGTTTACATACAATAGTGTGATTAAAATGACTTAGATTATTTACAAAAATCTCCTAAAATACGGTATGAATAATTTTTTGATTGACGCTCTAATAAATTCCGTTTAAAAACTAAGAGAAATAACATTTAACTAAAATTTCTTAAAAATAAATTAATCAAGATATTTACGCGTTAAATACTAGTTAAAAAAGAAAACATAATAATGTGTAAATTTTAGTTAAAATAGGTTACTCGCAAAAAATTATCTTTAACGGAAGAAATTTGTTTAAAACTAAGACATAACTAAAATTGGTTAAAATAAATTAATCAAGATATTTAATTGCATGTTGAATAATAGTTAAAAGAAAAATAACGTGTAAATTTAGTTAAAATAAGTTACTCCTAAAAAATTATCCTTAAAGGAAATCGATTGAAAAAATATAATTATGTGTACTATTTTATACGTATATCTTTTCCAGTATTTCAAAGAAATATTAAACCTCGGTTTTATATTGAATTATATTCACTTTATTTCTTAGCATGGAATAAACCGGTCTGGTTATTTATTTCAGTTAATATCGCAACAATCTCCTAGCTGTTAATCAATTTGATTTTAATTGCATTTCCTCAAATAGAATCGAAATTTTAACGTAAAACATTTCGTCTGGGGTCTTAGGATATCATAGCTCAAATATCTAGTCTGATAATCTGGTTCAAAATTCGACCTTACACCAATTCCAATTTATGGCTTTATGTACAATCCTTTGGGAAAATCTTGAAGCGCGAGTCCACATTAAAGTAGGGAAAATCTAACGATTGGTTTTTGTTTTATTAGTTAAAGATAAAGTTATCATATACGATAATCCTAAACAAAGAATATCGAGGCTAGATTCAGCAAGCATTACGCCTCTTACGCTGAAAAGAATTAGTCAAAATAATACTTCCATCTTTGAAATTCCTCCGGAAGGATTTATAAAAAAGGACTGTAAGTGAGAAATTGTCAACAGCCTCGTCTGAAGAACGCTTTGAAAAAGAATTTATATATATATATATATATAAATATATATATATATATATATATATATATATATATATATATATATAGTTTTATGTTGTGCTATATTTATGGGATAAAGGGTTCAATATCAGTGATTGAGTGTATGTAAATATAAATATAAAAGTGAACACTGAAGTCAACACTCAGAGGCGACAGGCTGTTTCATACTGGACGCAATCGTCAGGCCGCGAATGCTGGATATTTCCTCGGCCATTTATGTATATGGATCAGTGATGCATTGTGGGTAATCTATTCTGGAGGTTATTTAATAAGCGCCAGAATAGATTACCCACAATACACCACTGACCGATATATATATAAATAGCCGAAATATTCTCCAGCATTCGCGGCCTGACGATTGCGTCCAGCATGAAACAGCCTGTCGCCTCTGAGAGTTGATTTCAATGTTCACTTATATATATATATATATATATATGTATCAAACATATGGATATTGTTAACATAGGACTCATCACTTTCCCGCTTTCATGCGATTACCAATGCTTTGAAGATCGCTTGAGGCGTGACATTAACAGTCACTATGCAGTGTTGATTCTTTCGTCCACATTGTTCTTATCTACAAATGTTTTATTCCTGATATTTTGTATTCACCTCATAAAATATGCCAAATGTAAAGCTAAATATATATAGTAAAGATAATAATAATAATACTATATATATATCTATATATATATATATATATATATATATATATAAAATATTAAAACTGATCCACGAAAAGAGCCCAATGTATTTATTATTATAGAGCAATGTAATTGAAAAACATTGGCCAGAATGACGTAGCCCTTCTTGCTCGCAACACCCCAAGACCATCATGTGTACCTAACAGTAGGGACTAGTGCTATGAGGACACAGTTTTTTCTGTTCAATTTTGATCTTGAACAAAGATGTTCGAATTCTAATCCGAAAATAACATAGATATATAACCTTCTGTATTTGTACTATTGTTTCTAATATTCTATAGGAAAAATTATGTTAGCACATGAAAAAAGATTTTCGTTTCCTACGGCTTATCAACCCTTTACAGATTATTTAAAGCCCGACTATATTTTGTATTTTGGGAAGTAATGATGTTCTAGTGATATAAGTCCGACTATTTCACCCATATATGGGGGACAGGTGGATTCATAACTCCCCCAAAAGTATTTGCACATAAGGGAATATAACGATCGCAACGGGAATTGGAACTCAACTCTCACTTTATAATCTGAGCCATTATCCATTACACAGTCCAAGCTTGCATCGCCTGGTATTCCCAAGAGGTCACCCATCTGGATACTGACCAGGTTAAACGTTGCTTAACTTCAGTGATTATACGTGAATCGGTGTTTTAAGGTGATGTGGTCTGAAAGTCTTAGTCTGCAGACGCAAAATATTTCCACTTCTCTGATATGCCGTGATGATCGCTCTCCATAAATTCCTGTTTTTGGTTGCTTTAATTTTACTATTTATCATCCATCTTTGTCCTTGTTTTGTCATCAATGGTACCTCTTCTTCTTCAAGACGACGCTCCACAACATACAGTGCTGTTCGATAAAAGTGACTCACCTGTTTTTTTTACTAAATGTACTCTTCTCCGATGAAACGAAAGTTGAGCTAAATTCAAAGGATAAGCGATCTAAAATCAGAAGAAGCTTTGAAAGCTCTTTGAATTTAGCAATAACTACTGTCAAGCATCCGTTCAGTATAATGTTCTGGGGATGCTTTTCTTTTCATGGAACTGGTTTCTTAAAACCTATTGAAAAGACCCTCAGGAGTGAGCAGTACAAGAGAATTTTAGAGTCTTGTCTGCTCCCTTCTGCTGAAAGGGTGCAAATCGACCCTACCAAGCTCATTTTTATGCAGGATAATGCTCCCTGTCACAAAACAAAATTCATGAAGGAATACTTTGATGAGAAGCAGGTGAGTGTTATGACATGGCCGCCCCAATCTCCTGACCACATCCGCATAGAAAACTTATGGAGCATTATAAAGTATAGGCTCTCGAGAAAGCAGTTGAGCAACAAAGACGATTTGAATGTCAAATTCATATCCGAATAGAATTCAATGCTTGGAGATGAGATTTGCCAAAACCTAATGAAGTCAATGCCAAAAAGGGTTGAAAAGGTTATTCAAAATAAAGGAGGACCCATAGATTATTAAATATTTCGAACTATATTACCTATTATAAATAAATTATACCTCTATTATTCTTTATTTAAAGCTGTTCGGTTATGTTTCTATTGATTACTAGTTGCAGGAAATAAGTGAATAACTTTTTTTGCACAGAGTTTTCCCCTAAATCTCATTTATATCCAAAATAATAATTATCAATAGAATACCTTAGGGTGAATAAACTTTTTTTACTAGGTGGTCGGGAAGGGGTCTTTATTAAAAATTAGTTTGACCCCAAAAACAATAGGCGAAAATAATTTTAAGTAAAAAAAAATCAGATGAGTTACTTTTATCGAATACCGCTGTACTTTGTTTTTCTTGTTCTAAATAAGATTGAACTTTTCACAAGCCCTCCTTATCATTTCCCTATGCCCTCATCCATCTATGACTTCTCTTATGTGTAATGTCCCTTCAAATCATGGATGATCATGGCTCTCCACAACATTCAGTATGTTTTTATGCTCAGTAACATTTGCCTCATTACAGCTCTCCTTTCCTTTGTTTTCCCATCCCTATGTGACTTCTTTTATGCGCAATCTCCCTTCAGAGCATGAATGATAATGGCTCTCCACAACATCCTTTTCAATCTTCTAAGTAACATTTGACAGTTTATAAGCCATCTATATCTTTGTTTTACCATTCATACGTGACCTCTTTTATGTGCAATGTAGCTTCAGGATATGGGCACATGGCTCTCCACAACATCCTGTATGTTCTCACTAACATTTACTTTTTCTTTCTATTTCTTTCTTAATCTACTCTTCAAGTGGATTATTAAAATCGTAAGTTGTTATACTTATGTTAGCTGAATTTTTCTTTAAGGTTTTCTCCCCAAGCAACGTGATTGAGTGTTGCCTTTTTTCCTTTTGTTATTATTAGGATTTCCATTATTTTAAATGAGTTTTTTATATGTCGATGTGGCTATATATCTTGTATTTTTACTACTATGTTTCGGATTTTGTTTGGTAGGCGTTTGTGTCTGCTTGAATTAGTTCGAATTGAGCTATGGTCGGGTAGCTGTAATGTAAGTCATCTAGATAGGGATGTAGTAGTATGACCAATGTAATTATTTATGAGTTTGGTTTTGTTCAGGAACACAATTCCTTAAGGGGTATTTGAACTTGTAAATAATATGGGTTCTTTGTAGCTTTGACTTTGCGGACGTGTTGTTGTTTTTGAGGATAAGGTTAGCTGTTTTTGTTTTTTTTGTAATAGATAATTAATTTAATTTTTTGTCCAGATTGGGGTTGTGTATTTCTAAGAGAACAATCGTCTTGCTTATAGTTCACATATATTTTGTAGAAGATATTAATGTTATTGTTTTCATCCGTATGTTCAGTATTGCTATTAGATATTTTAGAACAAAATAGTTTAATCTGGTGGTCGATGAGGTAGTTAGAAAAAACATTGTTAACTAGCGTCTGTTTAACATTATTGAGTTCTTTAAGGACAAGGTAGGGAGAGGGTGTATTCTTGTGCGCTTTCTTAGGATTTTTTATTTATAACTACTATTTTAAGTTTAAGTGGGCAGTCATTCTTAAAATTAAGGTGGAAACAGTTTCTGCTATTGGTTTTTTTTATGTATAATGAAGTGATGAATGTCTTATAACTGAATTCTTCGAGAACGTCTAACAATGTGTTATGGTGAAACACACCTATTCTATAGTTATTAGACCCTCCCACCTAATATAAGTAGGAGTAGTAAGAGGAACGAGGGTTGGTCGATGTCGGACGACAGTAGTCGACAGTTAGTCGAATACGAAAGTAGTCAGCGACCACAACAAGATTACTCTGAGTCATACCTATTATATCAAGTTCCTAACGTTTGGTACGTCGAACTTAGTAAGGACCGATTTTAGTACAAATACAAGCCTCCACTGCGAAATAACTCCACAACACAATGGACGTTCATTTTTCAGATGTGTTATTGGGATGGACAGATTTTATTTGCTTTTTACTAAAATAGAAATATCGTCTACATAGTGGATATATATTTTGGGTTTAGTGACTTGTTTATATATTGTGTCTTCAATGTTGGGCATATAATAGTTGTAGAAGCACGGGCCGAGAACATTTCTCATTTTAACATTAGTTTGGGCGTAGATATTGACATTATGATCGTAGATAGATAGATAGATAGATAGATAGATCTAGTGAAGAAAAATTTGGAGAGTTGCGATAAAGGGAGAAAACTGAGACATCCAGAAGAGGCATGGCACGTAGAATTAGAACAATCTACCTTGGTGAACGAAATAAAGGAATGATCCAGTTCAAAATTCCAATCGCCTGACGAAGTCTGGAGCGTACAACGGCCGAAACGTGAAGCTAACTATATAGTTGAGAACAACAGTCCGAACAATGTAAATAATCTAAATAATTATAATGCCTCATCTCAGAAATATAGATATATATATATAGGTGTATCTAAACATAATATGTTACATGAATAGTTCTAAACAGACTGGTGTAGATAGCTAGATAGATAGACAAACAGAAAAGTAAAAACATTTGCCTGAATAGACAAGATAGATACATAGTAGAAAAGGCATTACATTGATTAATTTCTGTGTACACATTCGTATTGGCACACAGAGAAAGAGGTATTTTAAGTGTGTAAGCCTCTATAAACATAAAATAATCTCCTGGTCACAATAAAGAATGTACAAAAATCATCTTAATGAAATTGGTTTTTATTCAAAAGAAAATATCCTTTTCTTCGTCGAAGTATTAATCAATTTGTACTTTGACATGAGATAGAAATGTCTTCTAAGCCGATTCCATTGACTTCCTAAGGAGTTACGTCACTTTTTGCACAATAATGTTTTTTTATTTATATTGAAGAAATGTGTATATTTCTAGAAGCTGATCTTTACTGCACCAATGGACCAGCTCTGACAAAATTACAAATTGGGATCAAAGTTATGGTTCAGGAGTCTTCTATTAAGATTGCTATAGCCACTTAAAGATGACGTTTGAAGGAAAGTTACTACGATTAAGCTTTTTATTTAATTTTTCTTGTGTTCTTGTTTTGGGACACAGAGTGTGTAGAAACTGTCCAAATGTTCTGTAAGTCCGAGAGCTTTCGGCTATACTTTTCGCCATTATCAAGTATAATTTTATTTCTTTCAATATAATTGGGTGTGTGCTGTGCGTGTAGGCTTTTAATGCTATAGGGATGTTTTATTTTTCGAACACAATTAGTATATCGTGGCTGTTTTGTATTTAATTTTATTAAGTGATGTTCTTTTATTTTTTAATATTAAGGCTTCCATTATATTGAGAGAAAAAAACGTAAGAAAAATTAAATAAAAACTTAATCGTAGTACACTGTCTGTTCTTTTTTATGAAACATCCATAAATGAAGGATTGGTGCCTGAATCCACAATATATATATATATATATATATATATATATATATATATATATATATATATATTAGGTCATCCCATAAGTTCTGTCCTAATGGAGCTGAACATTATTTTTATGTTTGGATGCATTTAAACTGATCGAATTTTATTTCAGAGAACAATGAAATTAAATTTTATTTGATTAAAACCCTGATAACATGGAAGTACCCAAGAATCATTTGAGGCACATAATGCTTTATGAGTTCAAGAAAGGAAACTCAGCAGCCGAAGCGGCTAGAAACATTCACTCAGTTTATGGAGAAGAATGTGTGAATGAAAGAACTTGCAGAAGATAGTTTGCAAAATTCAGAGGTTGAGATTTCCCCCTTGAAGATGAAGATCGAACCGGACGTCCAGTTGAGTTTGATGAAAAGCTTCTTGAAGCAGCCCTTGAAGAAAAACCTGCTTTATCAGTTGAGGAATTGGCAGTGGTTCTCAGTTCACACCATACAACTGTTCATCGTCATCTTCAACAAATTGGAAAAGTTCCTAAACTTGGAAAATTGGTGCCTCATGAATTGTCTGAAAACAACCTCAAATCCCGAGTTGACATCTGCTCTTCTCTCCATTCTCGCCAACTTGTTTCACCTTTTTTGGATAGACTTGTGACTGGCCACGAAAAATGGATCTTTTATCGAAATGTTAAGCGTCGTAGACAGTGGCTTGGTAAAGGGAAAGGACCCCAGCCACAGCCGAGAAGGGAACTTCATGGGCAAAAGGTTCTTCTTTCAGTCTGGTGGGATTTCCAAGGAATAATCCACTTTGAATTCTTACCACCTTATGCAACAATTAATGCTCACATATACTGTCAGCAATTAGAGCGTTTGAACCAAGCTTTGAGGAAAAAAGACCTGCTCTAGTGAATCGAAAACGGGTGATGTTTCATCAGGACAATGTGCGACCACACACAGCAAGAATCACATCACAAAAGATCGAAGAACTTGGTTGGGAGAAAATCCACCTTATTCTCCCGACCTTGCTCCTTCAGACTACCATTTGTTTCGTAGCTTACAGAATCATTTGGAAGAAACAGCTTTTGTAACACAGGAAGAGGTTAAAACTGACATTTGTGAGTTCTTCGAAAAAAAAACCAAAAGAATTTTACAGTAATGGAATTAGTAAGCTTGTTAATAGATGGAAGGAAGTCATAGATAATCAGGGATTGAATATGTAATTAAATGTAACATTTGGTCACTTGTTTTCGTTATTCAAAATTCGGACAAAACTTATGGAATGTCCTGATATATATATATATATATATATATATATATATATATATATATATATATATATATATATATACATATATATATATATATATATATATATATATATATAGATTAAAACAACACAGACGTCATACCTAAGGTACCTCTTATGGAACTGGTTATTTTCACCACGCCCCTTGTTCTTTTTTAATTTTTGTAATTAAAATTTCTCTTTTAATCCCGTTCCACCTTTCCCTCCTCATTTACTTTATTGAGTATGTCTTCATTTGTATTCCCAATTGCCAACGTATACCTTCGAAAAACTGTTGGAAGGTACCTAAGGTATGACGTCTATATTGTTTAAAACTATGTTTCATTTTTTGGGGGTACAAATCACTTTTTGTGATATATATATATATATATATATATATATATATATATATATATATATATATATCAATTATATATTATATCAATTATATATATATATATATATATATATATATATATATCAATTATATATATATGTATATATATATATCAATTGTGTATAGTTAGGCACCAATTTTTCATTAATGCATGTTTCATAATATAATATAGACAGTTTTGTCTATTTATTTTAAGTAAGTTCCTTTCGTATTGTCTGATAAGCTTAATCACATTATCGTTGAAAAACGAAAGGCAAACATCTTATTGATACATGTTTAAATCCAATCTAATCTTTCGGCTTACATATCAATAATATATCATATCAATTGTATATATATATCATATGCGAATTATTTAGTAGAAAGTGTTCAATAGTGTGTATTCGTATATTTTTCCATGTTTTGATTCTATAGATCTGCAATACTTGATCTCTATTATATATATATATATATATATATATATATATATATATATATATATATATATCAATTATATATTATATATTTATATATATGTATATATATATATATATATATATATATATATATATATATATATATATATATATATATATATATATACAGATATATATAGTGAGAGAGATGGGGGGGTGTTCGTTTATTTTCCCATGTTTTGATTCTATAGATCTGCAATATATATATATATATATATATATATATATATATCAATTATATATTATATATATATATAGAGAGAGAGAGAAAGAGAGAGAGGGAGTGGGGTTGTGGGGGAGTGTTCGTTTACTTTCCCATGTTTTGATTTTATAGATCTGCAATACTTTTTTTTATCAAGGCAACTCCATAGATATGCTATATCTGAAGACTAAAATTAATTCAAGAAAATAGATAATCTCTACTGAATCTTTTTTTTTACTTTTAATTCCAAGCTAATAGATTAAATTTAACATTTCCAATAAGCAAAACACTTCGCTTTATTTCAAAACTAATTTCAGTTTATTTAAATAGAATAGAAAGAATTTTGGGCTTTGAAATTGATGACATTTTTTTTATTTTAGCTCAATTTTTAGACACCTGTCATCAGAATGTCATTTCTTTTGTTGAAACCACTTCCAAAAACAAAATATACCTTTCTGAATCTTCATTTGAGGAATATTAGCTGATTTAAAGTATAATTAATCTGATATGAAACAAATATTATTTGATGAAAGATCGATGTTTATCTACGGAGGCTTTATCCGTAATATATAAATGAACAATATAACGTGATCGCCTATTTTATATAATTTTAAGTACTCAATAATCTTATGAATATAAGAAAATGTTAGATATTTTGACTATAATTTTATTACAGTTATCACTCTTTTTTTCTATTAATGTGTATAAACACGTGTTTGTACAAAAATTCGGTATTTTTATACACATAAGTAATCAAAATTCATTTTAAAATATTGGTGTTTTATTATTATTTGTACTATGCTTAGTTAATGATTAGTTAATAAAGTTTTTCTTGATAATAATGTCACCAAAGATGAGAACAACACTGACATTTCATTTTAACAGATATATTTACCAAATACAGCACAAAAATATCCTGAAACACGAAAGAGTATATCTATTCAATAAAATCAACATTATCTTCAACCACGACCTCCAAACGACGTCGGAACCTGCTGCAACACTTCTGGACGGCCTCCTTGTTTAAATTGGTGAATGCTTAAAAAAACCTCGCCTTCAGTTAATCTTTGGTGTCACAAGGTGTTATTTTTTGGGGGGGGGTCTCTCGCTCAACTGCGCCCTACACATAATAATCGAGATTTGCAATCTGAGAAGTTCGGTGGCCAGATGTAAGTGCTAATCTGCCCCCAGAAATTGTCTGACAGCCATGACTGTGTTCTCCTGTTTGTGTGGCATGGATTCTATTCTAACATCCACCCTCTTGACTTAGGGTAGCACTACCACCTCGAGGCCTCCGTGTTGAGTCTGAGGACCACCCAAAAACATTCGTGAGTTCCATTCTTATCAGAACGATCAGAGTAAAGTTTCCGAGCTGCCGTAACTTCGTAACCATCATTAAACTCATCCCTCTTTTTCCGAATCGTCTGCACTGTTCCCAGATTGGTGCCCAAACACTCCGAAATGTTCGCTTTGGAGCTTCCGGCGAGAATGGTAAGCAGTACAACATGCCGTTTCCACATTTCTGGCGGAGTGAATTGTGTCGTGGATTTCTTCTTTTCAGAGGCTTTGTCCAACTGACCTTTACACGACAAAATATATAAAAAACAAAAAACGCGTGCATTACCAATCGTATCCTGTATACAAAGAATAAATATTCATTTCTTTCTCGCCGCAAGCTCTCTTATTGTACATTGAGCCTTGTTTTATTATTCGGCAACACCTACTGTGCAGACATGCAGATATATATATATACATATATATATATATATATATATATATATATATATATATATATATAATAAAAAAGGCTCAAGCACTAATATTCCATGGTTTCAATTTCTTACATTGGAATCGTAATCACGACCCAATTCATCAGACCTGCAAATTCAAAAAGGAATTGGCAAATATAACTCCGGGTATAAAAAGCAAAATTTCAGTGAGAGTCTATGTGTGGGAGTGGGAAACAATTGTGAGAGGGAAATGTATGAAAGCTTTAGAGAGGGGGTGTAACAGAAGAAAGAAGAACAAGAAGGCCTAAATGTGAAGGTGGGATTTAAAATTTAACAGAGAGAAGTTTTAAAGAGAGGAGTTAAATATTATATATATATATATATATATATATATATATATATATATATATATATATATATATATATATATATATATTGCACCCTTCAGCAACCAGAAACTTGATAACTGACCGCTGTTCAATCCTGGAGCATGCTTCTTGGTCGGCCATCTTTGTTAATCGCCAAAACTCTCAAAGTTTTTTTTTTAATCTGCAAAAGAAATTAAATCCATGTGAAAAAGAAGTAAAACAAAACATAAAAAAAGAGTAAGCTTCTATCTGTATTAGAAGACCTTATACCGACAAATTCAACTTATTTATTGAATGACCCTCGTAATAATTAAAATATGGAACGGTATGATTTACTGGATGACTTAAGTAAATCAATTCCTGAGATAAGTTTAGGAGCCACATAATGAAACTTCATATCCGAATTCTCATGAATAAAGCTAGTAGCAGAATTTGACCAAGAATAGAAAAGGGGCAGCCATATTTATCATTCGGGTTTAGAAAGAGCAATTCAAACGCAGAAGCACATATACTTATGTTATATAGATTATGCAAATTATCATTTCTTATGGTGTTACACAAAGGTTGGTTTGAACTTCTATGAGAACCCTTTTTTTAATTTGGGAAATATATTAGAATAATCCGAAACTTATACTGGAAGCACATCGCTTGTATACTGATAGAAAAAGAACAGTCAAAACACAAAAATAGAAAGGGGTGAAAGACAAGGATGTGTCTTCTTACCAGACTTATTCAACTTATACAGTCAGGTGATCGTGAGGCACTTAGTCAACATTAACAAGCATTTTATATTCGCAGATACAATCTTAACTGCACAGTCCCTATAGCAGAGACTTGCTCAGGCACATTGTGGTTGCTCACAGAGTCTACATGCAACTATGCTGAGCAGACCTTAGTTACAGTTTCTAGGAGAGAGCGTGTTATCTAGCCTGATCAACAATTTGAACAAGGCCAGCACGCTCAAGCCCTCAAGTGTGGCTTTCTTCTAGCACAGCTATCGACGGCCCGCAAAAATTTCGTCTACCCAATTTCAACTCACAAGGCTTGGTTCAACCCGTAGTACGGTTTTCATGTACTTTCCAAATTTGCCCACCATTCCGATCACATGTGGAAAACTCCTTCCTGATAATTCGACCATGATGTGTTTCGAACTCGAATCTCATGGACAGAATGCGAACGTTCTAACCATTCGGCCACGTATATGTATGTATACATATATGTATACACACACACACACACACACACACACACACACACACACACACACACAAGCAAGGCGGGGTGCCATTAGCACACAAGGGGTTACAAAGAGTGAGAGCAAGAGTAAAGAGGGGGTGTTGGGGGAAAGAATACAGAGAAGGGCGTGGATCAAGATCAAGGCATCAGAAGATATCGATAGACATTACTTTTGAATATTTGAAGATTATCGCTATCAAGAAAGCAAGTAAGAGAAAGGGATTTCTACTCTCTGGAAGTGCGAGAGAAGCTTTTGGTGTAGAAGTGACGGTTACATTTAACTGTTTCGACGGTGAGAGGGTAGGCCCGAACTGCCAACCTAGTTGCACGCTTAAATTCATGCAGTTGGGCTACCGGTAAAAGTAGCTCGTCAGAGCAGTTGTCTTGAAAATACTTGTAGTAGAGACAGAGGGAAGCCACAGCACGTCAGTGAGAAAGTGACTGTAGACGAGATGCCATATCAGGACCTATCGCATTGCATATGCATCTCTGTATTTTGTCGAGGACCTCGACATAAAGAGCGGGGGCACTAGACCATATATGGCAGCAGTATTCCATGCAATGGTTAATTTGTAGATTTGAAGGATGGACCCAGGCGAGAAGAACCTTCTGGCGCGACACAGAGAACCAACTTTCCATTTGGCCCTCAATATCACATCCGACCTGAAGTGGAACTCGTACATACGATCCATTGCTAAGGATGCAGTAAAATGGTCGACTCCCTGTAGCGCTCCAGTAAGTAAGGTCAAAGCATCAGAAGTTGTCGATTGACAGAAACATTTGAATATTTGAAGATTATAACAAGTAAGAGAAAGGGAGTTCCACTGTCGAGATAAGAAGCAGCTGGAGTAGAAAAGATGGCTATATTACGCCGTTTCGACAGTGAAAGGGTGGGACCGAGATGCCAACCTAACAGCACGCTTAAATCCATGCAGTTTGGGAACCAGTGAAAGTAGCTTGTCGCAGCAGTTGCCGTTAACATATTTGTAGAAAAGACAGAAGGAAACCACAGCACGTCTGTGAGTAGTGACTGTAGATGGGATGCCAGATAAGGACCAATCACATTGCATATCCGTCTCTGAGATGATCAGCGGGAGCACCAGACCATATATGGCAGCAGTATTCCGTGCAACATCGAATGGTTCATTTGTTGATTGGAAGGATGGAATCAGGTGAGAAAAACCTTCTGGCGCGACACAGAAAACCAACTGTTACGTTAATATCAGTGTATCTATATTGCAGTAAACTGGACAATCTCCACACAGCCGAAAAGTAGACCTCAATCAACAGATATGTGATTCTACAACTAGTTGATGAGAATTATGGATATAACATGTGATTAGTTAGTAAGTTTTAAGTATAGCAGAAACGAAATTACTTATAATCATAAAAAGCGACAGCTGGAATTTCTAATTTCAGATGTCAGGTATGTTTACCCGGACTTCCCACTAAGGCTGGATGTGACCTAAGATTGTTTTAACGTGGTGAGCGCCATACGCATACATATGCATATGGGCCAAGGACAAAAACTGTGGTTTTTCCCAGCCCCACGTAGAAAGTGTTTCAGTGGAACTTCCTCTTTATCAATGGAATACAAAAGAAATTAACCCCCCTTTCTGTACTTGGCATGGCGACTCCTAATTAGGAAGGTCTGAACTGGTGCGACTCAGCAATGTTGCCCTACTGAATATCTGCCATGAAAATATCGATAGACTGGCGAGAGGTTAGCAACGAACAGGATTGTCGGGCGGGAAAACCAATTGTTGGACGAGAAAACAAGTCATCAGACACAAAGTGACGCAAACGAAACACTTTCTACCCCAGAACATTTGTATTATGGAACAAACTTCCGAGACGATGCTTTTCCGCTCATTAAGATCTTAATGTTTTCAAACATAGCGACATCTGTTTTCCATCCTACACATCCTCGAGATATGTACTCCTTGCTCCCACCTTGTCCACCCTTACAATTTATTAACCCTTTCCTTGAGTGTCCATTAGGTCTTGTAGATGATGAAAAAATACAAAATATTATTGGTAATAAATGTTGAAATTGCATATATTACATTTACGATTTTCATCAAAAGAAATTTTACAAGATTTCTATAGAAAGATTCTTCAGGTATATAGCAAATTGAAGCAAAAACGAATAATTCCGTCATTATTAATTATTTGATATTTTTTTAATGAAACATGACCCAGTGCACATGTTAGTACTTCGTATGTCCATTCCACGAAGTTGGTCCTTTCAGATTGACCAAAGCTTCTCGATTGGATTAAAATCAGGAGACTTTTCGGGCCTGTCTATAGTAATTTGATTTGCTCACTGGTAATGCTTTCCAGTGTGTTCGTGCAGCGTTACAATTTTGATAAGCTTACTTGGAGTAATATCCATCGCAGACAATGGCAGTAGGACAAATAATCGACAGTCGAGACATTAGTGTCTGGACGTGATGAAAATCTGATGCAATCACGGATGACGCAATATTTTTCAAGGGCAGACCAATGTCAACTTACCACCGAAAACAGATTCATATTACAACACATCATTGCAAATGCCCTAATCTGAGGGAAAATAGAAACTGATTACACCCTGTCACTCCAATGGTTCTAAAACTGACCGTATGATATAGGAAAAGAAGGTAAAGCGGTTGTTTCAATTAATTTGCACAAGTGTGTATGGATGAACAAGCGATAACGATTTTGAAATATGATTCTAAAATTTCTCTAAAATTTGGCGTAATCGAAAAATAAAATTCCGATAAAATCTAATATACAGGGATTGGGTTTTATCTGTTAGCATGAGAGTAAAAAGACAAGTATAGAGAATCATTTCATGAAAAAACATGGATATATATATATATATATATATATATATATATATATATATATATATATATATATATATATATATAAGTATGTGTGTGAAGTCTTGCGAGATTTTCTGTGATTTAAGTGATACACATTGACGTCATATAAAAATAAACATAGAACCTGATATAAACAAGTCAACAAATAGCTGTGAAAAAACATAAGAAAACACACACACACACACACACACACACACATATATAATAAATGCATACATGTGATTAAACTAATATATAAATACACAAGCACACACACACACACACACACACATATATATATATGCGTGTTTATACATATGTATTTTTATATCCATATGTATCTTGTATGTTTGCATGTATTTACACACAGGTATACATATATATATATATATATATATATATATATATATATGACTGTGTGTAAATATATATATATATATGTAAATATACCTGTGTGTAAATATATATATATATATATATATATATATATATATATATATATAAAATAATATAAAATTATGCAAAATTATATATCCTTACATATACGTGTGTGTGTGTGCGCGCGCAGGCGCGTGTGTAGACAGAGAATAAGGGTGTTGTGTACAAGAATATCTAAATACATATTCAGCAAAAATTGACTTATTTCTATCTATCTATCTATCTATTTCTAGCATTTTTTAGATGTGTCCTAATTGAGCTGTGAACTAAGTGACGTCACGTGGTTCTTCTTGATAAATACGTAGTGGTATATCAAATATAATTATTCATGTATGTCTTTTGTTCAAGAACCTAGATCCTGAAGGGTTTTGTAAATTCATAAGTAAATATTGGCCGTCTGTAATTTGGATCTTGCAGGTGACTTATAATTGATGACGATAAGGTTAGCTGTTGTTATTATTTTATAATAACAAATTAATTTAATTTTCTTATTCTGATCGACTTGGGTTGTCTATGTTTCTATTATTTTTCTAAGGGGAAATTCATCCTGCTTATAATTAACGTGTATTTCATTTTTATGTCTCTATGTTCAGTTTTGCAGTTGCTTAGTGTCGAAAGGAATAGGCCAATTTGGCGATCTATGAATTAGTTATGGAAACCGTTATTAACTAGCATCTGCTTCACGTTGTAGAGTCCTTTAAGGAATATAAGACGAAAGAATGAATTGTCGTCACTCACTTGAAGAAATTTTTCATGACGACTATTTTATATCTAAGTGGGCCTTCACTCATGGAATTAAGGTGGTAATAGTTTAATACTTGTCGTTTTTTTTATATAACGAAGTGGTGAATAGCAGATTTACTAGATTCATCAAGAACGTCAATGAACGGGAGTTTTTTTTTGTCTAAGGTAATGTTATGGACAGGTTATTTCCAAATGTAGTTTTGAAATTTTCGAGATGCTTTTTTCTTCACCTGAAATAAAATATCATCTACAGAGTAGATATATATTTTAGGTTTAGATAATTTTCAAATTCTTTGTTTTCGACGTGAATCAGGTAGTAATTAGATAAACCATTATGGTCACAGAAAGGGAATTTAAGTGTGCAAGCGCGAAATAATTTCGCGAGAAAATTATGTTTTATGGAAGAAGGGGTAATCGATTATGTTTATAAACAAAGTTACACATTGTGACACACCCGGCGTGGTTTAGGGTCGATGTCTTGGTCGCGGCACCAATATGTGTCTCACACCGATCGTCGTAGCGGCAATATGTGACACCCACTGGCGGTCAAATCATGGTTTACCACGGCACCAATATAAGATGCCCGCTGGCCTGGTTGCGGTGTTCGCGGTGGTCGCAGTGCCAATATGTGATGTCCACTGGTCACATCGCCAATATGTGACACTGCGCCGTCGGTCCGTGATCAAATCCCAGTTGCGGCGCGAAGCTGTAAGGGTTCTTCCACCAGAGATTTGGGGTTGACTCTTTGTTCCTGCCACCAACCTGTGTCCCTGTCGATCTGGTCGTGACCGGTTCGATATCAGTTTTGTCGTTCCCAGCTCGCCTCCAACGTCTGGTTACCAAAGTAACTGCTTTGATCTCCAGTCTAAACTACCCACGTTGTGATTTTGATGTTTGGTAGACGAAATCAATCAGGCGTCGGACCGTAGTGAAAGCTGGTTCCGGGGTAAATGTGATACCGCACAAACGTAAGTAAAAGAAATAATAAAACAAACTCAAGAGGTTAAAATATGTTGAGAAAAAACAATTATCTTTTTCTGTCTGTTGAATACAGGAATGTGTTTTCTCTCCCAGCCAGTATGGATTCGTGACACTTTTTGCGTTTCTTAAGTGAGTTTTGGTATCTTAATCTTCGTCTATAAAACTTGCTTTTGGTAGGAAGACTAAGTCGAAAGGAGTGGAATCTTGGTCACCTCCTGCGTGGCGCTATTCTCCGAGCCCGACTGCTCTCGGACTCAACTGTCTCTGGAACTTAAATCCCTCTGGAACTGCCTGGAACGCCCGGGGACGTTCGTTTATATGGACACCGACCAAAACCCGCTGCGGGGCCGGAAGTGGTTTGGGTTCCTCGATAATTCTCGATTCCCAACAAGAATTCTCTTTGTCCTCAGGACAGGAAAATTAATTACTTCCCATTTTTGGAAGATTAATCACTTTCCATTTTTCTTTCTCCCTCGTCCGTGAGGAGAGGTCGGAGGAAAATTATCCTCCTAGACTCTTCCTTTCTCATATTGGTATCTCATACCAATCCTCTCAGTGGGTGTTAACAACTTCCCCGCCTTTCTCATACATTCACCTTCGCCTATCACTCACGCCACCACTTTGCCAATGATCGCTCGGCAGTGTGGGTGTGGCTAGAGTGGCCCTCTTAAAATTATCTTCCAGAATCCTCTTCATCGGCCAAAACTTTTATGAATTCCCCATTGCCATAATTAAATTTCTATCATATCTTATCTTTTTCCTGAGCCACCTAAAATCCACTTAGCAGAATCTGTACAGACTCATTAATCACTGTCAAAACCCGACACCTGTTTTCTCCGCTAGTCAACTTTTAACTGATTGGTCGTGTTTACCTGAGAATCAAATTCTTTATTTTTCCCATTTCTTAAAATTCTCGTATCACCAGATGCTCACTTTTGGAAACACTGTATCTGTCGTGAACAGTTTGAATAAGTAATAATAATACTTTTTTCTTTTTTTTTTTTCGCGATTCCCTTGTCATGCCAAGATCCGTACATATAACAGATGGCTTTCTTCGTCGGGACCCAAGAATAAAAATTAAATGGTATCTCGGAAAGATAACTAATATTGATTTACTCTGCCTGTATGCAGTTGACGGAAACCGAAATATTTTTATGGCCGACATGTGTGGTTGGCTTTGTCTTTCTTTCCAGAATTCTGTTTCCCTTGGCGCGTCACTCTCTTATCATGGCATTAATTAATTTTGACAGAATCTTAACTCTGGCTTTCTCTTACGGATTTTCTGTCTTTTGCGAAATGTTTCTTCATAAATGAAATACAATCTTTTCTCAATTTTTTTTGTTAAAAAAATGTAGCTAGGTCTGTCTTTCGTTATACGTCTTTCTCGACTTAAGTATTTCCCGTTTATAATTTCTATGGTTAATTAGTTAGCCAATTAGCATAGCTAAATAGTGTCACAACATTATATCGATCATTTCACCGACAGTGACGTTTGGTGAACATATTTTTTACGTGAAGTGAGGCTAAAATGCCTTGCTTTGTCTTGATTTAAGGATTTGGAGAGATTCATGAGTACATGTAATGCTAGAATTGGTGAACTAACGATTATATATATATATATATATATATATATATATATATATATATATATATATATATATATATATGTATATATATATATATATATATATATATATATATTATTATTATTATTTATATATATATATATACATATATATATACGTGTATGTATATATATATATGTATATATATATATGTGTGTATATATATATATATATATATATATATATATATATATATATATATATATATATAATGAATAATAATATGATTTATGAATTCCTATTAACGCAGTATAGAATTTTAATTATTAAATATTAAGAGCGGTCAGTATTTATTTTCATTAAACAGACATTTTTCGTACAATTAGAAATACGATAACATTAGTTAGTGATCATTTTCACCCACGAATTTTAAATTTAAACTGTTTGGAAACAGTTTGAAAGCGATCATTAACTAATGGTATCTTAATTCCAATTCTACGAAATATATATATATATATATATATATATATATATATATATATATATATATATATATATGGGGGATAGGTGATATTCTGGTAATTGGATATTTGGGAGCAG
>OZ038489.1:7029917-7057417 GCA_964036315.1 Acanthosepion esculentum
GTCACCGGATCTAAACAACGACTTTATCCACTGTGCCATATGTCCTTGAGGACATCAGTGTATGCATTTCTGGGTATTATAAACCTAATGTCATCAGCACCATTTTTTACTAGTGCTCATATTGCAATTTTTACATTTTATCATTCATGTTCTTTACCACATTTTTGTTGTTATCGCTTTTCTCTGGCACTCCTTATTACTAGTTCCCATATTGTATTCATTTCTATTCTTGGTCGGTTCAGGTGATTTTTGTGGCCTAGCATATGTGCGGAATCCTTAAGTTTACGAATTTTCCAATGGTGTTCTTTGTCTATGATTTCAACCTGATCCCATAGAAGGCGGTGATCGCCCTTTTCTCTCCATATGAGGTCAGCCACGCCTGATTTTTTCCACTTCCCCTCGTGTTGCAGCTTTCTGGTGTTCTTGAAGCCTTACCTTAAGGGGGCAACCTGTCTCGCCCTTATATTTCTTTCCGCATCTTCACGGGACAGCGTACACACAGTCTTTAGTCATGTTCTCCCCTATGGGGGGTCTTACTCGGGAGAGATATCTACGAAGTGTCGTCCAGCTTTTCAAGGTTGCCCTGTTGTTAAATGGACTGCAGATCCTTTGTATTTTATCTGATAAGCCTTTCACATAAGGTAGGCAGATACGAATGGAAATATTTTGACGATTTTTTTCCATGGAAACAGCGATAGGATAACGAGAGACTAGCAACGTTTCGGCCGTGGGAAAGCATATTTGGTGTGGAAAATAACACTGGTCAACAAAAATTATTCGAAACATCTTTTTTATTTTATTTGAGGGCGCTGATTCTGAAAACGACCTTAATTTTTCTTGGTTAACTACCGTTTTTGCTGTACTGAAATTCCTCATTTCATTTTATGAAAAAACTAATTTTACTTGTTTTCTGGATATATGATATTGACAGATGGCAATATTTCTTAAAATAAAATCATAGAAACCTCTCAATTCGTATTTAAACCAACAAATATTGGTATACCTATTGAGAAATACTACTTTTGCAATAACAATCAGACCCTAAGTCTTTAAAAATAACACGATTAAATATACCAGTCAATTGCATCATCCACCGCAAGGAAAGTTGGCTCCCTGTGCCGAGCCAGGACATTTTTCTCCCCGGAATCTATCCTCCAAATCTATAAATCGACCATTCGCCTTTGCATGGAGTATTGCTGCCATATATGATTTGGATCCCATGCTGTTTGCCTCAGGGTTCTTGATAAGATCCAGAGACGGATATGCAATGTAATTGGCCCCGATCTGTCATCTCGTCTGCAGTCTCTCTCTCACCGACGCGACGTTGCCTCGCTCTGTCTTTTTTATAAATACTTTCACGGTAACTGCTCCGAGGAGCTGCTTTCGCTGGTTCCTAGGCCTCATGAATTTAAACGTCCCACGAGGCTGGCATCCCGTTCCCACCCCTTCACCGTTGAAACTGTTAGATGTAAGCATCTCTTCTACTCCAATAGCTTCATGTCACGCACATCTCGCCTGTGGAACTCCCTTCCTTATTCCTGTTTCCCTGACAAATACAATCTCCAACTATCTAAGTGTAACGTCAATCGACATCTCCAGTTGCCTTGATCTATCCTCTTCCCTTTTCCACATCCTTTCACCTTTCATTCCCATCTGCTCTCGCTCCAAATCTTCTGTAACCCCCTTGCCTTGATCGATCCACTATCTTTCTCCACATCCTCTCTTTTATCACTCCTATCTGCTCTTCCTCCAAACCTTCTGTAACCCCCTGCGTACTAGTGGCTTCCAGCCTTGCTTGGGGTGATATGCTTAAAAAAAAAACACTAAGTATTTTCATCGAACCATTTAATAAACTAACAGCAGAAACAAAAACTTTGTAAACATAAGAACTATGGTAAAAATGTTCTCTTTCTTGATTGTCTGTCATGTTCAATGTTATTTAAGTCCCTTTTGATATTCCAGCAGTATCATGTACAATGGAATAGGTGCATTCAATTGGGATGTCTTTAGTTGGAATTTCTTTTCAACTATGAAAACAAAATGCTCTCAATGTGCTTTGATTTCCTTCCGTAGTGAAGGGATAAAAGTGATGGGATAAATTTATGAATATCAAACAGAAGATTATAGGGTTTCATTTTTGATGTCATCTTAATTATCAGGTTTACTAAAGTGTATTACTGATAAAGTTTATCAGTCAATTTGAATCTTGGCGATAAACCGGAAAACTTCGGTACATCTATTTTAAGAGTTTTGACTCAGAAACACGTTTTTCTTATAAAAATAGTATATTTCAAGTGGCTGGCATAAATTGCTCGGCCTACCTGAAAATTGATGGGTTTCTACGACATTTATTAACTAAATTTTGAGATCAGTCAAGATCACAAATTGATCAATTTAAAAAAAATGAGCAATTTCAATACAACAAAAAAAAGTAGCTAACCATGAAAAACTAAGGTCATTTTCGGAATCAGCACCATCAATTTACCTCAAAACTTTGTTTTGTTTCTTGGCACCAAAAACCGCGTTGACCAGTATAATACGTAACCTAGAAGGACTCCTAGACTCATCTGTCAAGCACGTAAAGAGAGGTTTAGGCAGCCCCAACTGTTATTTCTAACCTCAACTGTTTTTCTTTAGTTGTATCGTAACAATACTCCATTTTCGGTAAAGTCAGGTACTTTCTGGTGCGATATAGCAATATACGAAGCATATCTTAGATGTGGCACATGATCAGACGTATAGAGCATTCAATGGGGCTTGCTACTCAGTCGTAATTGATCTAGCGAGACAAGCTTACTAAATATTACACAACGTCGATGTACCGTGATACAAGGAGAAAACTGTTTTTTCAGCACCTTCAGCCATGGATCGTATATATGGGTTTCACTTGAGGTCTGGCAGGAACTGTAGGTACAATCGACCTTCGAAGTAAGGATTCTCGTTTAGAACGCAACGATTCATTGTGATTCGTGATAATTCAGGGTCAACTGTATTTATATTTTTAAATAGCTATAAGGGACGTATAACCAGACAAATACGGGGTTCTCTACTGCCTTAACCGGGTATTGAACTAACACTCTTTGGGTCCTGTCACTGGATCTAACTAACGCCTTTATCCACTGTGACATGTGTCCTTTAGGCGATAAAAAGGATGAGGACAATAGTCCGAATAATATAAAGTGTACATAATACCTCATCTCAGAAATATAGGCAATATCTACCGTTGAAAAAAAACGGAGAGAGAAAAAAGAATAAAGATACTAATAAAAATGACGGAGGCCAACCTCACAAATAAAATGAAGTAAAGATTAAATTATTGACTATTTCTCTCTTCGTTGAAGCGTTTTTGCTTATGCCTGGATAATGATGATGAACGGCTTGTAGGATGTGTATAAGTTTCTTTTTCTTATTGAAGACCATATAAAAATTGGGCGTTACTGCATAGATTATATAAAGTCAAATTTCCTGTGAGTTTATTACCTACAATAAATGTAGACACATACGGCGAAAAATAAATAGGATATTATTGTGTTAATTAGACATGCAAAACCAATTATTGTAAATATAGACATCATCTTGTTTGAAGATTGAAATTGGGTGTATTGGTATTTACTTACATGGTTATGAAACAATTCCACACACACACACACACACACACACACACACACACACACACACACACACACACACACACACACACAAACATATATATATATATATATATACATATAGTGTGTTGGTATGACGTTTGCTTGATAACCTAACAGTCAGGGTTTCAATTCTCGGTAGTGGATGCGCACTGCTGATGAGTCCCAAATATCGGACGAAACGGCCGTCCAGTGATTTCTGCATTCTGTTGAGGTTTCTATCAGACTCAATAAATTACTTAATTATAATTATCAAATCCTCGTAACAATTTCTGTCATATATATAATTATAATTATCAAATCCTCCTTACAATTTCTATCATACGTATATCATTGCTTGATCCGACTTCTAATGCTTCAGTTTGAGCGGCTTGGTGATAGTATTCGTGGCTCCGGGGGAAACAGTCCTATGGTTACAGAGAACTTCAGTTGAGTTCCACCACGGAATATGTCAGCGAGCGGCACTATATTGAGTCTGATTTGCTACCTCTTTGTCACCGAGGCCCGTTGAACAGTTGGTATGACGTTTGGTTGATAACCTAATTGTCTGGGTTTCAATTCTCGGTAGTGGATGCGCACTGCTGATGAGTCCCAGCTCATGACGTCACACATGACCACGCCAGAGTGAAAACGAGAACTATTAAGTATGGGAAGCTGTTGGTGTAAACCACTCGCTTCTGTTGTCAATTATAGACATTTAAGAATATTTGCGGAGATTTCATAGTTTATTTTGTTCAGGTTATATATATATATTATTTAATGAAACATTCATTAATGAATATATATATATATATATATATATATATATATATATATATATATATATATATATATATATATATATATATATATGTGTGTATAGTTGTATATTTAGGCCGCAATCCTTCTTTTATGCAAGTTTCATTAAAAACGACAGACAAGGTACTACGGTTAAGTTTTTTATTTAATTTTTCTTGTGTACGAACAAGAGCTTTCTTTGCTGGACAAAGAAAGAAGAAAGCCCTTGTTCGTACACTCGAAAAATTAAATAAAAACTTAACCGTAGTACCTTGTCTGTCGTTTTTAATGAAACTTGCATATATATATATATATATATATATATATATATATATCGTTTATATCATAAAGAAACTATTTACACAAAGATTCAAATAGCAATGTTAAATGTTTCTTTATGATATAAAATATAAGCTGCACACTGCAATATATATATATATATATATATATATATATATATATATATATATATATGTATGTGTGTGTGTGTGTGTTTGTGCATTTGTGAAGAATTTAATGGAATGATCAACATCTATAATTAACCCATTTTATCTTCGAATTAATATATTCTCGTACACCGAAAAAATATTTATCTTGTTAAATACAAAGGAATGTTGTTGAATCTGCTATATTTAGTAGTTCTTGATGAATCCAAAGATGGATCTTCAAATTCATTGTCATCTGGCATCTCTGCTGGTTAGTATGAACTTTATGAATTGAAGGCCAGTACTTGATTGGCGGAAAGGTCTCATCATTTTACAGTTGAAATGGTTAAACACAACAAGAAATTCTATGTTCACAGTTTCGTCTCTCGCACTTCTCGCTTGTGGCCCTCCTTCCGACTTCATACTTCACAGTTATCTTTGATCTTCCAAATGTGTGTGTGTGTGTGTGTGTGTGTGTGTGTGTGTGTGTGTGTGTGTGTGTGTGTTGATAAATATATATGTCTCACTGGCAGGGATAATATGGATATTTATTAATATATAATTAATAACTTTGTTTTATTATATATGAAATATTCTTATTAATACTAGCACTATATTTGAGTTATATATATATATATATATATATATATATATATATATATATATATATATATATATATATATATGCATATATATATATATGTATATATATATATATATATATATATATGTATATATATATATAGGTGTGCATATATGTATGTATGTATGTATATATATATATATATATGTATGTATGTATGTATATATATATATATATATGTATGTATGTATGTATGTGTATATATATATATGTATATATATATATAGGTGTGCATATATGTATGTATGTATGTATATATATATATATATAGGTGTGCATGTATGTATGTATGTGTGTGCAAGTGTGGAATGTAAGAAGAACGATCAAGCTAAGTAATATATTCAAATTTTGTGAACTTTTCATAACATCTTGCTTGCATCAGAATATATGTCAATATATTAGCACCTCATATATATATATATATATATATATATATATATATATATATATATATATATATATGAGTATCTTCAAATAAAACGATACCTACTTTTTATAATGCATGTTAGAAAATGAAAAATCTTTCTTTAAGCTTTTATTTTAATTTAAATTTCAAGCTAATCGAATAAATTTAATATTTGCAATACGCAAAATTTGTTGCTTTATTTTAAACAGAATTTGAATTGTTTGGAATTATATAATTTATTATCATTAAAAATCTATAGAATCGTCCATATTGAAAACACAACACAAAATAAATTTTATTATATAAAATCTTTCAAAAATAAATTATGCTTTTCTGAAACGCTCTTTGCGAAATATCAGCTGATTTAAAGTTTTATCAATCTGGAATGAAACAAATTCTTACTAACTTTCAGACTGCTATATCGTAGCCAAGCATTTTGTAACGTGGAGTTGTTTTTTTAACTCACCTTACCTCATCTATTGACATTTGTGAAATTTAAGCAAGTAGCAGGTAACTGTAACAAAGTTAAACGACGAACAGGACGTCAAAGGTTTTTATTATGTTTCTTAACTACTCTGCAATCTTTAACATTTCAAATATTTTAAGTATTTTACTATTTTATTGAATTTTAGGTACTTTGGCTTTTATTATTTTTGGCTTTGTAGTTTTTTTATTTTTTATTTATGAAGGTACTTATTGAGGAAATGTTCGAAAATTACCAATGAATTTTAAATTTGCTATTCTTATCGTTCTAAGTTTCTGATAATATCGTATATAGATGCCAATATTTAAAAAGCTCTATACATTTATAAACACATGATAAATCCAAAATTATTCTTTTTAAAATACTGGTGTTTGTTGAAATGTAGCGCAGTTTCCATTCATGATTTAATAAATACATTTTTAATTTAATAACAAACTCACTTGACCGCTACAATTTAATCTAGAATTTTAAATGATTTAAAATTATTCTAATTAAGATTTTAAAAATATTAACAACAATTCATGTAAAAATGCATTATTGATCGAGAACAGTTTTTTTTTCTTATGGCAATTGTTTTCGTAGTATATTTTATTCATGAACATAGTTGAAAGCGTTTTTCTAATTATCGTCTTGGTTTTATTTGATTCTTATTTCAAGATTCAAAGTAAATATTCTGTTTGATGAAAATAAATTGATGATTTAAATTTTCCGAGGGCTTGTTCTCATCAATAATATAAACATTAAACGATACATAGAAGACTTTCTCGAAATTTCACAAAAATAAATAAGTTGCAGGCAACTGGCGTAAAAAAAGTAATATTTTTTAAATGTTTTTTATAAACGATTTAAAAGATAATTTAATTCATTCCTGAATAATTTCTTAAAGTTTCACCAAAAACGTTCTATTGTCTGATCTTTGGAAGAATTTCCAAATCAATTTTTTTTAAACTGCTTCAATTTCCCATACGAATTTATTGTCCCTCGTGGTCGCCCCCACAAAAAATCAACCACAATTTCCAAAGTTTTAAAAACGATAAAAACATATCTTTTAAATAAAAAATCCTTTTATCTTTCATATTAATAATAAAACAAAGGTTTCGATGATAAAAATTGTTTGTCTTATGTTTCCTGCTTTTTTATCATGTATCCAATATTTTAGCGAATTTATTTAGATTATATATATATATATAAACACACACACACACATACATACATATATATATATATATATATATGTATATATATATATATATATATATATAAATATATATATATATATATATATTATATATATATAAATATATATATATATATATATATATATATATATATATATATATATATATATATATATATATATATATATATATATACCCATTATTTATATATAATATTATTATAGTATAAACGTTATCTTTATTGTCTCTATGTAAGTAGCCATCCTTATTTACTACTATTAATATCAACATGGATAAAGCTAACGGGATTTGCTTCCAGCCAGCCAGCCAGCCGTCATCCCTATGTGAAACCATCGGGATAAATCAAGACTCATTTCTCTATATAAGAAATTAACTTCTCTAATACCTTCTAACTTTTATTTTCGTAACGAAATGTAATTTCAAGCGAGTATACAAATACCTTATATGCAGAGTGCGGAAAATGTCTCCGCTTGAATTTCTTCAAGAATATCTGATATTTTCTCATTTGGTCAGAATTTTGGAAGTGTTTAAGGCCGAGAATATTTAAGTACCTACTCAGATATTTTAGCTCTAATAATGAGCGGGATATATATATATATATATATATATATATATATATATATATATATATATATATATATATATATATATATATATATATATATATATATAGCGTCCTTTAAAAGGGCTCTGGTGAAACAAATTATCACAATGGAGCCTTAAAGTGGTCAGTTTTCTTTAAATTATTAGCTCTGGATTTACATTGAGCTCTCAGGATTTCCTCCTCCTTGGGACAACCCATACGGTTTACCAGGTTTTTCGTAACTTATATATATATATATATATATATATATATATATATATATATATATATATATATGTGTGTGTGTGTGTGTGTGTGTGTGTGTGTGTGTGTGTGTTTAATTTCTTTTTGTAAGCTAATCCGAATTAAAAGAAAAATTAATTTCCGTAAATAAATAAAATTTTCCACCTTTTTAAAGCATTACTACTATTTTTCGAACTCTCATCGATTAATCGAAACGCCATTGTATACGAAAAAATTTAAACGTCCAATTTAAAATTCTCTTTGAAATATCATATTTTCCCTGGAGATATATTTCGAAATCTGTAAGTAAATTTAAGGATTATGTAACTGGATTTTCTAAAAGCGATGCTTACGTTTTACATTAAAACAAAATGAAAAATCGTTTTATTTACGCACGCTAGCCTGTGAGGTCAAATGACATCACAGAGAAATACTAATTCTACACCTGTCAGAAAAAAAGTGGGAAAAAGTAAACTTGAAAGGTAAGATTTACTGAAGAAGAGCAGTCAACGGTTAGTTATTTGTTTATACTGAATTTTTACGTTAAATAACGTTATATAACCAAAAGTTTAAGAATATAATTAACGTTATATAACCAATAGTTTAAGAATATAATTAACGTTATATAACCAAAAGTTTAAGAATATAATTAACGTTATATAACCAAAAGTTTAAGAATATAATTAACGTTATATAACCAATAGTTTAAGAATATCATTAACGTTATATAACCAATACTTTAAGAATATAATTAACGTTATATAACCAATAGTTTAAGAATATAATTAACGTTATATAACCAAAAGTTTAAGAATATAATTAACGTTATATAACCAAAAGTTTAAGAATATCATTAACGTTATATAACCAATAGTTTAAGAATATAATTAACGTTATATAACCAATAGTTTAAGAATATAATTAACGTTATATAACCAAAAGTTTAAGAATATAATTAACGTTATATAACCAAAAGTTTAAGAATATCATTAACGTTATATAACCAATAGTTTAAGAATATAATTAACGTTATATAACCAAAAGTTTAAGAATATAATTAACGTTATATAACCAATAGTTTAAGAATATCATTAACGTTATATAACCAATAGTTTAAGAATATAATTAACGTTATATAACCAATAGTTTAAGAATATAATTAACGTTATATAACCAATAGTATAAGAATATAATTAATGTTATATAACCAATAGTTTAAGAATATAATTAACGTTATATAACCAATAGTTTAAGAATATAATTTTTTATTTCATACGCTATAATAAAACTTAGTATAATGAATAAATTTGAAGGCATCATAGTACTACCAAACAGATATCAGAAATGTCCTTTTTGGATATCTATACCAAAAAATATTTTAAAAGTTGCTAAATGAAAAAATAAAATTATTTTAATAAATGTTCACACTCGAATATGATATTAAACTAGGCACCTTCAAGAAACGCGATACCTTAATTTTAGAATTATTTCGTTTTATTTTTAATTTCAAGCTAATTGATTAAATTTAATATTTCCAGTAAGCAAAATACTTTGCCATAGTTCAAAACTAATGTAATTTGATTGGAATGAGTTAATATTTTTTTTTTATATCACTAAAAATTGCTGATTTTAAATCATATTTTCAAATATCTCAGCTCAACGAAATTTATTTATTAAAAAAACTTTCAAAAATAATATATACGTTTTTGAAATATTTCAAAATATATTCTTTTCTTTTTTTTGAGGAAGATGAGTTTATTTCAAGTTTCATTAATCTGATATGAAAAAATATTACTTATTTTTAATATAAAATATCGCAGGAAAGTATTTTTTAACACGGACGTGGGAGTTTTTATCAGGTGTTGACAACTATCTTGATAGACTTATGTTTAGAAATTTTTCTACGGAGGACATATCTGTAAAACACCATGATGTATATAAAGTAAGCGACATTTTTATATAACTTTTTAACTTCCCAGGAATCTTAGAAATTTTAGAAAATATTCTATGTAATCTAATATTTTATTGAATGTTAGATACTCTGGTTTTACATTTACTATAGTTACCGCTCTTATTTTCTGATAATGTCGTGTATGGACATCCGTATTTAAAAAGATCGGTACGTTTATACACACACACACAAAAAAAAAATTCAAAACAATTTTTAAAATACAGGGATTGATGAATATTTAGTAAATATAGTATTTATTTAGTAAATATAGGATTTATTTATTTAGTAAATATAGTATTTATTTATTTAGTAAATATAGGATTTATTTATTTAGTAAATATAGGATTTATTTATTTAGTAAATATAGGATTTATTTATTTAGTAAATATAGGATTTATTTATTTAGTAAATATAGGATTTATTTATTTAGTAAATATAGGATTTATTTATTTAGTAAATATAGGATTTATTTATTTAGTAAATATAAGATTTATCTAGTAACTATATCACCTAACCGTTACAAATTAATACAAAATGCTAAAAGATATAAAACATTGTAAATCATTTTAAGTAATTTTTTAAAATAATGAAAACTATTCTTGTAAAAATTCATTATTCATCTAAAATAAAATTAACTAAAGACAATTGTGTCCATAAAATATTTTACTCATAAACGCAATTTAAAACTTTTCTAATTAAATTTTTTTTCGTACCTGGAATTTGCCGAGGACCTCGACGTGACCAGCGGGGTCACCAGACCATATATGCCAACATTATTCAATGCAAGGACGAATGGTAGATTTGTAGATTTGAAGGATGGACTCTGGCGAGAAATCCCTTGCGCGACAGAGAGAAGCAAATTTCCTGGTGGTAGATCAAAGTATTGATTCAATGTAGTTGTTCCACTTCAGTTCAATGGAAAACGTGAGATCAAGAATGTGCAGAGAGACGCTCTCTTGGAGTTGGGCATCAGCCATGCTGATGGGAGGCAGGAAGCGTTCTCTATGCTGGATAAATGAGAGCAGTTTCGTTTTAGAGGCATTAACGTTTAGAAGCCATTTCCTGCTCCAGTCAACCACAGATTGGAGGTCCTTTTTGAGACCAACAGCCGGTTTAACTTTGTCAGCAATGCCAGATTAGATATTGAAACAGGAGTAAATAATAGTATCGTCTGCGTAGATGCCTACTCGGGAACTGATGACATCAGGAATATCGATTATAAATATCCAACACATTGTAAGACGCAGCATAGAGACTTGGGTAACACCGACGTTCGTATGAAAGAATTTGGAGGAGAACCCGTTTCGGATGACCTATATTTCACGATATCTTCGTTTAATTGCATTTTTTCTTTTGCGATTCATAGCAGATATTCTGTCACTGGTGATCCTGTTTTACAAAGAAAAGTTATTGATTTAATTAAATTCTTCACGGACCTGTTTTTATCACTAATATAATCATTAAGCCCTACAAAAATTAATTTTTCGAAATTTCATGAAACTAAATAAGTGGAAGGTAAGAGATAGCAAAAGATATTTTACCAAGATTTTCTAAAACCATACATTTCTAAAATAATCTTATTCCTTTGTGAGTAAGTCCTGAAAGTCGCATTAAAATCCGATAATAATTTGAATTTAGCAAGAATTTCCAATCCTACCCGCAAAAAGATGTTAAAATTTCATTTTGCCATTTATACTCACGGGCTGACGCAAGTGAAAGAAATTGACCTAAATTTTGAGCTTTCCAAAAAGGATTAAATATATAATTTAATAACCAAAAAAATCCTTTTTCCTTTGCTTTTAATAATAAAAATGTTGATGATAAATTTCTGTTTTTATTAAGTTTGGGGCATTTTCATCATGTATGTTAGTTTTTTTTGAGCGAAGCTTTCGAGATGCCTACATTAAATTTTACATTATTCAAATACTCAAAAATGTTTTCATTTAATAAAATAAACTCTTGTGTCGAACAGCAACGGAACGGGCTGAATTAACATATTGAACAAAAATATATAAGTATATATTTTTTTAAAATAAATATTACATTAATTTTTTTTTCTGACGAATCTGAAAGAAAATAACGTGTTTATAAAATTATGAAAGCACTAATTCTCAGAAAATATTTTTTGAATTTTACTGAATTTTTATTGGCAACATATGCGCCGGCTTTTCTGTATGTTCATCCTTGATATTGCATCTTTGCTTTAACTGAAATAATATCTTTTTATATAACAGTAAAGAAAATTTGAAGAACACCAAATTAAAATGTATACACGCGATATGCAAAAGGAGGTTAAAAAATTTCTCCACAAATATATTTTCCCAAGGTTTTATTTAATAAAATAAAATATTCAGTAGCATATTCATTCATTAATGAATAAATCTTGAAATTTTTCAGTATCTGTCGCTATTTAGATCCAGTGACAGGACTCTAAGAGTATGAGTTCAATACCCGGTTAAGGCAGTGGAGAACTTTCAGAGGGGAATTAACAGGAGATAACTGAAAACTAACATCCATTAAACAGGGCACGTGGAACTAGAAAAGTCTTCCCCAGTGAGCGAAATAAGGCTTCAGTTCGACATTCCAACTACCTGAAGAAGGACGGAGCGTACAACGGCCGAAACGTTGTAATAAATATGGCGACAAAGATGAGGATCATAGTCCGAATAATGTAAATAATGTACATAATACCTCATCTCAGAAATATAGGCAGATAATGAAGAGCCGAAACGTTGTAATAAATATGGCGACAAAGATGAGGACAATAGTCCGAATAATGTAAATAGTGTACATAATACCTCATCACAGAAATATAGACAGATAATGAAGGGCCGAAACGTTGTAATAAATATGGCGACAAAGATGAGGACAATAGTCCGAATAGTGTAAATAATGTACATAATACCTCATCTCAGAAATATAGACAGATACTGAAAGGCTGAAACGTTGTAATAAATATGGTGACAAAGGTGAGCAAAATAGTTTGAATAATGTAAATTATGAACATAATACCTCATCTCAGAAATATAGACAGATACCGAAGGGCCGAAACCTTTGTAATAATTATGGCGACAAAGATGAGGACAATATATATATATATATATATATATATATATATATATATATATATATATATATATATATATATATATATATATATATATATATTCTCGAGAAGCAGAAACATTATTTGGTTCAACCTCATTGCAACATGCAAGTTAAAACTAATATTGGAAAATATATTTGCCTTTTTGGTAAAGTATTTCCCTAAATAATCTGAACTATCAAAAGTTCCATTAAATTAGGCTATAGCTCTATGGGCAATTTAAGTAATTTGGTCAAACCCATAATACTAAGATCTTATGGTTAAATAAATCAAGAAATAGTGAAAAAACAGTTTATGTAACTGTTGAATTAAAAACAATGTCCCCTAAATAGGATGTGCTGTACACAAGGTATTGTCTACCAAGCTGAATTAAATTATATATATATATATATATATATCCTTTCGTTCTTTTACATTTGTAAATATATATACATTTATATATATATATATATATATATATATATATATATATATATGTATATATATATTATAAATATGTTTTTCGCTACACAGTAATAACCATGTTTCAATTTTTTTTTTAAACGTGGTTATTACTGTGTAGCGAAAAATACATATTTTAAATCAGTTAATTTATAATATTAATGGTATGTAAATTTATATTGAGCACTTTGTTTAAAAATAAAAATATCTAGAAGAACACCGGATTATATATCTTACAGTTCCTTCTCTTTATATATATATATATATATATATATATATATATATATATATATATATAATATGGAGAAAACAAGTGAAAAATTGCAAATTAAAAGAAAAAAATTGTATGTTTTTTTGTGAAAGTATTTATGTATATATATATATATATATATATATATATATATATATATATATATATGATATTTCAGATCGCCCCGATCTTTCGTCAGGAATTAATTCAATTAATTCAATTTTTTTCTTTTAATTTGCAACTTTTCAGTTGTTTTCTCCATATTATATACATATCAATAAAGTATACGTGGCTTCTCATATGCTATATATATATATATATATATATATATATATATATATATATATATATATATATATATATATATATATATATATTATATATACACACAAACACAGAAATGTAAACGCACGAAAAGAATATAAATACAAACGTTCATAACTTCAATTTAAAAATGTGCTTAATACATGAAGCAGAGCAATAAATATTTATCATAAACTGTTACATTGGAACATGCAAGTCACTGCGATAAAAATGCATATACGTTTCGACGTCCAAAGACGTTTTCGTCAGCCGCCTGATGAATACGTCTTTGGACGTCGAAACGTATATGCATTTTTGTCCCGGTAACTTGCATTTTCCAATGTAACAGATATATATATATATATATATATATATATATATATATATATATATATATATATATATATATATATATATAAGTATTCTTTTTATTATAAAAGATTATAACAAGAACATGTTGAAATCGCTACACAATAGATTTCGTCTTTCGGCAAGTTTTTGTCTTTTCAAGACGATGGGAAGTATCGATTTCAATATATTTTTGCTATAATCTTTGATAATAAATTTAATAATAATATATTTGCTCTACTTTGTACCGAGCACTTTTTACGAACAGTGGAATTTTAATTCATTTGTTCTGTCTTTTTCATATAAAAATAAACGTATTCACTACGCGAGTTTCAAATACAAGTGATCATCAGGTGGTGAGAAAAATGATATTATCCAACGCCCCGCAACCTGATATAGATACTGGAAAGTCAACTGAAGTGGAGGGGTTATGTCAAAATAGAGAAAAAACAACAACTTCTCTCTTTCCTTCTGATCAGATTGAATAAACTTCTTCCTATATTTGTTTTCACCTGTGGATTAAATGGAGTGATTGAACCAAATTATTTTCCTCTTCCATCTTATTTATTATTATTATTTATTATTGTTATATCTCAGTTGTTTGTTTCTTTGGGGCTTGAAAGCTAGATTAGTTTTATGTTCCTCCTCCTGTAATGTAGTTACGGGTGATTGGATTTAGATTTTACATATTTTAACACTGTATTTAGTTTTATATATAGTGGAAAGTTCATGCCTGTCAAAAGATTGAACTCAACATCTAAATATTGAATGGTTTTCATGTTCATCTTAAATGTTTTCTCAAAGTCCAAATCTTTGAAGCGCTTAATAAGCTTTCATCTAATTACATCGTTGATTTGATCATTATCCGGCATGATGATCAACCCATCATCTCTACCGAGCGTAACAGCAAAATTGTTCGTTTGTTAGATTAATCTTTGAAACTTTGTATCTTAGAAATGATTAAAGATATCTTAGTGGAATTCTCTCATGGTTTTATAACACAATTTGAGTATACAATAAAAATGTATAATTACTCTCTAAGCTTAAAAGAATTATCGTGCTGAAATCGATCATAATCGAAAATGACATGTTAATCATTAATTAATCATAGCTAAGGATCGGAAGCTCATAAAGGATAGAAATAAATGTATATATATATATATATATATATATATATATATATATATATATATATATATATATATATATATATATATATATATAATTATTTATTTAAAAATTATAACATAAATATGTTATAAAATCACCACAAAAAATTGTTTCAACACCTCCGGTGTCTTATCAAGTAATGATGTTGAATGTAGAATAAATGGTTTTAAAAGTTTCAAATTAATTAACGATCCTTCGCTAGGGGTAAATGCTGTTAAATAAGCTAGAATGACCAATCAAAATACAAGTATATGAGAATTCAAAATATTTGACAACGAAGCAAGGTTATCATAGATATTAAAAGCTTTAAAGTTGGGGTTCTAGTAAAATAGAACTAATAAGTATTAAATTATATGATAAAATTTGAAATTAAAATTAAAAGTAAAAGATTACCCATTTAGAAATCTAAATCTAATCTCTATTTAGTTTAAAATTATAGAATTACTGAGGAGAAAATATAAAATACATATGTTATTTAATTTATTTGTTCATTGAAATTACGTTAAAAAGGATGTTGATAGCTCTAGACAAAAATGTATACATTTTTATTCAACGAGTGTAACTATGCTGATCACTTCTCATGTAAAACAATCCAAACGCACTAAAGTTATAATACATAAGCGCCCAAGCATATTTAGATATATATACACACACAAAAAACGGTGAGGAGACACGATCCTTGATAAAAAACAAACAAAAAAAACGAACACACACACACACACACACAACCAAACGTGCATGCACTTTCCTTACACAGAGACATCGATAAACACATGCACATACATCCACATGCACACTGACCTAGACAATCAGACGCAATAGCCAAAACATATTCGGGTCTTATTTCTAAATACTTATTGAAATATAACTAATCTGGGCAAATATACATATATACATATACATACACACACACACACACACACACACACACACACACACACACACACACACATATATATATATATATGTTAAACATTTAAATTACTATCAAACGTTAAAATCTGTTTTCATCTGAATTGCTAAAGCTATTCCACCCCTCTTTTTCCTCCAAAAACCCTACGTCCATCTCTGATCTCTCTACTTCCCTCTTTTTTCTTTTCTTTTTTATCTCCTTTTCCTTTTCCCATATCATTTCCGTTGGGTTGACCGATTAAATAGGTCAATGTCTGATCCTTACCCCCCTCCTTCCTCAATATTAAGTATTATAATATAAAGAAATATAAAAATAAATTTTAAAACTCTTCCTCCCCTCTCAAAACTCAACCATGTCTCTCATACCATTCCTCACCACCCTCTATGTCAACTTATATAAGCTTAATACTACCCGTCAAAAGTGTAAATTTTAATTTCATTTTTCGTTTCACCTTTGGAAAATGATGTCTGAAAATCCAGAGAAAAATAAAATTCTCTAGTGAAATAAATTATTACAATGAAGCCTTAAAGTGGTCTGTTTTTCTTTACATTAAATTACACACACACACACACACACACACACACACACACACACACATACATATATATATATATATATATATATATATATATATATATATATATATATATATATATATTGTTCCAGGTTCATTTTCCAACTTAATCACAATGATCCTCGCCCTCTCTAACTTTCTAACTTTATGTCCTGGAGTCACAAGTTGTTTCACAAGTTTCATGTATAATTTTATTTTCAAGTCTTTTTTCACGGATCTTTGCACTGTCATAGCTAAAACTTATCTCGCACGTGTCAAACGCCTTATAAATTGATTTGGATACTTTCTAACTGATCTCTTTACTTCTAAGCTGAAATGATGACCCATCTTGCAGTTGTGACCTCCTGATCCATTTTTCCTCCTCTCTACTCTTCCATCTTTTTAAACTTATTCACCGTTATCTCGATGGTTCTTGAATGGACTTTGAAGATGGAAGCCAGAGTATAAATGCTGGTGCCGTAACTGAAGGCCTGAATGATTTTTCCTCTCACCATTGTTCAGTGGGTCTGACACAAAGCGAATTTAAACTGTTCTCTTTCTAGCTGAATAACTTACAGTGTGTTTCAGTGATTCTTACGTCAAATGGGTTCAAGATGGTCAAAGGTTTTATCTTAAAACATAGAAAAAAGATAGCAGAATAGTTTACATTATTCAGACTATTGTCCTCACATTTGTCGCCATATTTATTACAACGTTTTGGCCATTAAACGCTCCGGCCTTCTTCGGTTGGTTGGAATGTCGAACTGAAACCTTTATTTCACTCATTGGGGTAGACTTCTAGTTACACGTGCCATGTTTTAATGGATGTCAGTTATCTCCTGTTAATTTCCCTCTCCAAGTTCTCCATTGCCTTAACGGGGTATTGAACTCACACTCTTTGGGTCCTGTCACTGAATCTAACTAACGCCTTTATCCACTGTGCCATGTGTCCGCAGTTACGGTACCAGCATTCAAACTATAGCTTCCATTTTCAAAGTCCATTCAAGAACCACCAAGAGAACGGTGAATAAGTTGAAAAAAGAGGGAACATTAGAGAGGAAAACTCGATCACTTGATCACAACAGGAAGGTGGATCATCATTTCATCGCAGAGCTATAGATAGATGAACGCTTAAATTCATGAAGTTTGTGAACCAGCGAAAACAGCAGTTACCGAGAAAGTATTTGTAAAAAAGACAGAGGGAGGCGACGGCATCATACTTGATGAATAATTATTTGTCTTTATTTGCAATGGCTATCAAACCAGGAGATGCATTCATTTGTCCCCTGTTTTTGATTAACCTATGTAGCCACTCTCAGCATGTCATATGTTTTTTGTATAATTTTCTGGCTTGTAAAACCCAACCCAGTTTTCGTTGGATTTATAAGGCGGAATGAAGAGCATTTATAAAAATTTTCTTTGTGGTCCTTAGTTGTAGGGGACAGCTTGCTTCTCGTACAGCGCCCAGCCTTATCGTTAACGCCCAGACTACCTTAGTTTCTCTATTAATATTTTCAATCTAAGAAGCTGGCGTTTCTCTGTGTAATGTAGTTATTTCATTGGAAATCTTTTTTTGTAAGTTTTCGGGCTCATAGTATATATCTTATTTGTTTTGTCGGGCTTAACGAAAATTTGTTTTGTTTTTCTTTTATTAATCTTTTATTCCACAGTTAGTATTTTTTTGGTAAGTACTTTTATTCTACCTGAACCTTATTCTATCTACGATGCAAATTAATTCATTTTCCTAACCAGCTAGCTCTTCAACCACAGAGAAGAGTATTTCAGTATTCTTCTTGTTGTTTGAATAGTTCCGTAAAGCAAATAAAGCTCCCCATCTCATCCTGGCGAGAAAGGTTTCTGTTTCGTTTAATAAAGTCAGAATATAATGCCTGTTGGGTATTAGAATAATTTTCAGCGAATGCTGGATTTTGAACTCTTATCAGGATCGTAAAAAACTTGCTCAATGGAAGGTTGGAGATAATATCTAAATGTAGCCATATTAATAAATACATTATAGGCCTTTACGAAGCCGGAGGAAGATTAACAATGAGGAGTGGAAAGAAAGAAAAAAGTAAGAGAAAAAGAGAAATGATGGGAGCGAGAAGGTTTTTTTTAATATTTTGCCATACCCCCAGATCTTCAACGGAGTTTCCGGTAGCTATATCAGGTCGCAGGGCATTGGATAATGCAATTTGTCTTACCACCTGATTATACCTTAAACCCGGGTAGTGAATAAGGTAAACATTGTATTCTTTTCATGGTATTAACCTGTTATAAACGTTCCATTCTGAACGGTGTATTGAGTTATTTTTAAATAGTGTTTGGCCTGGAATTGTTCCTGCTTACTACATATTTAGTACGCACAAACACACACACACACACACACACACACACACACACACACACACACACACACACACACACACATATATATATATATATATATATATATATTTTAAATAAAAACAGACCACTTTAAGGTTCCATATAATAATTTATATCACCACAGCCCTTTTAAAGGACCGCGGATCATCAAATTTTATTTCCAAAGGTTGAAACGAAAAATGAAAAGAAATTTACACATTTATGACGGGCAGTAATAAGTATATGCAAATTGAGGAAGTGAAGGGGGGAGAGAGACATGATTGACATGATTGAGTTGGGTGTAACATTTCTATTCTTTCAAATTTAAATTTTTATAGGAAATCCAAACATTGACACATTAAAACTTTAACGAACATATAATTAAATTCCTTAGACTGTTTAAACATTCAAACTTATATCAAACATTATAATATTTATGAACTCACAAAGTAAAGCGAAACAACAGCGTCCATTCCAAATAAAGTTAATGACACTTTATCACAACTTCTTTCTCTCTCTTTCTCTTTATGCCTTTTTGTCCTATCCCCCTCCCATATCAATATATAACTTCCGTTAAGTTAGCCGATTTAATGTGTCAATGTCTGGATTTCCTCTAAAAATTTAAATTTCAAAGAATAGGAATGTTACATCTAACTCAATCATGTCTCTCTCCCCCCTTCACTTCCTCAGTTCGTTAATTTACATATACTTATTACTGCCCGTCATAAATGTGTAAATTTCTTTTCATTTTTCGTTTCAACCTTTGAAAATAAAATCTGATGATCCGCGGTCCTTTAAAAGGGCTGTGGTGAAATAATTTATTTTATGGAACCTTAAAGTGGTCTGTTTTTATTTAAATTATTAGCTCTGATTTACATTGAGCTCTCTGGATTTTATCCTCCTTGGGTCTACCCATACGGATTACCTAGCTTTTTCGTAAACTATATATATATATATATATATATATATATATATATATATATATATATATATATATATATATAACAGCAGATCTCGTAATATGCTAATATGCTATTTAGGAGTAATAATCCTATGTTGGTGATTTTTTTATGTTGGCAAAAATCTATGAAAGACTAGGTTAATCTCTGGTATAAAGTAGTGATTGAGTCTCCTATGTAGCATTTAGAATAATTTACGCGAGAAATGACCATTTAAGTTGGATTAATAAATAACATTGTGCAGTACAGTGTTACTATTTGATGGCTAGCATTGTTAGTGATTATAATAATAGATGCTTCAAATTGTTTCTTAAAATTATTTCGAAATATTGTAAAAGATAAGAAAACATAAATTTAACTAAATAAGTATGAAAGCATATATTTCTTACCTTGCAAAGTATTATCTTTTTAGTCCCTAGACATGCAGGATGAGAATGTTACTCCTAGGTCAATAGAGTACTTCCAAAGTATACATGGTAAATTCCTTCTTTTAAATGATTTTACTCCATGCAATGCAGTAAAACCAGTAATAAATTGATAATTGGAAAACAGAAGCATTACTAAGGAATGGGAAGAATAGAAGTTTGACCAAAACGACAATATCTATCTCAGTCAGTTTGATCTATCTATCTATCTATCTATCTTTCTATCTATCTATCTATCCATCTATCTATCTATCTATCTATCTATCTATCTATCTATCTATCTATCTCGGGCTATTCATATCTATCTATCTATCTATCTATCTATCTATCTATCTATCTATCTATCTATCTCAGGCTATTCATATCTATCTATCAATCTATCTATCTATCTATCTGTCTCAGGCTATTCATATCTATCTATCTATCTATCTATCTATCTATCTATCTATCTATCTATCTATCTGTCTCAGACTATTCATATCTATCTATCTATCTATCTATCTATCTATCTCAGGCTATTCATATCCATCTATCTCAGGCTATTCATATCTATCTATCTATCTATCTATCTATCTATCTATCTATCTATCTATATATATATATATATATATATATATATATATATATATATATATCAGGCTATTCATATCTATCTATCTATCTATCTATCTATCTATCTCAGGCTATTCATAGCTATTTATCTGTCTATCTATCTATATATCTCTCTATCCTCGTCTTTTTAGATATACCTCAGCCAGTTTGTTTCTATCTATCTATCTATCTATCTATCTATCTATCTATCTATCTATCTGTGATTCCCTGTTTTTATCTATTAGTCTATCGTCATTTATGCATTAACTCAGTCAGTCCCACAGCGATTAGTGGTCACTGCGTAATGTTTGCCTTCAGGCCAATTGCAGGTGGTCGCCTCCTGGTATCGATTGGTGACTTTCTGTCCCTGACTTCTCGATAAATAGAGTCAATTACATATCGATTGTAAACCGGCCGATAAGTTTGGTTCGACATGAGTAGCGAAGCTACATCTTCGTGTCCGGTGACATAGTCAAACACTAAAGAAACATTATACACACGGACACACTCACATGCATGTGTTCGAATTCGCACACGTACACACACACAAACACAACACACACGCACGCATAGAAGCCCACATATTTTTTTTTCTTTTCATAATGTCCCATCAACAAATTTCAGATTTAGTTAAACAAATATATCACATTAAATTCTTTTTCACTCACTGACACCGACATCAGAGAGATACGTCCATACATAGTTATTTTAAGAAATGAATCAGATAGATAGATAAAAAAAACTGTCAGAGAGTCAGATTGATAGATATACAGACAGTCAAATAGATCGATAGATAGTGAATGAACTACCACATATAATGTACGCTCTAAAAAAACTGCGCACAGACAGACTAAAAATGGATTTAAGATATATAAATCATATCTGTTGCTATCTGTGTGTGTGTATGTGGGTGTGTGTGTGAGTGACTGTGTGCGTGAACGTGTATATATAAGGGGGCATACATAATGTTTATGTTTAAACTAGGTATACAGATTTAGAGAGATAGATAGATATATAGATAGATATGAACAGACTGTTATGATAGATAGACAGAGACAGACAGACAGATAGATAGATAGATAGATAGATAGATAGATAGATAGATATGAACAGACTTATATATAGATAGATATACAGACATACAGACATAGATAGATAGATAGATAGATAGATAGATAGATAGATAGATAGATATGAACACAATGTGAGAGATATGAACAGACATATATATATATATATATATATATATATATATATATATATATATATATATAGAGAGAGAGAGAGAGAGAGAGAGAGAGATAGATAGACGGTGAAGGCTTCTGCAGAATCATACACACTTTTCGGAACTATTGATAAACTCAGTCGGTGCAGAAAAATGCCATAAACGAAGCAGACAATATACGTCTAGCTTTTCGTGTAAGATTTTTCCATCTCCTAGACCAATCGTGCTCTATTACACTACAGATCTTGGTCAACCCTGGTAGACACTATTTGCCCATAGCTGGGATCCTAAAAGTTGATACCACCCCGAGTAAGGATGGTCCTGGGAACAACAGCAATTAAAAGTTGTTTGCACGCTCCTGAAACCCTCCAATCTCCCGATGAGAAGACTTAATGCCGGATGTAGTTTACCGTCATACCCAGGACAGCATAAAGAAAACTCAAGTTGTGCACCAACCTTGTCTTACTCCGAAGCAATTGCGTGGTGAGAAACAAAAACCACCAGTCTACAAATTTCCAGAGAAACCATTGAACGTAGATGACAAAACCCTGAACTATGTAAAGTCTTTCACCTATTTTGGTAGCAAAGTCAACTACAGTGGATCTTTGGATGATGAAATCATGCATTGGATTGCTAAGACTACCAGTGCTTTTGGCAAACTTCGCCATCGCTTGTGGAATCAGCGGGGTATTCGACTGGATATTAAAATTTGAGTTTGCAGAGCTGTTGTACGTGCCATCCTTTTGTACGGCTCAGAGTCGTGGACTCCATACAGGTACCATATACGCCAGCTAGATGTTTTCCATAAAAGCTGTCTGCGTGCAATCTCTGGAGTTAACCTACATGATAGGACATCTAACGTAGACCTGTTTAACAGGTGTAATATTGGAGGAATCGAGACTTTTCTCACACAGTCTCAGTTACGGTGGACTGGTCATTTCTTGAGAATGTCTGATGACAGGATACCCAAGATCCTAATGTACAGCCAGTTAGATCAGGGCTACAGGAATGTAGGACGCCCATGGCTAAGATGCAAAGACAATTTTCAATCTGATTGCCTGAAACATCTTCAAAAAGTGAGAGCAAGATCTAAAAGGTCAGTCAATCTAATTCCATAATCCTCACTCTTGCTCCATATGTGGCCTCCTTTGTAAATCACTAGCGGGTCTTAAATGCCACTTAAGATTATCGCACAAAATTTCAGAACTGAATCAACTAGGCTGTCAGATCCTCATATGTCGAAACCGACGGGAGAGTCCATGATAGATAGATAGATTGATAGATATGAACACACTGTGATAGATATGCAAAGACTGTTATAGATAGATATATAGAAATTTAGTGAGTGGACTGCAACATATAATGGACAATCTGAAATCTATGTGTTTGTTTCTCTGTGTGTGTGTGTGTGTGTGTGCGTGTGTGTGAGTGAGTGTGTGCGTGAACCGGTATATATGAGATGGCACCTATACATTAGGGTAGGGTGATTTTTCATTTTGTTTTAAATATCAAAAAGAATAATGTACCGAAAGTTGTGTATAGACCTATTAAATACTGATACAAACCATTAGATCTGACACTTCAACAGTTTTTTGAGCATTTGTCATCAAAGATCGGAGATAAAAATGCACTGAAAAACCCACCATTTTGCAAGATTTGGACTAAATATTGATAAAAAAAAACAATTTCACTATTTAAATCAGGGAATGTTGTTATTTTGTTTTATCAAAATTAAATAAAATGAAGAAATTATAAGCAAACTTCAAATTGAAAATCTGCCCCCCCATAATCACTTACAACTTTGAGATGCAGTTTTTTTACCTGATGAATTAAGCAATATTAGTTGAATACATTAAAAAATTGATTTTTTTCTATTATGAATGAAATTACTACAAACAAACAAACAAATATGGAAAAATAAATGATAGTTTAATAGGGCTTTATATATAGAATCAAATAGCTCAATATAAGAGCCCTTAGACGAAAATGATGGTCTCAATTTCTGACACAAAACTTTTGTTATTATGTGCTGGTGCCTTGCTTCAAAGCCATACATAGATTGGGAAGCTTCTGTTGTTAACTTGACTGCACGTTTCACGCCTTGAGAATGTGTGGGCAAATCTGGCAAGTCAAGCTTTGTACCATTTAATAATGATTCATTTTCAGAAAATTCTACTGTGAATGGTGGTTCACAAACTCCACTTAATGACAGATCTGTTAACTGTGTCCAGTGCATAGACTTAAAATTGATAGTTGTGATTCTTTTTAATCTTTTCTTGGCTGGCTTCCCCCTCCTGAAAGAATATAAAAATTAATTTGATTTATTTTAAAAAAAAATGCACTCTGTACTGCTTTAATATTTATGGTGAAATTAGATAAAATCCTTAAAATGATTCCATAAATCGGCGTAACTAATTTAGTCAGTTTTATATGAATAAATATTTACTAACCTAATGGCCAAAATTCTTTTTATAGCTTCTTCCCTCACTTCCAGTTCATCAGATTTGACCATTGAATATAAGATATTTTCAGGCAGATTCAGAGAGATTTTATATATATATATATATATATATATATATATATAAATAGAAAGATAGACGAATCGCGGAGCTGGCCAAATATGTAAAAAGGGTAAATCTATCTATCTATTTATTATTTCATATTTATCTATCAATTTTTTTTCTATCTATCTATCTATCTATCTATCTATCTATCTATCTATCTATATATATATATATATATATATATATATATATATATATATATATATATATATATATATATAGATAGATAGATAGATAGATACTTCAGACAATTTGAATGGAAGGTTTTAATTTTAAGTTTATTTCTATTTTTCTCCAAATTGCTCACTGCGAAAATCGAAGCAATTTTATTCCTGGTGGTGTTTTTATTTAGTTTCCGTCCACTGGGAAGGATGTGACCACATCTCTATAGAACCCTAAGCATTGGTGATGCTGTTTCAATCGATGTTAAGCTTTTAAAGGATAAAGTTGTTAGCCTAATATCCAACCGGTTTCTATCTGATTTTCACTTATGGTAACCATTGTTCTCAAGGTACCTCATCTAAGCACAAACCGGGTTCGAAGCTGCTAAACTTCGGTCTTAAAACGAGAAAAGCTATGATTTAACTTGTGGTTTTAATTTGACCCTAAGCACACATACTGTAATTCTCCATGTATAATATGTCCTCATCCGTAATACCCACTCCTAAAATTGTGCTGAAAGTGTGGGAAAATGCTTCTACTCATGCATAATACGCACCCCTTGTTTGATATTCAAAGCCTATGAATTGTAGCTCTCAAGTTTCATTACAGCCAGTTTCCTATTCTTATTCAAGCTGTAATTGAAGATATTTATCAAACTTTCAGATCGTCACGATTCTTAAAAAAGCGGAAATACCTATATTGCACCTGCTGCGCAGACACATTAACCTGTTTTTGTTCGACAAAATGTGCAATCTTCCGGATCTGTGTGTAGGTTTTCATTAAGAATATTATTATAATTTAGTATTATGATAATTCTTATTTTATTTTACATTTATAAGTATTGTTAGGTACATATGATTGTATTTGACATCCTTATGGGGTCGCAATCGCCCAATGTTAGTGTCAAATTGTCGTATGTTTGTGGTGAATGGTCATTTCGCAACTCAAATAGGTTTTTTGAAGATTTTTTGTAGCTGTACAAAATACGCACCCCTAATTTTGCTTATAATGTTTTTAGAAAAATGCGTTTTATACATGGGGAATTACGGTATATAGTTCTTACTTCAAGCATAATATAGTGGATATTCTATATTTGAAATTGACGCCATATTTTTATTCATTAAACAATGTATATTGTGATTGATCAGCTTGCGCATTCATGAAATTTTACTAAAGATCCTCCAGCGGGGATCGAACCTGCGTTCCGCTTTGCAAGAGAACTCGTCTTCTTTTATGTGCCGTGCCCTTTCAGGACGTAGGTGATCATGGCTCTCCATTTCTCCCTATCCCTTGTAGCTCTGAATAAATTTTGTCCTTTTCCTGATTCCCCCAGGCCATGTTCTGGCATCCACATGCTTAAACCCGCCAGTTATGTCATGCGTTGTTTTCCCTTGTCTCTCTTTTCCTCTTTTCGATCTGTGAGTATCAAATTCTCTAAGCTCTCTTTTCTCATTTCGTGACCCAGTAATTTCAGCTGACTCTTCCTGATGATCAGTTTAAGCTTCTTCCTTGTTTGCATCCTCTCCAAAACCTCACATGCTAGGTCCATGATATCCTTAGAATTTTTGTGTAGACCCATACGTCCACTGCCTCGAGTGTCTTCTTCATCTTTGAGGAGACCGTCCAACATTCGCTGTCGTAAAGGAGGGCAGTACTCTTTTCTTTGGTATCAAAGAAATCCTCCTGTCTCGTAATAGCTTTTGGAAAGCGACTTTGGCCATCCCAATACATCTTCGGATCTCAGCGTCGCCCTTCCTGTACTGTGTTG
>OZ038489.1:7062417-7292417 GCA_964036315.1 Acanthosepion esculentum
TATATATATATATATATATATATATATATATTCATAAATGTTTCATTAAATAGTATAGATAAGTGTTGTCTATATATTTTATGTAAGTTTTTTTCATATAGTCTGATAAGCTTAATAACATTATCATTAAACAATGAAAGAAAATCACAATATTGATACATATTTTTTAATCCAATCTAAGCTTTCGGCTTACATAAGCCATTATCAAAGATGACAATTACACAATATATTTAAGCAATACACGAACAAGAAATTGATGATAGTCTTGTTTGTTTACATGGATGATTTCCAAGCAACGATAAAAACGTGCATATAAAACGCTGAAAGCGAAAATCGCACAACAGCTCATGACGTCACACATGAACACGCGAGAGTGAATCCGATGAGTATTGAGTATGAAAAGCCGTTGGTATGAACCAATGACTTCTGTTACTAATTATAGGCATTTAAGGATATTTTTGGAGATTTCATAGTTTATTTTGTTCAGGTTAGGTTTCAACTGTTTTATGTATATAGCTTCAAGAATTTTTAGTTTTTGTTTATTGTTTTCATGTTTAAGTATAAAACTTCATTTTATATATATATATATATATATATATATATATATTATAAATTAATAGATTTAAAATATGGTTTTACCGCTACACAGTGATGACCATGTTTCAGAAATGGAAGCTAAAGCCCCTGAATTTAATTATTAAACCAAAGACATTAGTTCCATTTCCTCATCAAGCGAATTTTGGAGTAACTTACTTTTTAAAATTTTTAAAATTTACGGTTGTTAACGGCACAGGAAAGATTCATAGTTTGAGGGTTTCCAAGGTTACCGATAAATCCATTCATCTAGACAAGGGGTGGTAGAGGGTTCAATTTTTAATTTTCGTTGTCTCAGTTAATAGTTACATTTGAAAGCGGGGTTATGTTTAGGGATGGGTAGGGATGTATCTTTTAACAAATTCTGACATCCGCTAAATTCATGTCATCTGGGTTTATTTCTAACGGCAAAAATTCTTATGGTATTATTTCTATTTGTATATTTAAAGATTTTGAGGGACTGTTTAGGTTAGAATATGTTTTATCCACCTTTCTAAAAAGTTATTTTTAATATTTGATATACTATACTCCTAGTTAAAAACCAAGTAAATGTATTAGGATTACTTACAGTATTTAAAATTATTTATTCTTATCGAGTATAAGTAAATATTATTTTATTTTATTTTATTTTATGTAAACTTTATGACAATGACGGCAAAGGTGGTTAAATTATTTCACTAATTCAATAAACTTAGTATTATAAATGTATATATGTATGTATAAAGGACATTTAATGTTCAATATTATATTCTAACTTATTAATTTCACATGACTTTCGGTGTTCACTTGGATTTTTTCCAGTGTTTGAATTGCTTTGAGAGAGGTGTTATGGTTAGAGTACGTTTTATTTAATTACAATTTTAAAAGATATTTAGGTTAGAATCTGTTTTATTTAATTTCAATTTTAAAACATTTTTAAAAATTCTACTTTCAAATTTAACTTTTTAATTTTAATCGGCTATATTTCTTTATAAACCAAGTAAATGTAATATAATTATCTACATTATTTAAAATTATTTATACCCATCAAATATGAGTATGTATAATAATCAGGTAATTTTTTTTTTTTTTTTTTTTTTTTTTTTTTTATAGATTATTTAAAGATTATTTAAAGAAAACTTTTGGCAATGACGACAAAAAATAGCTATTTCATTTCTCTGATTTAGTAAATTTTTATTTTTTATTTTTTATATATAGAAACTATATATTACTAAGTGATAGCGCCATAGTGATCATGGACAGAACATACTATAAAACAAAAATTCTAGAAACACTAGAGGATAGGAATAACTACAAATTAATTGACACTAACATAGACAAAAACATCATATCAAAAATTACAAAACTCTGCACAACACATAATAAAATATTAACAATAAAAGAGAAGGATTTCCTAATAAACTTTATACCTAAAACAAGCAATTTCTACGGACTACCTAAAATTCACAAATCACGTGAAATAAAAGCAGCTATAGAGACACAAAAATCTGAATACATTAGCATCCCAAAACCCAGTGACCTTACATTCAGACCAATAGTAACAGGACAAGCCTGTCCAACTAGTAAACTAAGTAACCTGATAGACATAATATTGCAACCATATAAGAAACAAATTAAAAGTCACATCAGAGACGATATACACACGTAATATACACACTTTTAATACAAACTTAATATGCACACTTTTTAATATAAACTTAACATACACACTTTTAATACACACTTAATATACACACTTTTTAATACACTCTTAATATACACACTTTTTAATACACACTTAAATAGACGATCCCCTCTGTAGAAATATAGCCGATTTAATGTTGGCTTCTTCACATGTATTACAATGGATTTCAAAACTTTAAGTATTTCTTAGCATTGATTCCTCTATAATATTCTGGTGTTATCTCTTAAGCATATTATTATTTGTAATCACACACACACACAAATATATATATATATATATATATATATATATATATATATATAATTATATATATATATATATATATATATTATTTATTTGAAAATTATAACACAAATATGTTATAAAATCCCTACCAAAAAAGCGATTTTATTTCAACACTTCTGGTGTCTTAACAAGTGATGGTGTTGAATGCAGAATAAATATATACATGTACAGGTTTGGTACACATGGAATAAAATTCCAATAACCAAAAATATTATTCTTAAAAGAGTGCTCAATACCAAGTAAATCTAATAATATTTATTCAAATTTAAAACATGCATTTCGTTTCGGCACTATTACTGTCTTATCAAAAGATCACTGATAAGACACCAGATGTGTCCAAACAAAATTGCAACTTTTGTAGTGATCTTATGACATGTTATAAATTTGAATAAATATCATATATATATATATATATATATATATATATATATATAGAGAGAGAGAGAGAGAGAGAGAGAGAGAGATATATAAATATCAGGTCATCCCATGAGTTCTGACCGAATTTTGAATTTTTAAACAAGTGACCAAATGTTACATTTAATTACAGATTCAATCAACAATGTATTTTCTCTGATTATCTATGACTTCCTTCCATCTATTAACAAGCTTACTAATTCCATTACTGTAAAATTCTTTTGGCTTTGATTCGAAGAACCCACAAATGTCAGTTTTAACTTCTTCTTGTGTTACAAAAGCTGTTTCTTCCAAATGATTCTGTAAGCTACGAAACAAATGGTAGTCTGAAGGAGCAAGTTCGGGAGAATAAGGTTGATTAGGAATTTTCTCCTAACCAAGTTTTTCGATCTTTTGTGACGTGATTCTTGCTGTGTGTGGTCGCGCATTGTCCTGATGAAACATCACCCGTTTTCGATTCACTAGAGCAGGTCTTTTTTTCCTCAAAGCTTGGTTCAAACGCTCTAATTGCTGACAGTATATTTGAGCATTAATTGTTGCATTAGGTGGTACGAATTCAAAGTGGATTATTCCTTGGCAATCACACCAGATTGAAGGAAGAGCCTTTTGCCCATGGTGTTCCATTCTCGGCTGTGGCTGGGGTCCTTCCCCTTTACCAACGACGCTTAACATTTCGATAAAATATCCATTTTTCGTCGCCAGTCACAAGTCTATCCAAAAAAGGTGAAAAAAGTTGGCGAGAATGGAGAGAAGAGCAGATGTTAACTCGGGATTTGAGGTTGTTTTCAGGCAATTCATGAGGCACCCATTTTCCAAGTTTAGGAACTTTTCCAAGTTGTTGAAGATGACGATGAACAGTTGTCTGGTTTGAACTGAGAACCACTGCCAATTCCTCAACTGGTAAAGCAGGATTTTCTTCAAGGGTTGCTTCAATAAGCTTTTCATCAAACTCAACTGGACGTCCGGTTCGATTTTCATCTTCAAGAGTGAAATCTCCATTTCTGAATTTTGCAAACCATCTTCTGCAAGTTCTTTCATTCACACATTCCTCTCCATAAAATGAGTGAATGTTTCTAACCTCTTCGGCTGCTGAGTGTCCTTTCTTGAACTCATAAAGCATTATGTGCCTCAAATGATTCTTGGGTACTTCCATCTTAGCAGGGTCTTAATCAAACAAAATTTAATTTTATTGTTCTCTGAAATAAAATTTGATCAGTTTAAATGCATCTAAACATAATGTTCAGCTCCATTAGACATTATAAAATACTCTTTAAATTTCGTTGATTTTAACAAAAAGTTAAAATTCGGACAGAACTTATGGGATGACCTAACATATATATATATATATATATATATATATATATATATATATATATATATATATCATGTCAAATACCTACAGAACATAGGAGATCATCCAGATCATCAGTTGGAGATCCCATGCAACGCTTAACCCAATTTCCGGAGAACTGAGATCAGTCTTCTCTTAAACTCAAACAAAAACGATTACAGTTTACCGGCCATTACCACCGAGCGGACAGGGATATCGTCTCATGCTTACTCCTATGGCATTCTTCTGGAAGTTTCTTCTCACGAAAATTGTATTTCCCAGACACCATAGCCCGGGACTCAGGATTAGATACTGCGGATCTGGGAACAGCAATGCAGGACAGAACAGTATGGAAATTGATTGTCAATGGAGTTCCGACCAACCATAGGGAGGTCGAAGGATGATGATGATGATGATGTGATAGGATGTTGAAAAAAAGATCTCGAGAGCGTAGGTTTTCTGTTGAGGTTTCCCTCATCTAGGCAGAAATACGAAAACGCGTATTAATTAAGGCTTATTGCTTTGGAAGTAGTTTTAACACAGTTTTATGTGAAGGATAAGTATATTATATTCAGTTATACTTTTGGTAGAATTGGTGGGTAGAAAATTCCAAAACAAGGGTGTACCCGACTATACTGATTCTAATGAATTGCTTTACGTTGTGAATGGAGATTCAAGAGGAATTTATAAGACTGTTACAGTCCAGCCCCAACATCATACAAGAGGCAAGAGAAATGAGGCCAGCATTGAAGATGCTTTAAGGTGGAGAGCAACTCCATCATTCAAACTAGACATTTATGTGACGTAGCTCAACTAGATAGGATGCTTAAAACAATTTAGGGAGATCGAAGAATGATGATCATGATCATGATCATGGTGATGAATGGTAATATTAACTATTTACTTATAAGAAAATATTCAGCATTCCTTTACCGAGCAGCCTGTGCTACCTACCTTTGAAATCTTTTCATGGTTCCTCAAATCCACTCTTATTGCTCTTTCAATTATAGAAAGGACGATTCCTTCATATTTCTTTTTTGTTTGAAGTCGTGTGGAACGTCAAATCTTAATTATGTCATTATTGTCTTTTCGAGTTACATGTGCTATCCGTTTTAGGTGTTTCTCCTGTTTAAAGTCCTCATGTGATGTGGTTTGTATTATCTGATACAGTTTTTTTTGTGATATTGTAGCGCCAGTCCACGGGATTTGTAGAAGTATTGTCCTCACTAAAATCTCCAGAGTTCATTCAACTCGAAGCCATTTTTAACCATGGATTTTTCGAAAGCTTTTGGATACGACAGTTAGGTTTCCACCTGTCAATTGTCAGATATTCGACGCTGCACAGGTCTAAAGCAATTAATCTTTTGCAATTTTAAAGAGGGTCGTTTATAAAGAGGAAAATCTAATTTGAACATTTCGTCCATGATGAAGAAGGTTGTCAATTAATTAAAACATGATGCATAACAATTAATTTCAGTATTTGTTATAACAATTTGATGTGCGAAGAATTTATCCAAGATGACATGTTAATTTGCATATAAATCGGTCTGACCGCAGGACCGTTGGTGTCAATCGGTGCGGCCAAATTGGGTACCACAGTTTGATTTTGGTTTATCTCAGAAAAAATAATTTGTTTTATTCTTCATTTTAATTCTATATCATCACTGTTTATAATCACATGTTACAGTACATAATATATATATATATATATATATATATATATATATATATATATATATATATATATGTGTATATATATATATATATATATATATATATATATATATGTGTATATATATATATATATATATGTGTGTGTATATATATATATATATATATTTAAAGATATTTTTAAAGGTACAAAATTTTATAATAGCAATAAAAGTATTAAGCTTAATATTACTTGACATATTAAAAACGCGCGAAGCAACCGGTTTCGCTCCCGCTCATCAGGCTTGCAACGGGAGATTTTAATTTAAAAAACAGAAAATGTACACTAAAAGGAATTGTGGAGGGGGATAAAAAAAAAACAAATTATGAGCAAAAGGAGCTGTCATTTGCCTCTAGCTCCTTTTGCTCATAATTTTTTTTTATCCCCCTCCACAATTCCTTTTAGTGTACATTTTCTGTTTTTTAAATTAAAATCTCCCGTTGCAAGCCTGATGAGCGGGAGCGAAACCGGTTGCTTCGCGCGTTTTTAATATGTCTAGTAATATTAAGCTTAATACTTTTATTGCTATATATATATATATATATATATATATATATATATATATATATATATATATATATAATGCCATAACATAATGTACCTTCTTGAATGCACTATGCCAGAAAAATATCTAGTAAAATCTCAATGGCCCTTTCACTACAGAATTAATTATTATCGCAATCGAATTAAGTCGGCTCACCATGAAAGATTATTACGTGTAGAACATCATTTCCGCCTACAAAAATATGATTTCAAAACCTATGCCAAAATCACTATAATTGAGAAAATAGAAAAGTTCAGAGCAGATAACATTGGAAAGATTTTAGAAGGCCATGAAGATAAGTGGATTCTGCGCCTAAAAACGCTCCATCCAGACGGGCTTAATCATGAACTTAACAACATAGATAGAATTAATATATAACCGCACAATTCAGGCTCTACCCACATTTCTCACCCACACATTTACACACATCATACTCACTCACTCCCTAAGATCCAAATAACATACACACTTAACTGAGACACATCACCCTTCCAGGAATTAATAAAACTGTCAAAATGACCAAGGGGATTCAGAGCAGCATGTATCCATCCAGTCCTTAACTTAAATAACAACTTAAAAGAGACTGGCCAACACAAGGACGAACCAAAATTCATAATAAAAAATTAAAAAACAAAACAAATGAAAACTACAGATAAAGTTCATTTTCTCCATCAAGTCATTCATTTCTGTAGGTGACTGCTACTAACAAGCAGAAGTCTTTTTTCCTGATGATGGCCATGTTGGTCGAAACTAGTCGAGAAATCTAAAGAGAGAGAGAGAGGGAGAGAGAGAGGCGGGTGTTTGTCAGGAGACAGTGAGTGTCCCAATCACATCTACATCATTATCACTTGATTGTAACGGATGCTGACAATGTCAGTAGGTCAAGACCAGCATCAAGAAGCAGGGAGGCCTTCAGATTTGGATATTCTAGTATCGTAATCACGGATCAACTGTGCGATTACACCGTCTTCTTCAGAAAAGCCATACCGATGCGGCTGATCAGATGCCGTGGCTATCCATGTATGTGAACGTGAGAAAACATTGTTCAGCAATCGAGCCGTCTCACTTCTCCGAGTTTTAGTTGACTTCAATAGTTGCTTATACTTCGAGTTCTTCTTGTACTTCTTCTATTAAAGTTTTAAGCTGTTGTGGCGATCAGCAGTAACCACGACCAGAATATCAAACAACCAAATATATGATAATCCATGTCTACCATCTCAGGGGCCAAATTGTTGACAGACCAAACATGGCTATACATGATGAGAAACAGAAATCAAATGTTTCTTTCTTATATATATATATATATATATATATATATATATATATATATATAGAGAGAGAGAGAGAGAGAGAGAGAGAGAGAGAGGGAGAGGGTCGTTTGGGGACCTTTTGGTTTGCTACTTAGCGCACTAGGTCTCTTTATTCGTCCCTCCAAAAAGTGTGGATGGTCCTGCACGAAACCTTCACCACTATAACCAAATCTCATGTGCCGGCGTCGGGCTCTCAGTTTCTAGGAACTGATCTGCTTGACCCTCATACGTCGAATTCGACGCGAGAGTCGATCATATATATACACATATCATACTCGTTCTCCCGAAAGAAATAAATCATAACACACACTTAACAAAGACATCCCATTTCCAGGAGCCAATAAAGAGGCCAACACAGGGACTGACCAACATTTAGGATAAAAAACTAAAAAGTAAAAGTATAAATGAAATCTAAATATCAAGTTCATTTTTTTCATCAAGTCATTCATTCCTGTAATTTACTTCTACTAATGGGCAGAATTCTTTTCTCCTGATGATGGCCATGCAGGCCGAAACTAGTCGAGGAATCTAATTTGAAATAATAAAACAAAAAAATATTAATATACAACCCAGTGTGTCTGAAAATGTTTATTTTTTAATATTTTTTATTGTTCAAAACATATCTATCTATCTATCTATATATCTATATCTATATCTATATCTATATATATATATATATATATATATATATATATATATATATATATATATATACACGTGACAGAATTATGTCATATATGACAGAATTATGTCATATATGACAGAATTATGTCTGGGTTTAAATCAACTCTCCAAGTTTTGTTCCCCACTGCACTAGAAGATATAGAGCTTACAACAGTCCTGGGTCAAGTCACTGGATCCAACAACGCCCAGTAGATGAAGGTGTTGAACAAAAACATGGGGAGTTGAGTTTAAGTGTGGTAACTGAGACATCCGGAAAAGGTATGGCACTTGAACGTAGAAAAATCAACCCTGGTAGACGAAGTAAAGGATCCAGTTCGAAATTTTAATCACCTGAAGAAGCCCTCAGCCTACAATGGCTGAAACGTCGTAAATATTGCAATAAAGATGAAGACAACAGTCGGAAAAATGTAAATAATATTTGTGATCTGATCATATTGCGAAACATTTTCTCTTCAGTCTGGTCGTCAGCTTCGTTGTTACGGAAGTGTTTTGCTTTCTTCTCTTTAACTGTCGTCCGTCCAGTCAAACCCTTCTTTAAATCATGATATGAAAGTTGTGACTTGTAATATTCTTCTTGTTCAAACCGACCTCTACCCACTTGTTTAGCAATAGGATCGGTTTCCTGTCGCTTCGTCTTCAAAGGTGCTCACTCAAAATTATTCAGAAACTTTGATCAGGCTGCGGTGTTATTGACTGCTGTCGTCTTCAGCCGACAGGAGTTTCTCCCGCGTTACCATTACGGACATAAATCAATTCTATTGTGAACATGATCTTTGTATTTTTTTCCTACAAAAAGAATAGGTTTCGATTTGAATGGCAATGGTAATGATAAATTTAATGGTAAACCTAAAATGACTGGCAATGATACACACACACACACACACACACACACACACACACACACACACACACACACAGAGACAGACACAGAGACACACACACACACACACACACACACACACACACACACACACACACACACACACACACACACACACACATATATATATATATATATATATATATATATAGCTAGGAATAAGCAAAATTTATATGTCATTTTAAAAAAGCTAAAAAGAACAAGCGGTTTTATTCCCTGTCTTATCAAGTTTATTTTTCTGGTATATAAAAAATATATGAGCGTGTAAATTAAATTAATATAACGAATGTAAGGAAAAAAATAATGAGTTTAAAAAAAACTAGAGTCCAAAATTCATATTTTTTCTATAGCTATCGTTAAATTTTGTACCATGAAAACTCATTTAAATATATATATATATATATATATATATATATATATATATATATATATATATATATATATATATATTTATATATATATACACATATATATATATTACTATTACTTTTATAAATATTATGTATATATATATATATATATATATATTACTATTACTTTTATAAATATTATATATTACTATTACTTTTATAGATGTTATATATATATATATATATATATATATATATATATATATATATATATAATTATTTTTTATTACTATTATTATGATTATGATAATAAAAACGATGATGATGATGTTTAAATGAATAACAACATACATTGCATTTCCCTGATATTTATTCCTGGTTGTATGGTTTATTCATAAAATCTTCGCCAACATTCCATTACTCCTACGTGAAAACTTTTTTTCCCTCACTTTTCTTCAATACTATAAACCTCAACCCCGCCCCCAAAATCAAATTTTAATGTCAAAATTAAAATGGCAACTTTACTTTTAAATTTTGTTTTAATGTCTGTTCATTTATCAAATTATCTGGCTGAAGTCATATCATTTAATAAAATGTAGTTGGCCGATATATATATATATATATATATATATATATATATATATATATATATATATATATATATATATATATATATATATTATAATTTTTACATACGGATAAAACTAGCTTCTCGCTAGTCGAGATGCAGCCGCATCGAAACAAGAATGCAACTTTGTAGCGAGTAATTTCTTTGTCTGTATGTAAAAAATATAATAAATAATTATTGCTCTACTCTTGTTAACGCACCCTCTTTTAAATTAATGCTGTGAACGTTAAAATTTATATTATTTTCATTATAATTACATTCGGATATATATATATATATATATATATATATATATATATATATATATATATATATATATATATATATATGTATATAGATAGATAGATATATAGATATATACACAAAACATCTTTCACAAATAGTTAATACTCGAACAGCACAATGCTTTCTAAGTATATCTGGGAAATAAAAAAAAACGCAAATCACACCTTAAAATACCATAGAAAATAAGGAACAGATCATCAACCTAAAACAAACAATCCAAAACCTGCAAACTTTGCCTGGAGGAAAAATAGCTATTATTACATTTTTATTACCAAAATAAATTACTAAAACGATCTGAGCTCATGTCAAAATGCAGATATGAAAACAATTTTTTACTACGTTACTTAAAAATTGAAAACTGAAAACAAATTAAAAAAATATAAAAATGAAGTTAAATAATTTAACCCAAACAAATTATCAAACCATTCCCCTTAGAATAGACAAAATAGAACAAATAAAAAAAATTGATTACATAAAATACAAGAAAAATTAATAAAACCAAATAATAAAGTAAGAAATAAACAAATTAACATACCAATATCCGTTAGAATAGACTACAGCAATCAATCCAAAAATTGAACGAGAAAATAGTTATAATTACTATATAACGATAAAAATTACCACGTTACTCAAAAATCGGAAAACCGAATAGCGTAAATAAAAATATACAACCAAAAATAACAAATAAGTAAATAAATAAGAAAGATAAGTACAAATTGATGCAAATAAATAAATTAACAAATTATCAAATCGCACCCGCTAAAATAACCGTTAGAACTAATAAAAATAAACAGACATAAGCAAAAACAAGTAAAAATAATCAATCCAAATAAATAATTAAATAAAACAATAAACAAATTAATAACTGTTCCCCACCAAAATAGCAGAATAAACTGAGACAATCAATCAAAAATTGGACAAATAAATAACTTTATCTTCTCAGACCAAAACAAAATATTAAATAATCGACATAAACAAATTCATCCGCATTGTTTTTACTACGTTAATAAAACATCGAAAACCGAAAAGAATAAATAAATATATGAAATAAAAAATGAAAATAAAAACAAGTAAAATAAATTAACCTAAATACATAAACAAGCCACACCCGCCAAAATAACCGCCAGAATGGATTACCCACAATGCACCACTGACCGGCCTGACGATTGCGTCTAGCATAAAATAGCATGTCGCCTCTGAGTGTTGACTGCAATGCATTTTTTTATACACACACACACACACACACACACACACACACACACACACACACACACACACATATATATATATATATACATATATATATATATATATATATATATATATATATACATATATATAGTGCTGCTCAAAAATAAGTTAAGATAATATTAAATAATATTTCTTTCCAGTTTATTTTATACCAATCTGCCTTGTCCACAGAATTGATGTGGGAATTTAACTGTATTTTCGACATGGAAAAAAAATCTCTTACTATAAAAGTAATTTATCTTAAGCAGAAAAAAGGCTTGGACAGATGCGTCTATCTTTTTAATTTGGATTTTTAATGTAACTATAACAACAGAGATATTTTCGATTTCATTTTTGCCTTGAAAAAGTCGGCAGACGAATCGCGTCGGCAAAATCTAAGATTTTTCCAATTGTCATTTTATACCAAACTGTCTTGTCCACAGAATTGATATGGGAATTTAACTGTAACTATATATATATATATATATATATATATATATATATATATATATATATATATGTCTACGTATTTTTTTTCGAACTATCTTTTTCTTACAAAATTTGATGACAGAATTTCTGTTACATCTACAACCCCAGTTAGACGTTTTCCCACCTTCATGGCAGTTGTCAATATGACTCACATTTGAGAACCGTTCTTGTCATTTTAACTTGACGAACGACAGCTGCGACAATAAAGGCGGGAAGATAGTTTCCTTAATTTTTGCGTCCTTATTTTTTTTCCATTTTTCCTTTAGAATTCTTCGTCAAGATTCTTTCATTTTGTTCCCCTACAATTTTTTCACGACCAATTTTGATATGATTTCTTTATTGATGAAAATATGTTTCAATTAGTCATTGATTCCACCTCCCAAGATTCACGCCCTTTTGTTCTTCAGTCGTTGGCGTATTGTCTCTAGATTTATCAACATCCGAAGATTTTTGTAATGGCTAATCTCTTTCACAGTATTGCCCTTTGTATAATTCCGGTCTGTTTTGCATCGCTTGCTTTTCATTCATTTCCCGCTTTTATTGCTTTCGAATTTGTTCCCTTCGATTTTGTTTCTAATTACATTTTCTCTCTTTTCGATAATATTAAACTTTATTAAAAAATGTAATCGACAACGCAGAAATCCGCGTAAGTCCATCGCTGCTGTGGCGATGGAATTGTGCTGACTGGAAAGAATGCTTCCATACCAAATTCCAGCTCTACAAATCGCTGGTCAATAACCATCCTCCTCTATGGGTGAGAGACTCAGATCAAAGCGTTCGAGGACAAAAGCTTGAGAAATCTACTCCACATAAATATGTACGGAACAAGAGCAAAGCTCGTGGGCCGACAGAAATCTCTCTTCGCCAAAATTAAGCGTCGGAAGATGTAATGCTTTGGCCACGTCACACGGCATGTAAGGGTCTGTTGAAGGCGGACGCAGGAGGGTTTGGCAACACCAATGCTGGATAGACAACATCAAAGAGTGGACGTTCATGACAATGCCCGAATCACGGACAGCTACCAGCATAATATCATCCAGGATGAGGTTGCTTGTTTCTTCTGCCCTTAGGTCCTCCAGACGATTGAAGCAAAGGGGCTGATGATAATTCAAACGATACAAAAATTACTCATTTCTAAAATTACGTTTACAATCATTTAGAGTGAAAATCGTCCCGGTGAAGATCAAATAAGCCACAGTTAACAACTAAAAAAGCCAGCCCTTCAACTGAAGAGAATGATACAGTGAATCTACTTGAATTTGGAAGTGCATTTTAGGACTTCCTTCCGGAATTTGGAAGGGCATTCTACGAGTTCCTTCCGGAAAGTAAAACATTGCATTCCGACAATTAAATTCCAACTAGTTGTACTGATTGAAGAAAGTATTCGGTGAAAAATGAGCGAAACTGGCCAATCTGAACGGTGACGTATTCCAGATGCAAAATGCCAGAATTCTGACACAGTAGAAATTGACACAACTTCACAGGAGAATACTACTACACCACAGGTACTCACCCGATCTTGCACCTTTGAATCACAAAAATATCTAACCGCTCAACCGTATACAATTGCTTCCAAAGATCAATTTTAAAAAAGGCTTTGAGTAAGTGAAATCTGAGCGTCTTAGTAAAGATCATTCCTCTTTGAATAAGAATTCCATATGGATATCATGCATGGTACCAAACCCGTCCCAAAATATCTAAACCCTCAACTGTATGCAACCGCTTATTTCACTGGTTTAAAATGGCTATGAGTGAGTGCAACCTGTGTGTTTTGCCAAAGACCGCCATTCTTCGACCCTTCTTGGACTGGTGCTACAGAATCACAAAGAAAGTACTGTACCAGAAAACAAAATCGTTGAGGTCTACCAATAGCACGAACAGCTAAAATGGATATGCCATGTTACTCGAAGAGAAATTAATGACATAATCAACATACTGATGTTCCAAACTACTTAAAAATAGGTTAGAAAGGAAACTACCATCTGTACTGGAAAGAGCTATAACAGCTAATGGACTTCAGGAACTTATTTTCCTGAAGAACTACTTTAAGACAAATATATTATATATTTCAACCGGCAGTCGCTCTGGCTGCTTAGTCAATGAATGCCGAATATTTCCTTATAGGGAAACGGCTAATATTACTATTACCATTAGAGATGAGCAGCACGGATTATACACTTTGCTACGTGTCTGAAGAAAAGCGTAACGCGAATAGCACTGGCTGCTCGGGCAATGAATACTGAATGTTTCCTTATCCGGCAATGGCTAATATTACCTTTAACTTCTCTGATTTTACATAACTAGATTTTTAAGTTTTTATTATCGTTCTGTTTCCATTTTCTTTGTTTATTTATTTATTTGATTTGCCTTCCTTCCTTCCTTCCTCTAATTCTCCGTTTTGCTATCTATCTATCTATCTATCTCTCTATCTATCTATCTACCTATCTATCTATCTATCTATTAATGCTAAGGCCTTTCTTTCCTTATCTTTACATCTATCTATCTATCTATCTATCTATCTATCTATCTATCTATCTATCTATCTATCTATCTATCTATGCTATGTCCATACCGTTACATATTAAACTCTATCTATCTATCTATCTATCTATCTATCTATCTATCTATCTATCTATCTATCTATCTATCTATCTATCTATCTATCTATCTATGACTCTTCTTTATCTATCTATCTATCTATCTATCTATCTATCTATCTATCTATCTATCTATCTATCTATCTATCTATCTATCTAAGACTATTCCTTATCTATCTATCTATCTATCTATCTATCTATCTATCTATCTATCTATCTATCTATGACTCTTCTTTATATATCTATCTATCTATCTATCTATCTATCTATCATCTTTTTGTAAGATGGCGTCGCTTACAAGAGAAATTATATCTTAGATTTTATGGCTAAGCTTCTCCTATCCACGGGCATGTGGTTTGTTGGGAGGGGGTTCAAATAGAAAAAAAGAAAGAATATACAGGCAGATCAAGACACAAGTTAAAAATGCCCTTTAATATAAGATATTTTAAGGAAACAAGGACTGAAAAAAAATCTCTCCTTAAAAGATTCGACACGTAGCAAAGTTATCAGTTAAAAGAAGTCATTAAATTGATATATGTGTCAGTGAAATAAAGAAAAATACCTAAAAAAAAAACAATTCATTTTCCGTTTCTTTTTGGTTTCCATCTCTCTCTTTCTCCGTCATTCATTTTATGTTTCTCTTTTTCAGTCTTTTTTCATTCTTTTAATTTCATTCTTTCTTCTTTCTTTCATTTGTTTTTAATCATTTCACCCCAAGGAACACATTAAAGCCATTAAGGTGCATGGAGTTACTGAGTGGGATAGAATACAAAAAAAAAATAAACACTATTAAGGAGAAAAATCAATAAAACAATAAGAATGAAGAAAACAGTAGATAATGATTGAAATTGATTGAGAAGCAAGAAGCAGAGACAGAGTTCCACAAGTGAGAAGTGCGAGAGAAAAATCTGTTAGCATAGAACTTATGGTTGCATCTAGCCACGTCAACTGTGAAATGATTAGATATTGCCGCCAATCTAGTACTGCGTTTAAATTTCTAAAGTTTTGATACAATAGAAGAAATTTCATTAGAAAATTACCGTGAAAGTATTGATAGAAAAGCCAGAGGAATGGTGCATTTCGTCGGTGGGAAAGAGACTGAAGTCGAGAAGCCAGGTCAAAACTATTAACATTACGAATTCTTCTTTGGAATATATCAAGAATCTCTAAATAAATAGCAGGGGTACCAGACCAGATCTAGCAGCAATATTCAAAGCCAGGATGAATGGTAGACTTATAAGTACAGGGTGAACCCCCAAAAACGGAACAATGGACGGTACGGACAGGTTTTTATACTCGATCACTCCCACCAAAGAGTAAAAATGTAAGGATGCTGGAAAAGAGAATTAAATTAAAAACATTAATACATTTTTTCTTGGCCTTCATATTTAACAAAAGATGCTTAAAACAAAGGTTGCTGGCCAAATATAAACTGATCATACTATATATATATATATATATATATATATATATATATATATATATATATATATATATATATATTGTAATGGATTAAAATTAAAACATTTTACATCGCTACACTAAAGCTTTTAGTTTCCAATATTATGATTATACTTCCTCACGCAATGGTAGATAACTTACAAATAGATAACTTAAATATAATAATGATTTTATTTCTACTTTCTATTGAGCCGTTTTTTAAAAAGAGTAGATGCTACGAACTGTTGATTTTTACTCGATAAGTTCAGTCTCTTATTTGTATATATATATATATATATATATATATATATATATATATATATATATATATATATATATCTAAAAACATATTAAATATGCTGAAAGCTAAAGTCATGCAAGATTTAATGCGTTAATATATATATATATATATATATATATATATATATATATATATATATATATATATGTAAGCAAATATGTGGATATAGATCTGACGTTATGATGAAAATGCGGAAAAGACAAAGTAAATCCGAATATGTGAGTTTACTGTTTTTTTATAGAAAAAGACAAAAAACAAAATAAAAAACAGTAAACTCACATATTCGGATTTACTTTGTCTTTTCCACATTTTCATCATATATATATATATATATATATATATATATATATATATATATATATATATATATATATATATATATATATAAACATATGAAATATGCTGAAAGCTAAAGTCATGTAAGATTTAATGCGTTAAGATATATATATATATATATACATATATGTATATATATATATATATATATATATATATATATATATATTTAAAATGTATGAAATCTCTCTATATAGATTAATATTGTACTTGCATTAATGTTATAATATATATATATATATATATATATATATATATTATATAATATCAACAAGTATTGCCTATATATTTTAAGTAATTTCCTTTCATATTTATGTTGGTCACACCACAGACTCGCATTCACGGTGCTTAACTCTACATTTAAATGATAACTCTAACTTTGTTAGACATTTAAAACAACATGCCTGACCACGTGCTCAATTCCGGAAAATCCTTGGTGACAACACAATTATACGTAAATATGAAAACAATAAAAAAAAATCAAAAAAATCTTGAAGCTATATGCATAAAACAGTTGAAACCTAACCTGAACAAAATAAACTACGAAATCACCACAAATATTCTTAAATGCCTATAATTTTTTTTGGTTTATACCAACGGCTTCCCATACTTAATAATTTTCGTTTTTCACTCTCGCATGGTCTGTGTGACGTCAGGAGCTGCGACGCTATTTTCTGATCAGCGTCTCGTATATACGAGTTTGTCGTTAATTTGAACTTATTCAACCATCAAGGGCGGAATATAATTGTAGTTTCGTCTGTGTGTTGTTTGATTTATAGAAATTGTCATCTTTGACAATGGCTTATGTAAGCCGAAAGCTTAGACTGGATTTAAACATGTATCAATATGGTGTTTTCCTTTCGTCTTTCAACGATAATGTCATTAAGCTTGACAGACAATATGAAAGGAACTTACTTAAAATAAATAGACAAAACTTGTCTATATTATTTAATGAAACATGCATTAATGAAAAATTGCTGCCGAAATATACACAATATATATATATATGATTGTTCAACCCATACACACATATATCTGTATATATACATTGCATTTATAAATATATCTCTTTAATGAGAGAGAAAGTAAATGTAAGTCGAAAGTAATTACAAAATATGAGGCATAATTTTAGGAAATAAAACAAGAAAATAAATAATATTTAATCGTGAGAAATAAAGTTTTTCGTAGTTATTAGTTACAATTAACCATAAATGGAGAAAACGTGCATTCTCGAAATCGAAGTAATCTCAGAAATGACTTAATAAGAGAAATTGTTTCAGATTCTCATGTACTAGGAGCCAAATACATACAAATTATAATTACACACACACACACACACACACACACACACACACACACACACACACACACACACACACATACATATATATATATATATATATATATATATATGTATAATATAAATTATCCTCATTTTTTGCATAGCTAAAATCTTTTTCGCCAGGAAACTATTTAAATATAAATTAATTTCACAAACGAAGGAGCATATTATTTCTTATTTTCTTGGTACTCTATACGTACATAGATCATAAATATATATATATATATATATATATATATATATATATATATATGATGATGATGATGATGATGATGATGATAAATCAAGAAAAACCTTGTTAATCCATATCGGTTAAAATTTATTTCATGAACTTTCTGATATTCATCGCTTCAGATTGAAAGAATTTTCTACAAAGAAGAAGAGATGAATATAAAAATATTCATGAAATATATTTTAACCGATATGGATTTATAAAGTTTTTATTGATTTATTATTATATTGCTCTGTAACTGACATTGCGCTCTCTTTGGATGAATGCCCCCCCCCTATACCTGCACCCCTGTCTAGAAATGTCTGCCTGTATGCATCATCCGTTGGTATACTAAGCTACTCCCCCATTTTCTGTTTTTTTCTTCTTCGCAATTGCTTGATTGTTCTTACCAAATGAATTCTCATCGATAAAAGCTTCTTGCGTGGTCGTTTCTTGGGGCTAAATTGTTTCAGTATTTTAGATATTCAGTAAATTCAAACAGTTTCTCATTGTTCACTAATCTAATAATGAAGCAAAAACAAGTATAAACACCGTCTCATTCTTCGCTCGTTTACTCTGAAGTTGGGGTTAACAAGGGGTTCTTTGGAAAATTTTCCCTTTAAACGCTTCAATAATCCTTCCCAAACAATCTTTGCATCAACGGTTGTTCGAATACGAATTTTGGATGGAATCATATGAAGAAACTATTGGTTAAATGCCAAAAGTCAATTTTGGATTTAATTTGTTGCAGATTTCGTCTGAAATAATCTAAAGAAAATATTCGAGCCGAAAAATGGGTTTTTGGAACAGTTTTTCAGGATATTTAGAACATCACTTTAGATTATTGTTTAGACAAGAACAGCGCTAACTTATTTCTTGGCAATTTTCTTGGAGAGATGTTTGAAGAAAATCGGATAAAAAGAGAGGTTATTCTTGTTTTTATTTTAAGTAATACGAAAAACAATTTTCACAGTTTTTTAGCAATTTTTTGTGTGAAGCCAATGTCGCAGGGAAACAATGAAGCACTCTACAGAAACCTCGTAAGATGGGCGGATGTTTTGCATTAAGGGCAAAGAACATCAGCTCATCAAGTTAAAATTTTGTCCGCGTGTAACTTTGCCTTGGTTTTTGCAAAAAGTCGTATCCACCTTCAGCATTATCAATGTTTCTGCCAAACGTGTGGGGTCTGGAGATCCAATGTTAATCTTAACCTATTATATTAAATATGCAATAGAAATGTCCAATTTCACTGAAATCGACCAAGAAAGGCTGACATGCATAAATAGCACTTACGCACCTAGACAGAACCATAGACAAACACAAAGACAAACATCTATTTTATAGATATTTTCATGCGTCTGTGTCTGTTTGTGTGTGCGTGTCTGTGTGTGTACGTATTCGCTTGTGTGGTGGGTGTTCGCTCTGTCAGGCATCATTAGACAGTTTTATCGGTTCAGGGAACGGAAACGAAAGAAACGACTTTTTCATTTTCTTTAAAGATAACATCATATAAAATTTGAAGTCAGGGTGATGCTTTTTGAGTCTGACATTTTTTCCATTGAATTCCACCTCCATTTCGACGCAATTTCCTCATTGGATCTTTCGCCATTATCTTTCTCTCTTATGATGATTGAAGGTCATTAATTGTTCTTATTTTTCTTGTTTGTCTTTTTCTCTGGTGACTCTATGACCTGGTTTCATTTTTCCCCAGTTTTCACCAATGTTTTGTTCATATCTATCTATCTATCTATCTATCTATCTATCTATCTATCTATATATATATATATATATATATATATATATATATATATATTGTCATCCACAGACTGTTTCTCTGTATCACAGCTTTTTATTTTGGGTACACGTCCGATTGCCTCTAGCTAGGGTCGATTTCAGTTTGTTCATACTTATCTATCTATCTATCTATCTATCTATCTATCTATCTATCTATCTATCTATCTATCTATGTCTGTTCGTATCTATCTATCTATCTATCTATGTTTATATATATATATATATATATATATATATATATATATATATATATTTCTGTTTGTTCATAGCTATCTATCTATCTATCTATCTATCTATGTCTGTTCATATATATTTATCTATGTTAATATCTATATCTATCTATATATATATATTTCAGTTTGTTCATAGCTATCTATCTATCTATTTATCTATCTATCTGTTCATATCTATCTATGTTTATATATATATATATATATATGTATATATATATATATATATATATATATATATATATATATATATATATATATATATAGTGGACTCTCCCGTCGGTATCGACGTATGAGGATCTGACATCTTAGTTGATTCAGTTATGAAATTTTGTGCGATAATCTTAAGTGGCATTTAAGACCCACTAGGGATTTACAAAGGAGGCCACATACGGAGCAAGTGTGAGGATTGTGAGATGAGATCATTGTTAGATTGGCTGACCAATCTCACTTCTTGAAGATGATTCAGACATGCAGATTGAAAATTTCTGAGTCCACTAAAATACGTTTATCTCCATTCTACCCTCTCCAAGGCTATCCGCTCAAGGGTGTTAAGTCGTATATTGACTGGTGACAAGTTGCTTTTCAGCTTGTCTTTGTATCTTAGCCATGGGCGTCCTACATTTCTGTAGCCCTGATCTAACTGGCTGTACATTAGGATCTTGGGTATCCTGTCATCAGACATTCTCAAGACATGACTAGTCCACTGTAATTGAGACTGTATTAGAAAAGTCTTGATTCCTCCAATATTACACCTGTTAAACAGGTCTACGTTAGATGTCCTATCTTGAAGGTTAACTTCACAGATTGCACGCATACAGCTTTTATGGAAAACATCTAGATCTTACCTGTATGGAGTCAACGACACTTAGCCATACAAAAGGATTACAAGTACAACAGCTGTGTAAACCCAAATCTTCGTATCCAGTGGAATACCCCGCTCATTCTACAAGCGATGGCGAAGTTTGCCAAAAGCACTAGTAACCTTAGCAATCAGATGCATGATTTATTCATCTAAAGTTCCACTGTAATTGACTTTTCTACCAAGATAGGTGAAAGACTTTACATAGTTCAGGGTTTTGTCTTCTACTTTCAATGGTCTCTCTGGAAATTTGTAGACTGGTGGTTTTTGTTTCTCACCACAGAATTGCCTCGGAGTAGGACAAGGTTGGTGCACAGCTTCAGTTTTCTTTATGCTAAGTGTAAGACCAAATGCTTTACATGCAGCAGAGAAACGATTTATTAGATGTTGGGCCTCCTCAAAAGATGTCGCTACAAGAGCCGCATCATCAGCAAACAAAAAATCACGAATAATTTGCGTACGAAGGTGGGTCTTGTCTTTGAAGCGCTGATGATTGAAGAGACCACCAGTTGTTCGAAACTGAAACTTGACGCCACTCTCTGTGTCTGCAAATGCATAGTTCAGCATCACCCAGAAGAAAAGGGCAAAAAGGACAGATGCCATGACACAACCTTGCTTGGTGCCATTTGTGACATTAAAGGATTCCGACATCATACCATTAGAGACGATATTAGCTTTCATTCCTTCATGAAAGGAGATGATGCCTTTAGAATGTTTCCAGGGATGTCGAGTTTCCTCAAGACTTTCCAAAGAGTCTCTGGATTCACAGTGTCAAAGGCCTTCGTTAAGTCCACAAGTACCATGCACAACTCCTGGTTTTTCTCGCGAACCTTCTCTGCAACTTGACGAAGAGAAAATACTATGTCAATGGTGCCACGACCCAACTGAAAACCACACTGCGATTCAGGATAGATGTCGTCAACAAGGTGTACAATGATTCTGTTTAGAATCAGTTTCGCAATTGAAAGTAGTGATATCCACCGATGATTACACACCTGGAACCCTTGTGTTTGTAGAGGTGTTTGATAGAGGCGTCTTTGTAATCCTGTGGGACACAGCCTGCCTTCCATATCTACACGAAAAGGAGATGTACCTTTTTTTATTAACTTTTGGCCACCATGCTTATACACTTCGGGTGGATAGGATCCTTAGGAGTAGGAGGTTTTCCAGATGAGATTAGCTTGATGGAGTCAATTACCTCTTGATAAGTAGGTTCAAAAGACAACTCCGGAATTTCAGGATTTTCTCCAATTGATGTGATGGATTCCTCATCAGTAACTGGTGTGTTGTTTAACACAGTTTCGAAATGCTCTTTCCAGCAATTTAAAATGTCTGACTTATCCGTCAAGAGAGTTTCACCATCTGCTGTGGAGATAGGAGCAACACCAATTTTCTGAGGACCGAAAATGCTCTTGAGGCCAGCATAGAAAGCGTTTAGATCCTTTCTATCTGAATCTTCTCGGAGATCAGTGGCCTTTTCAGACTACTAACGCTCTTTCATGGCTCTGAGAACTCGTTGAACCTGACTTTTGCACTTCTTGTAAGCGATCTTCTTATCGGATGAGTTCTTGTCCTCAATCCATGCATTATGAGAAGAGTGCAATTGTTCGAAAAGCTGCTGAACTTCTGTATTATTGTCATCAAACCAGTCTTGACGTTTACGATATGGCAGGCCGAGAACCTCCACGGATGTAGAATATATTGCATCACGCATCGCCTCCCAAGATATCATTGGTAATATTTACAGAATCAAGTGCAGCATCAAGTTTGTCAGAGAGCTCAATTTTCGTTTCAGTCGATTTAAGAGGCAGTACGTTAATGCGCTTGGGCACTGTAGATTTTATAATCCTTCGCTTTTGCAGATGCAGTGTAGCTTTACTTCGAAGTAGAGCTTGATCTGACAGCGTGTTGTGTGGAATGAACGCATTATCTTAAATTCTTTTGGTGATGACGTAGCCAATCAGATGCCAGTCTTTCGAAAGAGGATGCATCCACGTGGTCTTACGACAGTCGGGTTGCTGGTAGAAGGTATTAGTGATACTAAGGTCAAATTCCTTGCAGATTGTGAGAAGGCCTAATCCATTAGAATTCACATGACCAATACCATGGCGACCTAAAATGTCCTTCCAAGAATGATAATCATTGTCAACACGAGCATTGAAATCAGATATAAGGACTAATTTATTCTTATGTTGGACTTTGGAGATGATATCCCGAAGAAGATTGTAAAAATCATCGTTTTCTTCATCTGAACTACCTAAGGTTTTGCGGAGAACAGCTAACCATCGTCACACGGGTGTTGCACTCCAGATTGGGGGTTAATTCCATTATGCGATCACATACACCTTTAGGTAAGGAAGGCAGTGAGCTAGCAAGGTCTGACTTGATGGCAACGTATGATGGCTATGTATCTATGTTCATATCTATATCTATCTATCTATCTATCTATCTATCTATCTATCTATATATATATATATCTTTATATACATCTGAGTCAGAATCACATTGTTCTTGTAGAGTTTTCTGTGTTTTTGTATATATATATATTGAACCTGTTGTAAACTAGGCCAATGAATGACTTGTTCATTTTAATGCCCCCAAAACAGATCAGCTCTTTTTGAATTATCTGAGAGAACCGTTTTGGTTCTATCATCATAGCTGATGCTAACCTCAAATGAGTGTCTCATTACACCTTGCGAATTAATATTTTCCGTTGGCTGAAGGGGAAATGTTGTCGATTTAGATATGTTTCTCAACATAATATATCTTAGCAATTTATGTTACTATTCGTCAACAACATTTCTGCCACATCTGGTGCTTCTGCTATGTATTTAGAGATTGTTGATAATATAAAAAAAATAATATACAATGTTATTGCTTCTGACCTGGCATCTCTATTTTACTCTCTTTACCATCACCGTGATTTAGATTTCTTATGCCTTTTTCTATAAATACTTTCATGGTAATTGTTCTGATGAGCTTTTCTCTTCGGCACCTAGACGACTGGAAGAGCTAGATGTAACCGTAACTTCTATGCTAACAGTTTTGTTTTCTCTCGCTTGTGGAAACCTCTCCCGGGTTCTTGCTTTACAGCTAACGTAGAAAGTACGTAGATTAGGCCAATAATGATAATAATATTTTATAGAACTACTAAAATACAAGCATAAAAAAGAACGACGTTAAATGTGGAATTTTCGGACACTCCTGTGTCTTTTTTCAACGAAATATAAAACAAATTTGCACCATACTTTTAATTGAATCCGGGCACTTTCTTTCTGTTAATATGTGTAAGATTTTGTATATAATATTTTTATGTTACAGTGCGGAATATAAAATCTTTTTGGGTACAATTCAGTTTTGAAGTGGTTTTCTTTGAGTTATTTTTGTCCTTTCTGTTTTGTATTAAGATGTTAGTATAATACAGATATACTAATGCCTCATGTGGGCGTTGGAGTGTGGAGAAAAACAATATATTTTTCCCTTTTCTTTCTGCCCATAGTCCTATCCATTCGTCCACGGCGTATATATTTAGTCGAATTATTATTATTTTAAGAGGATTTCTTATACCTGCTCTGTCAAACAATTTTTAGCGTGTCCTAGATTCAGAATATTTAGTTTGGGATTGTTGATTTTGAAAGTCGAATTTTTGCATAGTGAGGGTCGAACATGGGTAATACGTATTAATGTTTACCCAGACTAGCCTGGCTGTCCTACAGCGATGTATTTTAATAAAAGGGAAAGAGTTTTAAAGCTAAAAGTCTCCAACGATTTTCTTCATTGTTTTCCCTGTTGAATGGAGACTGCATTAAGACGTATTTTCCTTCTTCCAGAACGATCCATGTTATTAGAAACCGGAATTACTCTCCAGGGAACTGAACTGGCAGTAGTCGGCTTCTTCTGCTGGCTTGGCATAACATCTCACTTTATGGTTTCATTATATTTTTGGTTACCTAGTCTGACCTGAAAGAGTCGCATTCATTTCCTTTGTTTAACAATTGAATTGTGCAATCATGCTTTTACCAAATGGCAGGGAAATTCCTGGTTTCGATTCTTTAATTTGGAGGTATAATACATTGTGTTTGGGATTTCTTTTTATTTCATATAATACATCACGACTTTCTCCTCCGCTCTCTCTCTCTCTCTCTCTCTCTCTCTCTCTCTATATATATATATATATATATATATATATATATATATATATATATATATAAATGAACATTGAAGTCAACACTCAGAGGCGACAGGCTGTTTCATGCTAGACGCAATCGTCTGATATTGAACATTTTATCCCATAAATAGAGTACACTTTAAAACTATATATATATATATATATATATATATATATATGTGTGTGTGTGTGTGTGTGTGTGTATATATATATATATATATATATATATATATATATGTGTGTGTGTGTGTGTGTGTGTGTATGTAAAGATATATTGTTAAATATAACAAACAATGAGGTCTATTATGTTTGATCATGTGCCGTTCTAAACACCGTATATTTGCTTTAATTTTGGGTGAAAATAAAGACAAACATTGTCCAAAATTTGGATATATTTTTATTATGCTGTTCCTTGATCTAACTTTTCGGCTCGCATAAGCCATCTTCAGAGTTGTTATACGGATATTTAAACAAAGATCTTCACCCTCAAAGATAAATTCTGTTATGCTGACATAGAATATTACTATGCTATGATAACGGTCCCGGAATAGAAGACGCAGGTCGTAAGTTCAAGATGCGGTTCTATGACGTCATACCACGGAAGAGGCCGAAATATTGACAACAGAATCATATGTCTAGATGCAAAATCATGTGTTGTGACTAGTTTGAAATGAAAGTTTGGCCATCTAATATCTGAAGGTTATTTTTTTGTCTGTATGTATGAGTATTATTGTGTCGTATGCATCTGTCTAATATTATGTGCATGGTTATGTTTTTCTAAGATATGTTGCTTAATAGAGCTAAGATCAGAAATGTGACAGGTAAGTCGACGGGAGAGCGTGGTTGTAGTAAAGTAATATAAGTAGTGTGTTTATTATTAGCATCAGAGATACAATCTTTGAAAGGGCATGGAAATTGATAAAATACATTAGGTTTTTGTAGAGGATTTAGTTATATAATTGTAGGGTTATTGGAGACTATGAGGTCAATTGTTTTAAATTCTTTATAATAGGTATTGAGCTTAAATTGTTTATTATTATTAATGGGTTTAACATTTCTACCTATTATATTCTGAGTATTGTTTTATCATGTTTGCAATGCATTTAGTTACAATCCTATAAGTTAAGAGGGCCATATTTATTTTGACGTACACTATTAGTATTAATAATATCAATTTTGTTAGAGGTATTAAGTTTATATATATATATATATATATATATATATATATATATATATATATATATATATATATATATATATATATATATATGTGTGTGTGTGTGTGTGTGTGTGTGTGTGTGTGTGTTGTTTGTGTTATGTGCGTGGCAATCTTTTGTTTAAACATGTTTTCTTGAGAAGAACGAGGAAGAAATTCGTGTAAAAAATTTACTTACTCACATGTACTCATATATATCCATATATATATTTGGCTTGGAGCGGGTAACTGGCAAGCCGAGTTCGAATTCCAGTCGAATTCGTTACATTCAAATTTGGATCAGTACACTTGGGCAATATATAAATTCATTTTTGCCCCCGCCAAAGTATGGACCAAATGATTATGTTATAATTATTATTATGTTAGAATTATATTTTTTGAATATATATATATATATATATATATATATATATATATATATATATATATATATATATATATATATATATATATATATATATATATATATTACATGAATCATTCATACAAAAAGTAGATTAGTAAAGTTAATGATATAAAATGGCGAAATCTATTCAAACATTCTCAACATTTTTAAACTTGTATTAACCTACGAATTTCTCGATGAATGTTATGATCCTTGTTTTTACTAACAAGTTGTATAAGGTCTTTTTCTTAATCTGTTAGTATTTCATCTGTACATACAGCCATCTTCAGGCATGGAAATTAATTTGTTTTTAGTAAATCCAGGTAGTAGCGGACACGAAAGATTAAATGAGAATCGAAATATGTTTTTTTTTTTAGAAATGTGTTATTCTTAACGGATAAAAACTGATCCGACTTGCAAATTTTCGGGATAACAGCTGAGACATTCCTCTGTTTATTGAACAATTTAGTTCATGCCACATTGACTGTAAAACTCCTACAAAAAATTGTCAAATTGCCATATTAGAAAAAAATGCACTCTCTTAAATTTAAAAAAAAATTCAACCTTAGCGTTGCGACTCCACGCTCCAAAAGTTTTTATCCGTTAAAAATAACACATTTAAAAAGAAAAATTATTTCGATTCGCATTTATTCTTTCCTGTCCACTACTAGCTGGATTTACTAAAAACAAATTAATTTCCATGCCTGAGGATGTCTGCATGTACAGATGAAAGTACTAGGAGAATATAAAAGACCTTATAGAACTTGTAGTTATTAAAAACAAGGATCTTAATATTCATCAAGTGATTCGTAGGTTAATACAACTTTAAAAATTTTGTTTGCGAAGAAGTTTTTCGCCATTTTATATCATTAACTTTACTAATCTACTTTTTGTATGAATGATTCATGTAATATAAATTGAACTGCGCCACATATTTGACATATATATATATATATATATATATATATATATATATATATATATATATATATATATATATATATATATATATATCGGGGGAGAACGAATGGGGGAGAGAGAGAGAGAGTGTGATTTTAAGCCTAGTAATGTTATAAAAAAGGCGCGTGTAAAGAATATATATGCGGATTTTGTAAAGATTTGGTTACCATTTTTTTCCTGAGAAACGCCCATGTCATAATGCAATTTTGGGAGGTCGACGTACGCAAACAATGGCTTCTTGAAATGAAACATTCCGTTCGTTTAACTAAAGAAAGCAAATCTCCGAGGTCATTTCAACCTAAGGAGAGAGATGTCAATCACGTTCTTGTAAAATCTGCGCATTAGCGAAAATCGATGTAGTACTCCCACGGACGTACAAATAATGGCGTCAGATAAACAGAGCGAACGGCAGGCGAAACACTTGCGAGAGAAAAAGCGCGGGAAACGGGAGGCGATAGATCAAAAGGAAGACATTTCAGTAAACACAGGCTTGGAAAGAACACAAAGGAATAAGAAAATAACTAACGTTTGTATTGTGTATATATTAATAGGGAATATATTCAAAGCTAACATTTCCACTTGAAGAGAGATGCAGAGGATGAAGATATTTATTTCTCGATGGATAAAGGTGTGTGCCTGTGCCTGCATTGTCTTTTTTGTATTCCGTCATTGAGCCAATCAACATGTTAATACGACTATAATAGGACAATAATTTGGTGAAGATATCGAATATATCTTTGTAATTCTCCCAATCAATTTTACATGTATATCTCATTGATTCCGACTGTTCGTTTGATTCCCACATCGCTTGACGAAAATTTGTTTTATCAATTACTTATGTTCTCTTGTGTTTCTATGAATCCATTAAATCGATCTGGGAAATGTTTTAACAGAGTACAAAAAGTGCGACACTGAAATCCGGAGGTGAATTGGGTTAGCGAAAGGTACCATCCAAAAGCTAAGGTTTTACGGCTACAACATATAGAAACACCAGTTCCCGTACGATCAATGAAGAAACGTCAAGCCTAGACAGGTGACCGCTTGGGAATAACAAGGTTCTGTAAATTTGGATGGGATGTAAGGGTGGTGAAATAACTAATAACCCGGAATTGTTATAACTGAGTTTCAATTCCAGTTGGGTTCGTCATATTCACATACGCGCAAATACACTTAGGAAATTTATGAATCCAACTACACTGCCGCCCAGAGGTGGGTTAGATAATAATAAGATGTGTGTCACTAAACCATTATTATTTCCAAAAATAAAATGAAATTGTATAAATATATTTAAATTTTAGACAATAAATAACCTGCCAATGTTTGATCGGCCGCTAAAATAAAAAACAAAACAAAACAAAAAACAACCAACTAAAAGCTAAGCCAAGTATTATGAAATATAATTTTTTGTTAAAAACGAAGAGAAGAGCTCTGAAAATATAAGTAATACCTCTCCTGCTATATAGCAGTGATGCTTACGAAACTCCGTGCAGATGAAGATACAGATATTTTCCTTTTGTCATTATATATATATATGTATATATATATATATATATATATATATATATATATATATATATATATATATATATATATATATATATATATATATATATATATAATGGATTCTTGCGTTGTGAGCCAACGCATGAGTATTCTATCGACACATTACCGATGAGTCCTTTCAAGAGAGTAGAGTTCAATTCTAGAGCTGCAAGCCCTCTTGCAGACACTGCATTGATAAAGTGGGTTCTGAGTGCTTTGGTTGGTCTTCCTCTTGGCACCTTTCTCAATGAGCAGACTGGTACGCCTGTTCTCAAAGATATCGATGCCCTCTTTGTAAGTTCTCCTCTAGGTTGCACGGGTTTTGATAGTACATTTAAGTACTATCAAGGCCGATGCCATATCTCTTGAGATTGTATTTGACAGTGTCCTTGTAACTCAGTTTTGGTCTGCCTAGTTGTCTGTTGCAGTGCTCTAATTAACTGAAGAGAATTGCTTTGGGAATTCTTCAGACTTCCATCCGACATACGTTTCACACCCAACGAAGCTATGCCGTGATTATCTGCATTCTACGCTGGGTACAACATATCATTCTAGGACCGACATTAGAGATTTTATGCTGGCATTTAATTCTGCAGACAGCGTTGCTGGAACTGCCCAAGAAGATTAATATGGCGGCGATAGAATGTCCATGTTTCGTAACCATAGAAAAGCGTGTTGAGACAGGATATATATATATATATATATATATATATATATATATATATATTACACACACACACAAGTATATTTATATATATATATATATATATATATATATATATATATATAGTTGGATTGATGTGAGTTTGTGACTCAGGGTTTTACGCTATTTGCGATCGTCAGACAAACGTAAAATATTGGGTCACAAACTCACATCAATCCAAATAAATATGTTAACTCTATCACTGATATTGAGGGCTTTGTAATAATTACCGCGCATATATAAAATATTGCATATATATATGTTATTGTCATCCACAGGCAGACTGTTTCGCTATATCACATCTCTTCAGTGTGACTTGACGTCCGATTTAGCTAGGATCGAAACCCGACTGAATTGGCGTTAGTCGGAAATTCTAGCATTAAGCCGTCGGACCACGGTACGGTTGAAGGTGAATTTTAGCGTATTTATTTTTAGATAATCACACAGTGACCGACAGGACTCAATTCGCTTTAATGAAGAGTCTCTGTCTCTGTCTGTCTGTCTGTCTGTCTGTCTGTCTCTCTCTCTCTCTCTCTCTATATATATATATATATATATATATATATATGTATATATATATATGTGTATATAAATATATATATGTATGTAAGTAATCACTGACAACTTGTATCCGAGTCTCCCCATTGCAGACGTCTGCTCAGACACAATTGTGTTTATTCAACACCCACAGAGCCCACCTGCGGTTTATACTATGTTGAGCAGACCTTAGTTACAATTTCTGGGAGAGAGCGCGTTATCTGGCATGATCAACAGTCTGAAAAAGGACAGCACCCTCAACCATTGATGACCCCCAAGGATTTCGTCTACCCCAATTCACTCACAAGGTTTGTGTCAAACCGTATATGGGCTTAAGGCTCTTCCCAAAGGTGCCCCTCGCTATTATCGCCTTCTCCAGTGCGTTAACATCACGAAGTCACCTGCTGAGATTCGACCATGAGTCGCAAGATCAGAAAGCGAACGTTCTAAACACACGGCTACGCGCCCATATATCTTATGTTTATGTGTATTATGTATATCTTGTATATATATATATATATATATATATATATATATATATATATATATATATATATGTATATATATATATATATATATATATATATATATATATATATATGTGTGTGTGTATGTGTGTGTATTTTATATATATATGATATATACGTATATGTATATATATATATATATTATATATATATAGACACACACAATTATATATATATATACAGACACACACACACACATATATATATACATATATATATATATTTATATATATATATTTTTTTATATTTTTGTTATTATTTCAATCATTATTAATAAAATAACGGACACATATATTTTCGTAGACGCCCCGTTCTTAAAAGGTTTATATTATGTCGACCAGCCTACGCATTAGATAGTTATATATATATAATTATTATTATTATTATTATTATTAGTATTAGTATTAGTAGTAGTAGTAGTAGTAGTAGTAGTAGTCGTAGAAGTCTTATAATTATAAGACGCTATACTCGTTCGGAAAACCTTCGGTGTCTTGATTTGCAAATAATCAAACCAATACCAAAGGGGAAAAAGGTATTAAAAAAAAGAAAGAACCAAGAACGTGTACGTCAGCCGAAAATAATCGTTTAGCATCCAAGTTCAAGGCCCAAAGAAAAAAAAACGATACGAGTACGCAAAATAAGTAAATAAAGTGCTCAATACAGTAAGTAGAGCAGACTTATATATATATATATATATATATATATATATATATATATATATATATATATATATATATATATATAAATTAAATTCATTTTACTTGAAGCGTTATCCTCCGTATTTGAATTTTCATATTTGTAACATTGTACATCACGTTTATCGGCCTTCGTATTCAAAAAAGAAAATGCATTCGCCGAAAGATGTCGAAACTGCGTCACCCTTTTTAGGAACTGAACCCAACGTTCGCAAATTATTCTGACACGATCGATCAGGGTATTCTGGAATATAACCTTTTTAAGGACAAATATATTTGAAATTATAATGTTTAATATCAAAAGCTGGAGAAAATATTATGTGTAATGAATAAAATGAAATGTTCATTTATCAATGCCCACTCAGATTTTCTGAGTGATTTCATCCACTTTTCCAGGGGCAATGATTTTAAAATTGAACTTAGATTTTCTTTCTATTTCATTATTTTTTTATGTTGATTAAAAACATTTCAAAATCAAAATCCTTAAGACGAAAATGCAATATCTGCAAAATCAGGATAAAGACAGATAAGTGAAAATTTCGTTTTAATTCTTACAATATAAAAAGAAACGAGCCGATAAATTTTGGATTATTTCCGGAAAAAATAGATTGCGAATTAATGGGATATTTCTATTTTTTTTAAAATAATTTCAGTTTTTGTCATTTTGTGATCCGATAAATGCCTACGTGTTGCCAAGACGTAAAAAGGGATGGTGTTTTTCATATCCAGACCCCCATCTTTGATCTGCCCATTAGCTGAGAACTGACACAACCGCCCACGGTTTCCTTTTCGCAGTTTTCCTGACACGCTTTACATTGACCTGTAATATGGTTTGAATGTATCTGTAAACGGTGTTGCTCGCTGGGACCATCTTCTCCTGACAATATTATCAAGAGGTCGCGTAAAATATCGACTGTGGTGACATTCGAACCCGGATTTCATCGACGCAACGCTAACGACCTAACCACTTACCTACACGCCGAAAGAACAACTCATGGAATAAGATGATTTTCTAAGCGTAGCCCTAGATTTGACACAAGGTCGAAATTACGGGGTACCCAGTGAGGGTCGAATTCACTATTCAGTCGTAAATGTTTTAACGAGACAAGCTTGTTAAACATTACACCACGCCGAGTGGCTCGAAATGATTTTCTAAGCATAGCTTAGATGTGGCACAAGGCCGAATGTGTGGAGCACCCAGTGAGGATCGAACTCACTATTCAGTCGTAATAGATCTTGCGAGACAAGGTTTCTAAGCATTATACCGTCTCTAGGTGCCCAAAACTCATGGAATAAGACAATATATTATTTATGTAGATTCTGCTAATACAAAAATAATATATAATTGTTAGTTAACAAGGACTAGATTTAAGAGCAAGTAATTTTTCTTTATACAGTATTATATTCAAGACTAGCTTAAGAGCCGTATTGGGTCCTGACTTTTAAGCTCTTTAGGACCAAAACTGGAGGAACCTCTGCTCAGGCTTAGAAAACAGCAATGATAATTTTGGAGAAATAACTTTCAATTCTTCAATTCACTCCATGGAACTTGAAAACCTCACTTTAACTTTTGATTCTGGTTATAAGTTCAATTCCGACCAAAAGACCTATTTAAACCGAAATTCCAATTCAGACCGAAAATGGAATCCTTCAAATTCCAAACTCTGTGGAACCTTTAAAACCTCACGTCACGAAACCTCTCATTTTTACTCTGAGTGCTTTGGCATTTTGAAGAAATAATATTGATTCCCTCAATGCACAAAGCTTTGGGTATATTTGAAACTGAATTTCAAACAAAAAATAAAATTATTTTTTTGTGATACTTTAAACTCACTGTAAATTTAAAACTTCTAGAATCACGAATTGTTTTCAGTTTTTTTTAAATTTGAATCTTTAACTGACCCTTTCTCATCCGTACGCAAATCCCAATGATGGATGTTCAAGGACCAGATAATTCGCAGATTTCCAACGCCAGGATCATCCTGATCGCAAAAATGTCTCTGTAGAGCAAATGTGGTCCGAGTTATTGGACTTTCAGTTACACTGACGGAAAGAGAGAATTTTCCGTTTGTTTATTTATTTAATATATTACAGTAATCACATTCAGCTGTATTAGAATGAGATCTATCACTGTTCTACGTGTTTTCCATGGGTTTATTATTTTGTAGCAGATTTTTACCAGGAGTTTGTATTTTCTCAATCAGATATTTGTTTTTGTTGTGGATTCCGGGATGAGATCCGATATCAATAAATAACAAACGCCTGGAATAGATAAGGAAAATAAATGTATTAACGTAATAATACAAACTGGTAATACGGGTTAGTAGATCCAGGAATGCGGGTTAGTAGCAATAATAAATATACAGTCTTGTTATTGAAGTATCGCGGTATGACTCCCTACTGAGTCTAGGTGACGGTGACTCTTGTGCTACCCTCCTCTAATACTACTCTTTATACAGACTCTGATACTACAGATTCCTGGTATTTACTGGTAGTAGTATATGTATAACTCAGGCGAGTCCATCTGTGTGAAAAGGGGAGACCTCTTATCATTTTTGTTAGATTTGAAGCCAGCAGTTATTTAAGATTTTTTTCAAATCTTTATGTAAAGGAAAATTCCAGTAACAGATACAGACTTCGAAATAAAATACGCATAACGTTAGCGCCCAACAATTCAGCTTTATTTAAAAGCCATCCAAATGTTCACAATGCTTCTGCTGTTTGTGCACGTAATTTTCAGATTTACACAAATAATCAACAGGTGCTTTTTAAGCGATTATTTATGTATGACAAAAACCTCGAATGACAATATTTGCGCATGTGAAAAGAAGGTAAAAATACAACAAGACAAGTCATTATTTTCGTCAGCGTGACAAAATTAAACGTTGATCATGTGGTTTCTGGCTGGACAAATCGAGCACCCAAGGCAGTGAACTGAAACAAGAAAGCATATTTGTTTCTGTAAAATATCAAATTCCAATCTGTGTGTGTGCATATCTACAGGGAGATTTTGGGCGTGCTCAACTACCGGTTGCTGGGGCCACGGACTTGAAGCCGAGAACGACTTGAATGAAGCAGCTGATTAAACAGAATCGATAAACACACGGAGAGTGTTGATAATTATGGTCGCGAAGAATTAATTTAAAGGCAACCTAGGAATAACAATATTTTAATAAGATAAGCTCGCTTATTATTGCTCAAGATCCGCCTTTAATAAACAATTAAATCCAATCGAATTACAATTAACAATATATAAGTTAGTAACGATTATTCAGTTAACGTGATTGGATTGTGTAATGATGACTGAGGTGTACTTGTGATGATATTCTACCCAGATTTCATGAGCTTTTTTTAATTAGTTACGTTTATTTTACTTAATTAACTGTTCAAGTTGTTGTCTTCATACAGGGCCCTGTTCCCAGTAAACGCTGGCCAAGCCATTATTTTTCATTAATATCTTCGCCTTTCAGGACGTAGGCGATAATGAATCTACACAAGATTTTAAAAATTAATTTATTATTATTTGTAAATTATCTTTATTTCTTAGAAAGGATAGTAGAGTAATTTCTCGCTGATTTTCAAATGAGGATATTCGGTGTGTTTCTGGGAGAAAACCTAACGTAAAAGGCTGGTCACGTGTTCAGCGTTTAGCAAATGTAACATATATATATATATATATATATATATATATATATATATATATATATATATATATATATATATATATATATATCACTTATGTGGTGCAGGTTCAATTTACATTACGCGAATCATTCATACGAAAAGCAGATAATGAAGTTGATGATATAAATGGCTAGAATCACTCTCGCAAACAATTTTTAATAATAAAATACATTAACCTCGAATCCGTTAATGAATGGTATAATCCTTGTTTATAAATTCCGGTTTTATAAGGTCTTTTTTTACTACTAGCTTTCAATTGTTTCATACAATCATCTTCAGGTAGGGAAATACGTAAGTTTTTTACATCCAACTAATAACAGGACATCGAAAGATAAAGTGTAATCCGAAAGTGATTGTTTGCGAGAGTGATTCTTCCCATTTATATCATTAACTTCACTATCTGCTTTTCGTATGAATGATTCCCGTAATGTAAATTGAACCTGCAACACATAATTGATATTAAAATAACCGATCCGACGTGCGAATTCCTGATAATAACTCTGACATTACTCTATTTATTGAACAATTTAGTTCATGCCACCTTTACTAAAAAAATCTACTTCTACAAAAGAATTCTCATATTAGTATAAGAACGCACAATTTTAAAATTGAAAAAATTCAACCTCAGCGTTGTGACTGCACGCTCCAAAAGTATTTCTTACAGTTAACAATATCACATTTCTAAAAAACATCAGGGAAACAGGAATAAGGAAGGGAGTTCCACAGACGAGATGTGCGAGACATGAAGCTATTGGAGTAGAAGAGACGTCTACATCTAACAGTTTCAACGGTGAAGGTGTGGGAACGCGATGGCAGTCTCGTGGGACGTTTAAATTCATGAGGCCTAGGAACCAGCGAAAGCAGCTCCTCGGAGCAATTACCGTGAAAGTATTTGTAAAAAAGACAGAGCGAGGCAACGTCGCGTCTGTGAGAGAGCGACTGCAGACGAGATGACTGATCAGGGCCAATTACATTGCATATCCGTTTCTGGATCTTATCAAGAACCCTGAGGCAAACAGCAGGGGCTCTAGACCATATATGGTAGCAATACTCCATGCAAGGGCGAATGGTCGATTTATAGATTTGGAGGATCGATTCCGGGGAGGAAAATTTCCTGGCTCGGCACATGGAGCCAACTTTCCTTGCGGTGGATGATGCAATTGACTCGATGTATTTGTTCCATCTCAGATCAGCGGACAGCTTGAGACCGAGCAGCCGCAGAGAGGAGCTCTCGAGAAGTTGATCTTCAGACATTCTAATGGGATGCAGGGATGGATCCTTGTGGTGGTTAATAGAGAGCAGTTTAGTTTTAGAGGCGTTAAAGTTAACCATCCATTTCTTGCCCCAGTTCGCAACCGATTGGAGGTCCTTTTCTATTCGAACTGACAGGTTAATCTTGTCAGTATCACTAGATTATGTGTTTGAGGCAGGAGTAAATTGTGGTGTCGTCCGCAAGGATACCGACTTGGGAATCTATGGCGTCAGGAAGGTCGTTTATGAATATGAGGAACAGAAATATAATATAATATGAAAGGCTCAAACGCTAATATTCCATGGTTATAATTTATTATATTGGAATCGTAATCACGATCCAATTCATCAGACCTACAAATTCAAAAACCTTTTTGTAACCATTAAATTTGCGATATAAGAAAAATTTTTACTACGTTAATAAAAACACCGACTAGAAATAAATAAATAAATAAGATAATATTATGGGAACTTACCCATAATATTAATGGACTATACCGGAAATCATAAATAATGCGCCTCATGAGGAAGCAGACAGTTAAGTCAGAGTCAGTCAGAGACAGAGTCGAGTCAGACGATTACTGTAAGACATTGGAATAGTGATACTTGTAGAGACAACATAGTTCACTCTAACCAAATCTGATATTCATTTCTAATACTTCTACTTCTTTGTACATATTTCTGTTTGTAATATATCTGTGTTATTCCATACCTGTGTTCGAGTTATTCTTCATTGTTTCTACCTTGGACCATCACCGTGGTAAAAGGAACTGGGACCATAACAGATAAGAAATAAAAATAAAAATAAAAATAATTAAAAACAAGCAAACTAATTTAACGCAAATAAATAAATAAACAAACGACTTCCGGTGTAATAACCGCCAAAAAAGACTACCCACAATGCACCACTGATCCGTATATATAAATACTCTAGAAAAATAACAGCACTTGTAGCGTGACAATTGCATCTAGCATGAAACAGATAGTCGCCACTTCTATGTTCACTTGTACATTTATATATATATATATATATATATATATATATATATATATATATATATATATATATATATATATATATTGTGGAAAATGTTCTCTTTTGTTTTCAATCTTCCTTTTAGTTTAGATAATTTAATTCGCCGTTTTTCATGATCTAAAATCTCCAATTTATAGTGTTTTTGATTTGTGTACAACTCGCAATGTTCGATGTATTCTTATGAATAAGATTCTCCATTTTGTTTCTTACTTATTCGTCTACTCTGTATGAATATTATTGCATCGTGATCAACGATAGAAGCCACAAGAATGGTTTATGTCCGCCATTTGAATTTGAGAAGGTGTCTTGTATTGACGAACAAAGACCGAACATGTTGAGATGGCTGAGAAAATAGACAAACAAGAGAATGAAAGAAAATTATATATAAATGTTTATTCTATTGAGAACATTTTTTCAGAGTGTTCCTGAAACAAAGAGTGCAAATTCAGCAAATGGTTTCTGTAAAAAAAAAAATGAAGAAATAGTTTAACTTACTCTGTTGGTCACTTAAAGAACAAATGTTGTGTAGTATTTAAACCATGTGCGTGTATTAAACAAACATTAATTTAGCGTCCTACCTCGACCTTGTCGCGAACTGAAAAAAGAGAGATCTAGTCTCTTGGCATTAACACTACGCATACTCCTATTTTTTAAGCATGCCCAAAAGCTGAACAGAGGTTGCTGCTGTTGTCGACAAGGCTTTCAAGGCATGCGTGTATTGCTTGAATGTTTAACGTCTGCTACCGACTCGAACATAAAAAAGAGTTGACGACCAAATTGTTCAGAATGAAGTCAAAGTGGTACTTATTTAAACATGACAAAAAAAGCAACACTCAGTAATGCTATATTTTGTATAGCAATAGATGGTCAGTAGAAAAAAAAACGGGACATGCACAGAAACAAATTATATAATTAGAAATTATTAACATCTTTTGATAATTCTGTTTGGAAACAGGCATTATAATTCCGAAAGTTATTTGCAATAGAAAGAAATGAAAATAGAAAGAATAATAATGGTTCAGAGGTACACAGAAAGAAAGAAAGAAAGAAAGAAAAAAAGAACGTAAGAAAAGAAGAAAGAACGAAAGAAAAAAGAACGAAAAAAGAAAGAACTATAGAAAGAAAGCACGAAAAAAGAACGAAAGTAAGAAAAAGAAAAAGAAAGAACGAACGGACGAAAGAAAGAACCAAAGAAAGGAAGAAAGAAAAAAAGGAACAAAAGAGAGAAAGAAGAAAGAAATAACTAAAGTAATAACTAAAGAAAAAAGATAGAATGAAAAGAAAGAAAGAAAGAACGAAAGAAAGAAAGAACGAACCTAAGAAAAGAAGAAAGAACAAAAAAAAGAACTAAAGAAAGAACGAAAGGAAGAACGAAATGAAAAAAGAAAAAAACAAAGAAAAAAGAAAAAGAGGAAACAGAGATAGCAAAGTAGAAAGTAAGTAAAAAAGAAAAAAATCTTTTATTTAAATATCTTACAGGAAAATATTTAAAACATTAATATTTTGAAAAGTAATTTTTGATAAAATGAAGCAGAAAATAATTTTATTTGCAAAGTGTAAACGCAGAAAACATTTTTACGTAATAAAAATACACAAAAGACGATATAGAAGGAAAAAAAAGGAAAAAATGAACTAAGGATTGAAAGAAAGAAAACAAATAATTAAAGAAAGAAAAGAAATAAAGAAAGAAAAGTAAAGAAAGAAAGAAAGAAATGGAAAGAAAGAAAGAAAAGGAAAGAAAGAAAGAAAGAAAAGGAAATAATTAAAGAAAAGGAAAGAAAAGGAAAGAAAAGGAAAGAAAGAAAAAAGAAAAGGAAAGAAAGAAAAGTAAAGAAATAAAGAGAGAAAAGGATATAAAGAGAGAAAAGGAAAGAAATAAAAGGAAAGAAAGAAATAAAAGGAAAGGAAGAAGTAAAAGAAAGAAATAAAGAAAGAAAAGGAAAGAAAGAAAGAAAAGGATATAAAGAAAGAAAAAGAAAGAAAAGGAAATAAAGAAAGAAAAGGAAAAAGAAAGAAAAACGGAGGAATAAGATAATGAGAAACAGACAGAATGTAAATATAGATTTCAAAAGAAAAAGCAAAAGAGACCAAAAAAGAAAAATGGAAAAAGAAAAGAAAAAAGGAAGAAATTTCATTGAGAAATAAAGAATGAAAAAAAAAAGGAAGAAAAATGTGTGACAGAAAATAACAACACAAGAACAAAGAAAAACAAAAAAGCCTAAATGATGAACGTTGAAAATGCTTTATTTAAATGTAACTCCCATAAACACAGATTTCTTCGAAAGTCTGCTCTTATCTTGGTCGTCCAAAATTTCAACACTTTTACCTTCCATCCTCCTTCCCTTTTCTCCCTTTGTGTTCGAACCCATTATTCAGTCCATGACAAAATATTGTCTTCATTTGGTTATCAATGCTAGAGAATATTTCTTTTTAAATAATTATTCTTATAAAATTAATTCCTCCTTCCACTGAGCCAAATTTCATTGACTGTCCCTGGCTTTGAAATCGCGACCACCAAAAATTGCATTACAACAAGCAGTATTTATATTCAATGTAGTTGAATTTTAGTCATAAAACGAATGTCGTTTTTTAATCAAAGACTTTATTATCGTGATCAGTTCGAAATAAATCGCTGAATAATAATGTTAATTCCTCATCTCAGAAATTATGCGCAGAGTTATTTGTTTCTACTTGAAATATATACTTTTTAATTTTTAAGTTGCTGCTTCCCTGTATAAACATTCACAAATTTGTAAATTTGTCTTTTTGTCTGCAGGCGGGAAACATCCGGGAATCTGTATTAAACTTCCTAAGGCATGAATCCATTATTTTTCACTTTTATATACTTTTTGTTTCTTTCAGTCATTGTGGTTTCTTTTGTATGCAAGATTCTGTTTTTGTTTCCATTCAAATAATTCACAACTTGTTAACCAAATATACCTTAAGGGTCCGCGGGATTCTGTTGATTTAATCTTGATTCTGTCCTCGAGAGCATCTTTGCATATCTGCTTGAGAAAATAAAAGCAAGGCTGAACAAAGCCCAAAATTTTAAAAACAGGAAAAAAGAAAAGCATTCTTTACGTATAGTTTTTTTATAATTATTTATTTGAATTCTCCTCGTAAGGACTGACAGATATTGTACCAGGCAAAATCAAAACATGAGATATTCGTGCTTTTGCGCAAAAAACTCGCTTAGACATGTTTCCAGAATTCTAACTGGAAATGATAAACTCCAAGACTCCGGGAGGGCCAAATACATTTTTAGAAACCAACGCCTTTGTCTCTCTTAAGAATGGATTCTTAAGAATCTGTTATGCAATATCAGTTCTCTTATACAATAATGAATGCTGGACAATCTCTTCGGGGATGAATAGAAGACTAGCAGTGATAGAAATGTGGTTTTACAGGAGGATGCTGAGAATACATTCGGTGAAGCGAGTAAGAAAATGGGAAAATGAAGTACACTTTTACTCAGTATCAGGAAAAGATAGCTGAAATATTTTGACAAATAATAGAGAGGGTGATCGGAGAATTTGACACTCACAAGACATATCGAAGGTATAAGGGAAAGGGGAAACGGCGCTCTAACGACCAGTAGATTTTTATCAATGGATAAAGAGTGATGGCAAAGACTCAAGTGAAGAAGAAGAAGAAGAAGTACTGTGGCATTTTTTTCTCTTCATTAGCCCTTAGTCATGGCTCCAAAGAATGCTAGCAGCGATACTTATGAAGTAAGAAAAGTTAAGTGAAAAACAATTGTTGATGATATTGTCTCAATGGGAAAAACTGTGGGCTTGTATGTCGACAGTGAAGATATTAAAGTGCTGCTGGAAGACTACCTTACTAAGCTTACCACCGAAGAGCTCGTACGCCTTCAAAAAGACTTTGGTTGGGAAATGTTTCTGAGGAAGACGAAAGTAAGAGGATGTACCAAGTTCTCTAATCAAAGAAATTTTATCAAAAGGGAGTGATTTGCAAAGTTTTGCAGTGGTAGCAAAGAGAACAGTAAACCTTTTCAGCGACAATGTCATGTAACATTTAAAAAAACGGAGGCAGAAACAACTAACATTTGACAGGTTATGGCTGAAAGAAAAAAAAGAAAGTCTATAGAAAGATTTCAGTCAGTCAGTTATACGTCATGCATGATACACGCGAAAGCGGTCATGCATCTTTCGATACATGACTGACGAGGCAGATTTGTTTCTGCGGTAGATTGCCATTTCTTACTGCAGTAGACCAATAGTCATCCAAGGCTATAGAACCCGTAATCCATTACTACACCGAAAGAAAGCTTTCAGGAAAATTTATTTAAGTCGAAGTTAAGAGAAGTTCATCGCAGAAGATCGCTACTGGCCGTTGCTGGACAATCGTTGGTCGTTGAAGATGATCGCTGCTGGTCGTTGCTGGACAATTGTTCGTCACTGCAAGTCGTTGCTGGACAATCGTTGGTCGTTGCAGATGATCGCTGTTGGTCGTTGCTGGACAATCGTTGGCCGTTGCAGATTATCGCTGCTGGTCGTTGCTGGACAATCGTTGGTCGCTGCAGGTGATCACTGCTGGTCGTTGCTGGAAATCGTTGGTCGTTGCAGGTGATCGCTGCTGGTGGTTGCTGGACAATCGATGGTCGTTGCAGGTGATAGCAGCTGGACGTTGCTGGACAATCGTTGGTCGTTGCACATGATCACTGATGGTCGTTGCTGGAAATCTTTGATCGCTGCAGTTGATCGGTGCTGGCCGTTGTTGGCCAATCGTTGGTCGGTGCAGATGATCGCAGCTGGTCGTTGCTGGAAATCGTTGGTCGGTGCAGATGATCGCAGCTGGTCGTTGCTGGAAATCGTTGGTCGCTGCAGGGGATAGGTGCAGGCCGTTGCTGGACAATGCTTGGTCGTTGCAGATGATCGCTGCTGGTCGTTGCTGGAAATCAAAGGTCACTGCAGCTGATCGGTGCAGTCTGTTGCTGGACAATTCTTCGTCGTTGCAGATGATCGCTGCTGGTCGTTGCTGAAAATCAAAGGTCGCTGCAGGTGATCGGTGCTGGCTGTTGCTGGACAATCGTTGGTCGTTGCAGATGATCGCTGCTGGTCGTTGCTGGACAATCGTTGGTCGCTGCAAGTGATCGGTGCTGGTCGTTGCTGTACAATCGTTTGTCGCTGCAGATGATCGCTGCTGGTCGTTGCTGGACAATCGATGGTCGTTGCAGGTGATAGCAGCTGGACGTTGATGGACAATCGTTGGTCGTTGCAGATGATCGCTGCTGGTCGTTGCTGGAAATCGTTGGTCGGTGCGATGATCTCAGCTGGTCGTTGCTGGAAATCGTTGGTCGCTACAGGTGATAGGTGCAGGCCGTTGCTGGACAATGCTTGGTCGTTGCAGATGATCGCTGCTGGTCGTTGCTGGAAATCAAAGGTCGCAGCAGCTGATCGGTGCAGGCCGTTACTGGACAATGCTTCGTCGTTGCAGATGATCGCTGCTGGTCGTTGCTGGAAATCAAAGGTCGCTGCAAGTTATCGGTGCTGACTGTTGCTGGACAATCGTTGGTCGTTGCAGATGATCGCTGCTGGTCGTTGCTGGACAATCGTTGGTCGCTGCAAGTGATCGGTGCTGGTCGTTGCTGTACAATCGTTGGTCGTTGCAGATGATCGCTGCTGGTCGTTGCTGGACAATCGATGGTCGTTGCAGGTGATAGCAGCTGGACGTTGCTGAACAATCGTTGGTCGTTGCACATGATCACTGATGGTCGTTGCTGGAAATCTTTGATCGCTGCAGTTGATCGGTGCTGGCCGTTGTTGGCCAATCGTTGGTCGGTGCAGATGATCGCAGCTGGTCGTTGCTGGAAATCGTTGGTCGCTGCAGGTGATAGGTGCAGGCCGTTGCTGGACAATGCTGGTCGTTGCTGGACAATCGTTGGTCGCTGCAAGTGATCGGTGCTGGCTGTTGCTGGACAATCGTTGGTCGTTGCAGATGATCGCTGCTGGTCGTTGCTGGACAATCGTTGGTCGCAGCAAGTGATCGGTGCTGGTCGTTGCTGTACAATCGTTTGTCGCTGCAGATGATCGCTGCTGGTCGTTGCTGGAAATCAAAGGTCGCTGAAGCTGATCGGTGCAGGCCGTTGCTGGACAATCGTTGCTCGTTGCAGGTGATCGCAGCTGGTCGTTGCTGGACAATCGTTTGTCGCTGCAGGTGATCGGTGCTGGCTGTTGCTGGGGAATCGTGTGTCGTTGCATGTGATCGCTGCTGGTCGTTGCTGTACAATCGTTGGTCGTTGCAGATGATCGCTGATAGTCGTTGCTGGATAAAATCGTTTGTCGTTGCACATGATCGCTGCTGGTCGTTGCTGGACAATCGTTGGTCGTTGCTGGTTGGCTGGCGGGCTTCGGACCGGACTTGTCGGGCAGGAAAGGAAAGCTGGTTTTGCGATGCAGAGCTAGCATTTTGACGTTGTTGGGCATATCGAATGTCCGGTACTGGCTTTCTGTATCTTCTGGTCAAGTCCGATATCGAAACCTCAGAGAAAGATTCACCAGAGCCAAAGTGACAGTGAAGGAAAGAAAGCCCCGAAAGGAAATTACCAGAAGTTTTATGGAATGGAACTCCCTTTCTAAAAATACATCCTCCCCTTCCATCCCCCCTCCATCCACTTATGCCATCAGATCGCAAGCAAAAAGGTGCGTATATAATACAGTGTTGCTATGTTAAATTTATTTCTATTATGTGTTACATTTCATTTACACGTTTGTGTTTTATTTACTGTTTGAAGTAACATTTTTATACTGACATATATAGTGTAAGCATGTAAATAAACATTCATATATATATATATATCTATATCTATATATATATATATATATATATATTATATATATATATATATTATTTTATATGTGCAGTACTTAGTAGAATGCGCTCAATATCAGTGATAAAGCTAACATATCCATACAACTGAATATATATATATATATATATATATATATATATATATATATATATATATATTTCTAGAAGATAATATGTTGACAAAAAGAATATTTCTGAAAGATGATCTTTTCAGAGATGCAGCAGAAAACATTGGATAAGCCCCTAATCCGGTTGAATAAATATGGAATGAGTACGGGCCAGCCGTTAGGCGGACCTGTCTACAGATTCTTTCACAGCTCTCTTTAACCGCTTGCGTTTTTATGGCTTTATTGACTTGCTTGGAGGAAAGTATTATTATCATTATTATTATTATTATTATTATTATTATTATTATTATTATGTAAAAGACTAAAAATAATGGAAAAGGCTAAACAATAAAATCATTAACAATAAAAAAGTAAAAGCCTAAACGCAATAACATCAACTATGAACACCGCTACTCTGCTAGTCGTGTTTGCAAAAAAAATTCCTAAAACACTAGGTGCATATATGAAAAAAAACATAGATTCAGTTAAATGTAAGAATAAAACCATCCTTGATAATGGGTAAAAGACTAGCCGAAATCGCTCGGATATATAGAAAATTCGGAAAATTTCTACATACTTTATGCCTAGAAAAGAAAAAAATTATACGATCACAACAAAAATTAGGTACAAAAATGAACCGCAATACCTTGTTAGTCGTTTTTAACGAAACTTGTATAAAAGAGGGATTGCTGCCACAATATATATATATATATATATATATATATATATATATATATATATATATATATGTGTGTGTGTGTGGTGTGCGGGTGTGTGTGGTGTGCGTGTGTGTGTGGTGTGCGTGTGTGTGTGAGTATGAAAGCGGAGAGCTATTTATTTATTAAGCTATTTGTCAGATTTATACACGCATATTCTGACACGTTTAAATATTTCATCTCCAGCCACTCTCTTTGATAATTACATGTAGTTGTATCAACGTCAAAGACCTTGTATAAACTGGGCGCCATGGCATGCACACCATCTGTGAGCCGATAAAATCCCGTGTACTGTGGTTCCCTTTTGTTCATTTCTCAAAAAATTCCTTTGTATTCCGGAACTTGATTCGTTTGAAGCAACATAGAAAAGCTGCTTGAAGATAAACTACAAAACATTTGGATCGAAGTCTTTGCATTCTGCCTTTGCATTCATTTTTCTATTTTCTTTTTTGACTTGTTCTTTTTTGTTTCTTCATTTTTACGATTCTGCTTTTCTTCATTCTTTTGGGAATTATCTTTTTGATTTTCTATTTATACATCTTCAGAATTCACTTTATCTAATTATTCTTATCTCATTCTGGTCTTAGTTTTTCACGTTTGATACATTTTATCTCTTAGTTTTCTTCGCCATTTTCTTTTATTCCTTCTTTTTCTTCCTGATTTGATTTCATTCTTTCAATTTTTTCTTATATAAATCTCTATTTTTTCTTTCTTTCATTCTTTCTTTCTTTCGTTCTTTCTTTCTTTATTTCTCCTTATGATTTGTCTTCTGCCTTTCTTTGCAATTCCATATTATCTCCTTAATTTATTTTTTATCATTTTCTCATAAATCTGTAATATTTTCTTTTTTTTTCTTTCTATCTTTTTCTTCCTTTCATTTTTCCTTCCTTTTTTCTTTTTCGTTACAATTTGATTTCGGTCTTTGCCTTTTCATAATTTTTACTCACATTATTTTTTCTCCCTTTCCCATAAATCTGCATTTTCTTTCTTTCTTTCTTTCTTTCTTTCTTTCTTTCTTTCTTTCTTTCTTTCTTTCTTTACCCTTTCCTATTTTATATTAGTTCATTTTTTTCATCATCTTTCAGAATCTTTATTTATTTGTATTTTTATATACTTTTTCACTTATTTTACATTTTTACCTTTATTCATTCATTATTTCTTCCTTCCTTCCTTCCTTCCTTCCTTCCTTTATTAACATTTTTCTTATTCAAACTCTTTATCACTTTCTCTAAATTGTTCTGCTTTCTTTCTTTCTTTCTTTCTTTCTTTCTTTCTTTCTTTCTTTCTTTCATGTTTTATAACTTTCTCTTACATCTTTGCTTCATTCCCTCTCTCTATATATCCCATTCTCTCTAATATTCATTCTTTCTTTTGATATATATATATATGTATGTATGTATGTATATTCCTCATTCTTTTATATTATATTGTTCCAAGCACGTGATATACATTGGCCAATAAACTGTAAAAGTTTCAATATGTTCATCTCTTCCGTTTCAATGTTTTGTATTTTTCTGACGGATCGCAAAAATGATGAGTTCAAAATCTGTCAACACAACAATGCAAGATATTTGGTGAAACTTACCAAAACCTCTTCTGAATCATTTCGGAGGCTGACTGAATGTTAACGAAAAGAATTCATGCCAAGTGCACAAGTGGTTAAGTAGCAATTGAGGTTTTGTGAAAGTCGAGAAGATGTTAAAGATAAACTTTGTAGACGAGCCTGTACGTCAGCTATTGTCGAGAATTAAAAAAAGAATATGAACACAAACATTAAAATGTTTGACGATTCAGCGCCATATTGTTTTTAGAATTGTTTTCTAAGATGAAGAGACTGCTTATCAAATTTTAAAGTTTACTTGTTCTTTTAGAATCTGTTTTGTGGATTCGTGCTACAGGTTTAATTCTGTTATGTAAAAATTCCAACAAAATACATAAGTGAAACGACTAGGAACTTAAATAAAAGATTACATGAACACAAAAGAGTTCATTTGCACAACAACACATGCAGTGGATTTGTCGTTCATCTTAAAAGCTCTGACAAGAATTTCAGTAGTCGAAAATAATCAGACATTGGAAATATATTTTCAGTTATGAACCAGAAACCAAGAAAATAATACGGAAAATCAAATAAATAAATGATGAATAAATAACAGAACATTTTTCTTGGTATTTAACAAAACTTGAAACATAAACAATTGCTGCCGAAATACATACAATATACATACACACACACAAACACACACACACACACACACACACACACACACACACACATATATATATATATATATATATATATATATATATGAAGAAATATAGTCTTAAAGTGTGCTACATTTATAGGATAAAGTGCTCAATATTAGAGATAGAGCGTGTGTAGATATAAAAGTGAACATAGAAGTCAACACTTAGAGGCGACAGTCTGTTTCATGCTAGATGCAATCGTCAGGCAATTAGTGCTGTTATTTTTCTCGGCTAATTATATATACGGGTCAGTGGTGCATTGGGGGTCGTCTATTTTGGCGGTTATTTTTACCGGAAATCGTTTATTTGTTTATTTATTTATTTGTGTCAAATTATTTTGCTTGTTTTTATTTTATTTTATTTTTATTTTTTATCTTATATGTTTATTTATTTATTTATTTGATTTTGATCGGTGTTTTTATTAACGTAGTAAAAAAATTTTTATATAGCTTATTGTGGGTAGACTATTATGGCGGTTATTTTACCGGATGTCGTTTATTTTCTTTATTTATTTGGGTTAAATTGTTTTGCTTGTTTTATTCATTTTAATTTTAATTTTTTATCTTATATATTTATTTATTATTTATTATGTTTTTATTTTGGTCGGTGTTTTTATTAACGTAATAAAAGTTTGTTTATATAGCTTATTTAATAGTTTTGTTTTTGTTTGGGAAGATAATTAAAGCTATTTGTTGAATTTTGGGGTTGATTTTTGTGGTTTGTTCTGACTATTATTTTGGTGGGATATATATATATATATATATATATATATATATATATATATATATATATATATATATATATATACGTAAAACTACATGCATATACATAGACACACATATATGTGTGCGTATGAGTACATTTCTGTGTATGTCTAGTTCACTCTATGACTGCTAGGGTTAGTATGTAAGGCACGATTACTTGGTTTCGGTTTATTGGTGAATAAACTTCTTCCTCAACCAGGCTTATCTGGTGAATAGGGATGTTAGCATAATTAAAAGCATGTCCTATCGAAAGACGAATGGACTCTTTCATGGAATCAATGGCCATTTACCACATGCATGGAGATGGACAAATATCTGGGTTGAGTCACTGGTGCACGTTAAGCCCAGAGACAATGATGAAGACAGTATTAGTTTATAAATTTTGTTGTAATACATGTGATTTGACAGCATTCACTGATGTTGACAGGTTTTTCTTTTACAGTATATCATTTTTGCTTTCCTTTTTCTTTTTTGTTTCTTTTTTCTTTTTCTTTGCATGTCGTTTTCTTTTTAATCTTTCCTTTTCCTATTTTCCTTTTTCCCTTCTTTTCTTTTTCTTTTTCATTTCGTTTTATTTTTAATATTTCCTTTTGCTGTTTTGTTTTCAGTGCTGTTCGATAAAAGTGACTCACTTGATTTTTTTTTTACTAAATGTTCACTTCTCCGATGAAACGAAAGTCGAGCAAAATTCGAGGTATAAGCGATCTAAAATCCGAAGAAGAAGCTTTGAAAGCTCTTTGAATTTAGCAGTAAGTACTATCAAGCATCCGTTCAGTATAATGTTCTGGGGATGCTTTTCTTTTCATGGAACTGGTTTCTTAAAACCTATTGAAAAGAGCCTCAGGAACGAGAAGTACAAGAGAATTTTAGCATCTTGTCTGCTCCCTTCTGCTGAAAGGGTGCAAATGGACCCCACCAAGCTCATTTATATGCAGGATAAGGCACCCTGTCACATATCAAAATTGATGAAGGAATACTTTGATGAGAAGCAGGTGAGGGTTATGACATGGCCGCCCCAATCTCCTGACCTTAACCCCATAGAAAACTTATGGAGCATTATAAAGAAAGCAGTTGAGCAACTTAGAGGATTTGATTGTAAATTTCATATCTGAACGGAATTCAATGCTTTGAGATGAGATTTGCCAGAACCTAATCAAGTCAATGCCAAAAAGGGTTGAAAAGGTTATTCAAAATAAAGGAGGACCCATAGATTATTAAATATTTTGAACTATATTACCTATTATAAATAAATTATACCTCTATTATTCTTTATTTAAAGCTGTTCGGTTATATTTCTATTGATTACTAGTTGCAGGAAATAAGTGAGTCACTTTTTTGCACAGAGTTTTTCCCTAAATCTCATTTATATCAAAAATTATAATTATCAATAGAATACCTTAGGGTGAGTAAACGTTTTTACTCGGTGGTCGGGATGGGCGTCTTTATATTAGTAAGATTAAAAATTAGATTGACCTCGAAAACAATAGGCGAACAAATTTTTAAGTAAAAAAATCACTTTTATCGAACAGCTCTGTATACATATACATATACATATATATATATAAATATAATATATATACGAGTAGGAGAAGGAACACTGTTGTAAAACATTTGGTTTGACAGTATCCAAATATGTTAACTAATTCTTCTTTTTGGGTACATACTGTTCTTCCTTATAAAGAGGGACTGAACCATTCCAACATCGTCCTACACTTTTCCTGAATAGCCATTGCTTGTTATAGTAAGCCACAACTCTATGATAATGTATCAACTAAGATCTTCCATTATTTCACCACTGTCTTTTATTTCATTAATTATTTATGTAATTTAATCAACGTCGAATATCTCATATATCAGCATCTCTATTACTTGTCCTGCTGCTTTCTTCGTTTACATCATGTCCGCTGGTGGTTTCCCTTCAGTGTCTAATATTTCTGGTCTTTCTATATATTTTTTATTACTGGTTTTCTACTCTCGTTATGGAAGAGTTCCTCGATGTATTCGTTCTATATTCTGAAGTATTTTTCTTTCAGCGTTTTCCTTTTGTGTTTTAAGCATCATGTCCATGAGCATATCTTTTGAGGAGGAAATAGAACTAATGTCTTTAATTTAATAACAAAATTAAATTCGAAGATTTTAGCTTCCATTTTTGAAAGATGGTTATTAATGTGCAGCGAAAAAACATATTTTAAATCAGTTAATTTATAATATTAATGCTCTGTAAATTTACATTGAGCACTATTGTGTAAAAATAAAAATATCTATAAGAACACCGGATTATATATCTTACTGTTCTTTCTTATATATATATATATATATATATATATATATATATATATATATATATATATATATATATGTATATAAAAGTGAACATAGAAGTCAACACTTGGAGGCGACAGTCTGTTTAATGCTAGATGCAATCGTCGTGGCCTGACGATTGCATCTAGCATGAAACAGACTGTCGCCTCTAAGTGTTGACTTCAATGTTCACTTTTATATTTACACACGCTCTATTTCTGATATTGAGCACTTTATCCCATAAATATAGCACATCTTAAGACTATATTTCTTCATATATATATATATATATATATATATATATATATATATATATATATATATACCTTATATTTGAAGATCTGCATTTCTATTTCTGCTCACATTCCCCGGTGACATTCCTCTTTTGTCTACCTGTCTTTGTTTCTACTTGATTTGTGAAATATACAGTATTCTGTGCCTTATTGTTTTCTCGGTCATATTCATTATGGCGAGAATTTTACATTCCATCATTTTTTTTTTTTGCCTAGTGTTCTTTCGGGTGATCACGTTTGCTGATATCACTAAAACTGTGAATTTTCAGTCTCATTCAGTACTTTGTATTTGCTTTTAGTTCTGTCAATATACATGTCTTTGTAATTCCTTTCATGCCTGCCGTATTACGGCTTGGGTGCTGCACGCGCGTACTTTCACTGTAAGATTTCATATCACTGGAAGGTGGTAACCCCCAAAAGTAGGTATTTTTTACAGTGTAAAAATGCGTTCTTGGCTTCCTTATTGATCGTTTACGTAGTCGATATAGAATTTTCTTTCTCCTTTTGGGATTCTGCATGTCCATAAGAATCTTGAATGTTTTTGAAGCTAGAAATTTGATACTAACCCGCGGAATAGCAGACGCAGGTCGTAAATTCGCAATGCGGTTCTATGGCGTCGTAATGGCCACGTGAGAGAAAGGAAATGTTATCAACAGAAACATGTGGTTAAATACATTGTAATAAGTTGTGACTGGTTTTAAATGTACTTTTATTGAGTGTGTGCATTATGAATTTTCGATCTGCGTCTGCTATTCCGCGTCCGTTATCGTCGCACTGCAAACTTCTATGTAGAGATAACAGGATGGCATCCATGATGGTGAACCTCTCTGTTGAAATCTCCATATAACCATTTAACAACATAATAAAGAAACAAGAATAATAATAAAAAAACATATTCAAATATTTTTGTCTTTATTTTCTCCCGAATCTAAAGCCACTATACGAACCTTGGAACGGCTCATTGTCAAACATGATAGACATTCGTTGTCTCTTTTATTTAAGAATATATGTTTGAATAATGATCTGCTGCTTCAATACACACACACACACACACACACACACACACACACACACACACACACACACCCACTATATATATATATATATATATATATATATAAAATATATAAAAGGCAGGATGTGTGTGTGTGTGTAACGAATGCATGGCCGCAATTTTCGACGAATTTGCACCAAAATTGGCATGCACATGCTCCAAGTTAGTGAAAAGACGTAGACCGACGTTCCATTTCCCAACTCCCATCGATAATGGAAATAATCGATTTGTTCATGCTTCTACGGCAGTTTTCATGTAGTTTGCGGCCATTTTCTACTACCCAGAATGAAAGCCTATACCTGGCTGCCACGAATAGGCAGGACGATTCTATTGGCCAGCGTGAGAGCCAACAGCTGACTTACACGAATGTTAACTAGCATGCAAAAAATATCGATAGCTGCATTCGTCACAAGTGGGAAAAATTTAAATCTACATGGCACTTTCCTCCAATTGGCTCATTCGCTTGCTTAAGCTCAACGTTGATTCTGATTCCGAAGAACTGGGTTGGGTGTGAAAAAGTATTTGTTGTTAACATTCTTTTTTCATTCGGTTTTTCCAGTTACGAGTCCTTTTTTAAAACTGATAGTTTTGTGTTCATTTGCTTTAGTTCTTTTTTCCTAACAGATTTAATATTTAGTATAGAGCTTAGAAAAATTCGCAGTGTGAGATAGGCAAGAAGTAAGGCATGTAGCAACATCAGAATGGCAAAAGGCACTCCTTTAAAGGCAAGGAGAGGCAAAAATATTTAAATCAAGTGATAGCGATTGCTGTATGAGTCGTACGATTTTTTAATCAAGCACGGGCAACGCTGGCCATGCTGCTAGTATATATATATATATATATATATATATATATATATATATATATATATATATATATATATATATATATATATATATATATATATATATATATATATATATATATATATAATACAACACAAAAGGAAAATGAATCCCATAAACAAGTCATCCAAATAAAGCTAACCAAATTATGTAAAGGTAAAATACTTGTCACCAACATCAACGACAACTTCATTAACCTGTCGGATTACCAACTCATTCCAAATGAAATGGAATCTAGGACCAAATTTTCATGTCGCACAGAAATCTAATTTAATATTTAAACAAATGCAAATTGAAGCTTTATAACAACAAATACTTCTATTTGAACAAGACAACTATATTACTTCACAGCTAGGTTTAAAATAATTGCTCAGGGCCGAATCTACTGAACACCGTTATAATAAAAATCCGAATGGAATTATAAACACTTCTTTAATAAAAGCAGCCACACAACTAAAAACAAAATAACTACTGTACGAAAGACGTCGAGCTGAAAAAACAAATACTTTCATTATTTTAAACAAACATGTGTACCACTCAGAATTACAGGCCATTTTGGACGATCATAATAAATTTAAAATGTTAACGAATAACACCACTTTCCAAATCATATCTATAAACTTATTGCTGCTAACAATGCTGAAACGGGATCTTTTAATCTTCAAAAGATAATAGGTAACTATCAATGGAAATATAAAAATCTATTAAAAAGATTATCCATTTCAAACTATCATTACACAAATACCTACACTAGTAGATTACTGTTGAAGAACCCTTATCAAATTAATTGCTCCCTACCTCCCAAATAAATATTGTATCAACTCCACAAATGAATTTATACAAATTCCTCATGCTGTAAAAACAAGCAACCAAATAATCGCATCTTTGGATCTACAAAATTCATTTACTAATGTCCCCGTCTATGAAATGATTGACATCACTATCCGTGATGTATACAATCACATTTCTCCCCCACCCATCGATATTAAATCCACTATTTAAACAAAAATATATTATAAGCATGTACCACTCAAGTATCTTTTCATGACCACCTAAGTAATATTTATACTCAAATAGACGGTACTGCGATGGGATCTGCCTTAGGTCCCATTTTTTTCTAATAATCATATAGCACATTGAGAAAATAAAATACTTAATGACACTAATAAACCCCCTATATGTGTAAGATGCATAGATGACATATATTTAGCTAAAAATATTGATCAAATTACACAATTTATAAACAAATTTGAAAGTCACTCCGTCCTCACATTTACAAAGACCTTAAAAATATTCCATTCCTTGATGTATTTATTGATTCTGGCACACATAAATTTACTACTTCTCTAGATAGGAAACCCACCAGCATTAATTCGTGTCCTCTTAATTATAATAGTGAATGCCACCAACGTTATAAGTTAGCCATTAATAATCTTAATAAACTTAATCCAACGCACGCAAATGACATCTTCCAAAATCATATTCTATAAAAAATTACATAACATTAAACAAACACTTGTTAATAATGGGTTTCCTAATTTCGTCATTGATCAGCAAATTAAAATATATCTCAATAAACTAAATAATACCTATAACAGAACTGATAATATTAATAATTATAGTGTCAAAATAAACATAAATCTTGTATTATTGTAACCAAATGTATAATAATTAGCAACATGTTAAAATACACTCAAAAACATGATAGAAATATTAAACCCATTAATAATAATAAACGTCATATATTATAAAAAAATTAAGCAATTGCCTCAGTCTCCAATAACCTTACAGCCACACAACTAAATCCTCTACAAAAACCCAATGTATTGTATCAATTTACATGTCCGCTCAGAGATTGAATCTCTGATACTAATAATAAACGCAATACATATATTGGTTTTACTACAACCACTTTATCACGTTGATTCATCTGTCACCTTTCTGATCTTAGTTCTATTAAACAACATTTCTTAGAAAAATACAGTCATGGACATAATATTAGACAGATATTAGTTGATAAGACAACAATACCCACACATACACACAGTCAAAAGAACCTTCAGATATTGGAGGCTATCTACATTAAAACAAAGCAACCCACACTCAACAAAATTACATTTCAAACTAGTCACAACACATGACCTAGCATCTAGACATATAGTTCTGTTGTTAATATTTCGGTACAACGTTACATAACCGAATCATTAATTTAGAACCTGCGTCTATTATTCCGCGACCGTCATCGTCACATATCAATCTTCTATAATGGTGAATATCCTTGTTTAAATGTACGCATAACCACTCTGAAGATGGCTCATGTGAGCCGAAAACTTAGATCAAGGAACAGCATAATAAAATATATCCAAATTTTGGCCAATTTTTGTCTTTATTCCCCCCCCCCAAATTAAAACAAATATACCTAGTTTAGAACGGCTCATGATCAAACTTAATAAACATTCATTGTGTTATATATATATATATATATATATATATATATATATATATATATATATATAACATTCATTGTGTTATATATATATATATATATATATATATATATATATATATATATTCTAAGGCGCATCATCGGAATAAACATTCATTGTCATATATATATATATATATATATATATATATATATATATTCTAAGTCGCATCATCGGTGGGAAGTGCTGGATAACTACACCACGGGTTGATCCAAGTCTTTCAACGCGGGTGTGTTTCATTCAACACATCAAAAACACATCAATAATATCCTTTCGTCATCTTGGAGCAGACCTAAATTTACTCTAGCCTTCACGAGCTGTTGGTACTCTCAAAGATGTTCCTTGTTTCGAACCTGTATTGCGACTCAGTTTCGCTCTCAAGCAGAACTCGAAAGATTCCTGAAGACAAATCTATTCCTTATAACATTGTCAAAATTTCTTGAGTCGGCCTGCCATGCTTTATCTTCCCAAGGATCCGACCATCTTGGCTGGTAGAGTTCAGAATATACAGCCTTGACAGGCTTCAAAAGCGATTACACAGTCTTATTTCCAACCATTCACTTTATCTACCGCTATTTACATGGCACTTGTTCATAAAAGATCTATTCCTTAGTTCCACTAGTTCAGACATTCCCATCTAAGACATGTCATGGTATGATCGTTCCTTTTTTATTCCATTGATAAGAAGGAAATTTCACTCAGACACTTTCTTTCCAAGAACTGTCACTTTATGGAATCAAACCTAATATGGTACTATCTCAATCACTACAATCTTAAACACTTCGAGTCATGGTTGTATCACACACATTCTCATAATATGGACTTCCCCCTTGAAATATTTGCTAGAATCTCATTCAGTTACACTCTTTCGCGAGTAGTGCTTGAGTGTGTTGGTGAACAATAGTACGAAAATGTATTTTATGAGCTTACAACTATTATAATTATGTATAGAGAAGAAGCCGCAATGTTACTAGACCTGACCTGGCATCACGCCTTCAGCTACGTAACATAGCTTCCTTGAACCTTTTATCCAAATATTTTCATGGAAATTATTCTGATGAGCTTTCCTCATTTGCTACCTAGAATCTATGAATTAAGTGGTGTACTACATTGGCGGTCAGGTCTCATCGTTTTACTCTTAAAATGACTAAATGTCGCAATAATCTGTATGCTAGCAGTTTCTTCTCTCGCACTTAGCCTTCCGGCATCTTGCTTTCCAGTGAACTTTGACCTAAATGCAATGTCAATCGTTATTATCTGTCTTCTTAATTCCTGTTCTTTTATTTATGTTTCTACTTAATAACGTTTATTTCTTTGTCTGCTATTCTTCCACACTCAGTAACCCCTTGCGTTTTGGTGGCTTTATTGCCTTGCTTGTGTCGAAATAATTAAAACAAGAAGCAAATGTTTAACAAGCACTAAACAGCGTGGTTTCTGCCGTTTCAATCGAGGTTAGATTTCGATAGATGATTTTTTTCTTCTTTTTTTTTAACAAAGCCTTTTTGATCTTTAGTGTGGTCAAAGAGGCTCATTTTACAAGGAGCTGGTCACTTTGAAGTGGCGATCAATAAGCCGCTGTCAGATGTTTGCGATTGCCTGCAGATGGTGGAACGACTTCCAGTGCGCGAGAAATAAGCAACGATATGTGATCAATGCTTTATTCCTTTTTTTTTTCCTGGTTGAGTTTTAGCATATTTACTTTGGTGTTTCCTGTTGTTATTGAATAAACACACCGTTCAAGTTAAATATGTTTTTATAAACATATGTTGTCCAAATATATAGTCGTATAAAAAAAAACAACAACAAAAAACAAAAAACAACAGATAGACGCATATATAACAGATCGTTAGGTGAAGAACAGTATCCATATTAATATGTAAATATACATGTGTGTAAAAAAGGGGGCATTGCAAACACACATACACACAAACACATATATATCTATATAGTGATTTTCCAAGCGTAGTTTAGATGTGGCACAAGGCCAAAAATATGGGACAACCAGTGAGGATCTAAATCACTACTCCGTCGTAATTGTTCTAGCGAGACAAGATTGCTAACCATTACACCACCTAGAGGCGCCCTACACACACACATATATATATATAAATATATAAGTGAACATTGAAGTCAACGCGAAGAGGCGAAAGGCTGTTTCATGCTAGACGCAATCGTATATGTATCGTTAAGTGTTTTCCTGTTTTGAACGATTTCACTGAGTTTCACAGCAACAGAATCCTATCTCCCACTGCTCATCTTGCATGAAAAACATACCACTGGCAGTGAGATTTGGCAGTGAGATTTGGCAGCAAGATTTGGCAGTGAAATTGGTTAAACGAAAGTAGTGAGAAACTAGGATGAAATTACGAGTCATCGTGGCCGAGGTGATGAGTGTGCGGAACTTTGCAAACTGTTCTTCATGATATTTCATGTTTTCTCTTTGAGAAATTGCAACTAAGGTATATTCAGAGTAGATACAGTGTAGAACAGAAACACAAATCAGCCTCTCCAGATATTGTAAAGCCGCCCTACAAGATGTGTGTGCTTGCAAACGAATAGACCATCCATACACACACGCACACACAAACGTACACACACAAATCTATCTATCTATCTATCTATCTATCTATCTATCTATCTATCTCATTATTTCCCTTATATATCTATCTATCTTAGTCTCTCCCTTATCTATCTCTCTCTCTCTCTCTCTCTCTCTCTCTCTCTATATATATATATATATATATATATATATATATATATATAATTTCGTAATTTCGATCAAGCACTGTTGCGAAAAAGGATAATTCCAAAACAGTAGCTGTCACCGCTATTAACGCACCGCTCTTCATTAATCAACTGAGCACTCTGATTGCTGGCGTTTATATACATTCGTATATAATTTCGTTAGATTTTCTCTTTCTCTGCTGTACGCCAATAGCGTAGGGGTATAACATCTGACTGATGCCACATCGGTCTGGTTTCGATCCCGGATTGAAACAGTCGGGTGTCTACCACACCCATGCGCTTTGATACAGCGAAAAAGGCTTGTATTTCGATCACTCTATATGTATTGATAAATGTTCCATTGAATAAGTTAGACATGTTCTGTCTACTTATTTTCAGTTGGATTCTTTCATATTCACTGATAACCTTTTTGTGTCGTTACTGAAGCACGATAGAAAATAGCCGTGTTGATACATATTTCTTTTATTCCGAGTACTTTCGACATAGAACAATGTCATCATTAGAGTATTGTTTATTGCAAGACGAACATTGTAGTGTTAATTATTGTCAAATACAAAATTGTGTTCTACTGAAAATTACATTTCTTATATGTGGATTGAGAACGCTGAATCAATGCATGATCGCTGACACCGTTTCAGGGGAGGTAACTAAGTATGGTTGTGGAGAGTTTTTTTAGCAAATAAGAAGTAAAAAAAGTATTAGTGCAAACCTTGGCATTTCAAACTATTTGTTGTCCACATTTCTGGAGTATTCATAATTAAAAATTCTTGAAGCTATGTATATTAAATATCTGAAACCAAACCTTAATAAAATTTATTATGAATACTCCGCAAATGTTTGGTCTAATAGTTATTGTTAATACTTATTTCGTAGAAAAAGACTGTCCACAACCATATAGAGGTGCCACCCCTTAAACGGTGTGAGCAATCACGCACGGACTCAGCGTTCTTCACTTCACAAGTAAGAAATTTAACTTTCAGATGAACCCAACACTTTTGTCTTCGAGAATAATGAACACTACAGTATATGTCTTGCAATGAACAATACTCTAATGATGACATTGTGTTATGTCGAAAGTAGTCGGAATAAAAGAAATATATATCAACATGGCGATTTTCAATCGTCCTTCAATAACGACACCAGAAAGATTATCCGTGAATACGAAAGGGTACAACTGATAATAAGTATACAGAACATGTCTAAATTATTCAAAGAGACATGTGTTAATATATATATATATATATATATATATATATATATATATATATATATATATATATATATATATATATATGTATAATGTGTGGGGTTTGTGTGTGTGCGTGTGCGTGTGCGTGTGTGTTAATGCTGAAATATAAATCAAATGTGGATCTGAAATCGACAGCATAAAATAAAGAACAAATAGAAACGTTTATCAATCTAAGGCTTCACTTTTATGTAAGTGAAACATGATAAATTGATAAACGTTTCTTATTTGTTATTTCTTATCATGTATATATAGATATATATATATATCGATATATATATATATACACGCAATAACACACAGACAGACACACACACACACACACACACACACACACACACACATATATATATATATATATATATATATATATATATATATATATATATATATATATAGATAGATAGATAGATACGATTATAGTGAGGCGTGATGAAATCGGTCTATTTCCGTTTCCAAGGGCATGTTATCCAATGGGTATCTATTGTATCCGATTGACCTTGCAGGTTAACAATGCGAAGTGGATGAGTTTAGGCGTGAAAAATGCAATCTATTTGTGACTGCGAAGCAAATTGATTGCGCGCTCACGCAAGACCGGATCACGTTTTGACGTCAAAGACTGCCGAGCTTGCACTGGAAACCATTGGTATCGCAATTTTCACTTCTTTCTTCCTTTCATCTGCTGAAAGCACGGAATACATAAAGACTGAACAGGCAGCATTGAAAACGAAAGTGAAACTGTGAAGGTTAACTAGGGTGGAATACAAAGTCGTTTATTCTGTATTGTGTTTCTTTCATGTGGACTTCGCTCGACTTTATTATCGGAGAATGAAAAAAAGAGCCAATTAAAAACTCAGGACCCTAATATTGGTCATTGAATAAATAATGGAAGCTCTTTCATAAACACCGGCTATTCTACCAGTGTAGAACAGCGATGAAAAAAAAAAGAATATTTCTTGTAAAAATCATACAAATTTAGTTAAGACCTCAAAATGATCAATGGTTTCCGATCAGATCTGCCATTCCTGATAGAGAAATCAGAAAAAAACGGTACTATTAACGTCTTCCTCTGTTATTGATTATAGATGAATGATAACATATATGGATTATATATATATAGTTCATTAATCTGTGGAGTGATAAATATATATGTCTATCAATATGTCCATAGCGGTCATATTGATGAAGAGATTCTTAATAAAATCCAAACACTAATATGCAATATCATTGCTTCTGACCTGGCATCGCCACTTCATTAGTCTGCCATCACCGTAACGTACCTTGACCGTACCTTTTCTAAAAAATATTTCCATGGTATTTGTCCTGTATATTCTTTCCTTTGTGGAGCTTTCGTATTTGGAAGGTTTCTATTTTTAGAACAGTTCACGTCTCGCTATGCGCCAGACGAGATTTTGTCGCCCCACGACTTGGGACTTTGAATTTTTGTGTTGGATGAACTTTTAATTTTACGTGGAGTTTAATCTTTGATTTTTTTTACGTCTTTTTGCTGACTGTTTTTATTATCAAACGTTTGAATTTTCTTTTTCAGTTTTAACCCTCTCCGGGGTCGACGTTTTACACCTATTTTTCGCTAGACTATTGATTTATTTTTCGTATGAATTTTATTGAATTTTCAGTTTCTCTTTTAATTTTTAATCCCTTTTTTAATTTTTTAATTGCATTTTATTTTTTTCTCATTCCAAGTGTTAGTTCGTTCATTGATTTTTGATGTTGTAAGTAAACAGTTTTTCTTGTTTTCTTTACCTTTAATTCACACCTAGCAGAAACGTTTTTAGTTTCTAGTTTAACTTTTCTCTTCCATTTGTTTATTTTTCAATCTGTTTGGGTTTTTTTTGTTTATTTTTGTGTTACATTGGCAATTTTCATTTACTTGGTAAGACTTTATTTTCGTTTCGTGTTAGGTCGGTCATTTTGTTTAGTTGGTAAGACCTGTTATTTTTTCATTTTGTAGTATTTTGTTTCATAATTTGTTTTATATTGCTATTCTAAGGTTTACACAAAGGGAAAATAAACTTTTTATCTTGCTTTATTTAATGTTACGTTGTTTTATTTAATTGTGTCGTTTGAGTGAATATTTTAGTTTATACGTTCTTTGTCTGTCTTTTTGTTCTCGTTTCTACAGTGTTAAATTTATTATTTTCTTTCTCTTTGCAGAAGGACTTTGTTTTTGTTTTTAATTTGTGTGTATTTGAAGTTAAGTCTTCACGTCAAACCCATTTTGTTACCCTAACTTACGTCGGTCGTTTGTTTCATTTGTTGCGTTAAATTTGTTTTTCATTTTTAGTTTTTGTTTAACATTATTATTGTTGGTATTTCCTTATTTTTTTATTTTTACTTTTGAAAGAAAAATTCCATCTTTGTTAAAAAAGAAACTTTAGAAAATAATTAAAATCATGGCCGACAAACGTCATCTAGTTAAATAGATCTTTTTGAGTCAAAGAAGAAAGAACCCCCCAACCGAAAAAAGATTAAAACTCACCCAACAGTGGCTGCTGAGAGTGTAGCCATTACCAAAAATAATAATGGCAAAATTGAAAAGTAAAAAGTATGGAGGTAGCAATGGCTAAAATCAAGAAAACAAAAAATGTGTTACCATCTAAGACCAGCAACAAGAACAACAGCAACAACAGAATCGCCCTCATGCCGAAAGTACACACCATAGACTATCATCAACATGACGGGGTTCTTCGAGAGAGCCAAGAGCTACGCACTTCTTATCAAAGAAGATGTGATTTTGGTAGAGCCCGTGGCGTTACAGATGTTTGAAAAAATAATTGTGTCAGTTTTTGTGGTCGAAAAGCTTTCGCACAAAATTTGTCAGCTAAAAACAATCCATGGATCCTCCTACAATGACAACATCATTAAATCCCACCCATTAAATCCTCAAGGAGACATGGCCCAGTAGATAAAGACGTTGGTTAGATCCAGTGACTAAGACCCAAAAGAGTTCTGAGTTAAGTATCACGCTACGGCAATGATGAACCAAAAATCTTGGAGAGTTGATTTAAAAGCAAATAACGGAGAGATGACACGTGGAACTAGAATATTATATCGCGGTGGACAAAATAAAGGGTTTGGTACGAAATTTCAATCACTTTAGTCAAGAAGGCTGGAGCGTACAAAGACCAAAACATTGTGAAATGGTAATGAAGATGAGGATAACAGCCCGAATAATGTAAATAATATAAATAAATCTCATCCATTCTAAAATGACCACCCTCAAAAGACATCCATTGCCAAATCACCCTCCCGAAAATCCACACCTACCATAACTCCCAATTCATCTCCGGCACAGATACTCATTAATCCCCCACCCATCTGAATACAAAAATAGGCAACGAAGTCCATTATCAGAATCTGCAGATCCCGTATCCGAAAAAGATAATCAAATCTAAGCCCATTTTTAAGGCTGGAGTAAACGTGTGCCGAGTGTCAAAAGAACAGGCAGATAAAGCTTTAATAACATCACGAAAAATAAATGACCTTAAGTTCCTCATAAACGTCAAATAGGTGAATAATATGGATGCGGATATTCCAAAAACCTTTCCAAATGCAGAAATGATTCTGACAGTGGGGAAATCAAGCCAGGGTACCCAACAAATTTGGGCGATGATAGAAGAAACAACCTTTGACATTTCTGCAGCCCTGGCTTTCTTCGATGAAGGAAATGTTAGACGTCTAAATAAATATCAAGAAGGATAAACATTTGGTAGTTAGGTCTGGGTTAAAAAGAATGTCTTCCGAGGGGACGAATATGGCCGGTAAATTGCGTGCAGAGAAAGTTAGAAGCGCCTCCAATAGACATATCGCGTCTGTCACATGGCCGGATAGGAGGACCGGGACAACAAACACGGATATATGTGAGACTTTCCGTGACTACTTCCAGGATATGTTCACCAGGGAGCCCAGTTTGAACACTGCTCAGTTCGACGACAATTTGGTCGAATTTTCCCGCTACGAGACGAGAGAAGCAGGTGGGTGCCAGTGTCCCATCAGCGAACCAGAAATCCATGAATTGCTGAAGCTGGTTGGCCAGGACAAAACTCCGGGATGATATGGTCTTATGGTCTTCATTACGAAATGTAGTTGAGACAGTCGCCCTTTCATGTTCCTTTGCTGGAGCTGATTTACAACAACTGGATTAAGCAGGGGTCTATACCTCAAAGTTTCAACAGGGGTATGATAAAATCTCTACGCAAAGAAAAGAATGTTGGGGATGGGGTAGGTGACTTTCAGCCTTTGAGAATGTTAAATACAGAGTTGAAGATTTTAGCCAAGATCGTAGCCAGCCGTTTGCAGGATGCCCTCTCTAGTCTGGTTCCGAACAGACGTGCTGAGAAGGGCAGGACTATTTAGGACAACCTTCATATTGCACGCTTGATCATCGAGCAAGTCTACAGTGAAGCCTCGCTGATCAATTCCCGCCACTCGATTCTGGTTGACCTTCGATATCTGAAGGCTGTCCTTTCTGTCACCGCATTTAGGCTGTACTTTCACACCTGGATCCGCCGTCTGTATGCATCTCCAGGGGCACTAGTTGAAGTGAATGGTGTTCATTCTGAGCTTTTCGTATCGTCTGGCTCCAATCATCAAATTCCGCTTTCGCCTTTCCTGCACGTTGGAACATTTCCTTCTTAAGTTAAAGACGAATCCGGTCCTCCGCAGAATTTCCGTATCTGGTGCTACCATCTCAACCAGGTACTCTTCCTATCTTGACAACGTTTCGGTTATTGTGTCTAGCAGAACCGAGATTGACGAAGTCAGCAAAGAGATTAGAGAGTTGGAAACGGTGACAGGGGCCAAGATCAACCGTGATATGCCTGTTTCCCTGCGGTTGCGTGCGTGGAAGGGAGCTTCTCGGGCTTTTCCTTTGGACGAACGGGTCGGTTAAGATACTAGGCGTCTGGTTCGATCGCGAAGCCCTCTTGGAAATGAACTGGTCCGAGGTTCGGAAGAAGGCCGAGGTCGCAGTTCACCTGTAATCTCGTAAGAATATTTCCTTAAAGGGGAAGGCTGAAGTATGTACCTCGCACATCTACCCGATTCTCCTTTACCAACTCTACGTACTTCCACACCCGTAAACCAAACAGTGGGTTTAGTTAGTGGCTTGTTGTTCTTCTTGTGGGAAGATAAGGCTCCCTAGAGATCTGCTATCTCCACTCTTCTGAAAGCGGTATGTGTATGCCTAGCGTTCAAATTCGTCACTATACGCTTCGCATCGCGTTCCCCGGTCGAATGTGCAAGCGATCGGACGGTGAGGGCGATTTCTGGAAGGAGGACGCCCGTAAGAACTTCGCATCCCTGAGGTGTGTGCACTTGTGCGAGGAGGAGGCCTCTTCTATCTAGAAAGTCTGAAACACCTATTACGGGCAACGGATCGCCTCTCCGATGTCCAGGCGTTGTCCCGTAAGGCATTATATCACTTTTTAGTTAGGATTCCGGTCAAGATGATCTGATGCACGAGCTCGGTCATACGAAGCAGTAGGCTTGATCCATATAGCCTTGGGCGCACGGTTTGAAATGACTCACTGATGAAGATGCCTCACTCACCTGGTTGGTGAGAGGAAAACCCACTGTCGACAAAATCTTTTTTCGGCGGGTTTGGAAATAACCCCAAACTGGATTCGCTGTAGTGAAGCTATGGAGACCCTACGTCGCAAATTCTGTCACTGCTGGATCATAGTCCCGTTGAGATAGTTTATTAAAAATCTGTCTCCGTTACGAATTGACGCCGTAAATGCTGGAAGTTGAATCAACATTTGATGTTAATTGCAGCTGGGAGTGAAAAGAAGTAAAAAACTGACAGCTGATGGCAAGGTCAAACTGGAGCCTTTTATCGATTTTTTGCTGCACGAAGGGGTCTCGCACGCATTTTTGAAAGGGCCCGTTATCTGGTCGGTGTCATTCATTTCTGTACATATGGTATGGCGATGTGAGGAGAGACAATTGATGCTTGTAACTATACATTAGTTGGCGATGAGTTCAATGCTTCACAGTAATGTGGTAAAGGGGAGCAAGTGCTTATCCCAAGGATGCATTTGTATCCATCAGATGCCGATGTACCCTTCACTTTCAGAAGATCCCCATTCCCATTCGCACCCTGTTTTGCTATGACAATTAATAAGGCCCAAGGACAAACATTGTCTGTCACTGGTGTACACTTAGAGGAGCAGTGCTTCTCATACGGCCGACTTTACGTAGCCTGCTCTCGAGTCGGCAGGCGCGATGATGTGTTCCTTTATTCACCCTCACGAAAAGCTGAAAATGTGGTCTACACTGAAGTCCTCAGGCAGTCCTCAGCAAACGCCATTCCATTTTCCTTTCCATGCAAGTTAACTAATAGCAAAACTGAACTAAGAAAAGGTAGAAATATGTATGGAACGCTAAGATGGACTGGACAGTAAAGGCAGCACGTGGAGATAAAACGGGTAATGCAAACGTTTAAGCAAATAGGCAGTGAAGTACTGAGGTGTACTGGGCCGCGTAGTAAAAGCAGTACACTTCAAATTACAGTGAAAACTGTAACGTGGAGGTAAATACGTAGGGAAAACGATTACGTAAATAAGTAACTTGCGACAGCAGTTAACTGTCTAATAGCAAAACTCAACTACGAAAAGGTAGAAATAGGTATGGAACGCTAAGATGGACTGGGCTGCGCAGTAGAGGCAGCACGCGGCGATAAAATGGGTAATGCAAACTTTTATGCAAATAGGTAACTTGCTGTAGCAGGAAGCTGTCAATTAATCCAAGGACAGATGCGTTAATGGCGATCAAATCAAGACGTGAGTGCGGATGCAGCCGCGTTGAAGGTATTTAAAGGGAGCGTGACTTGTCATTTATTGGTGTAGCCTGGACAATGGACATGACTTAGACCAAGGAATGAGCTCACGCAAAATGGAAGATGCTAGCGCGCATTCACGCACGCGCGCCTGATTTGGCAAGCGCAAGGCTTGGCCGTAAACGGGGTGAATCTGCCTGCTACATATGCAGCTTGGCTCTAACGCGCGTGATACCGGCGATGAGAATGCAAGGAGCTGCAATGAAGCGTTTGCTCGTTTGGTTTGTGCGAAAACGAAAAGCCGCTAACCGTTTGCCGGAATTAGCTTTGAAATGGATTGGGAGGAAGCCCTGCTGATTTAGCACAAAAACTGCTTGTCACATCTGGGATGGGACCTGAGCTAGGGGAAAGGTTTAAAGAATTGGAAAATAGACTGCTGAGGGCAGAACAATTTTCACTCAGCAGTTATGCGTTTTTTTTCAGTAAAGACGCGAATAAAGGAAGTGCTTATTTTGGTAAGATGCGACTATTAAAGCAAAAGTGTTGACAAAGTCGAATATGTCATTTGTGGCTCAAAGTCAGACCTGGTAGCAGGGATAAAAGAGCCGAATTTTAATGCCCCTGCACCCATTCCAGAATTTGAGGTCAAATGTTTTCTTCCACTCCATTGCACGCACTCACCTGTTTTTTTCCCCGTGCATAGCGTGATCTTAAATTAATCTGCATTTAGGAAATACCCAACCGGAAAAACATTTTAAGGGTTGACCGATTGTCGATTTGAACTCTGTTTGGGGGGGCGCTCGGAGTTGAAACGTCACATGGTGACTCCCAATGGCCTCCTCATAAATCCGGTCAGTTTTCGCTAAAAACCGACATGCGGTTCAAGCGCAACGTGGGCGTATCGGTTTTTGGGTTTTATCGATTTTCCGCGCTGGTTAGGGGTCCGTGGTCATGAAACTTCTGGACACCACTTCTAATGGTAGACTCTAAGAGGGTGTCAAATTTGGTTGAAATGCGATCATTCCTTTTGTACGCAGATTTTTTCGATTATCGATTTTTTCTATTACCGATTTTTTCGGAACCTGAGTACGAACTCAAAAATCGGGCTCCGTCATGTCCTTACGACAGCCATTTGCAAACTTTTGGTGAAAACCGCATCGAAATCGGGTGAGAAATGCACCTGGGCGAGGTAACAACACCCACGACAGACACACAGACAGACAACATGAGAAATATAGATAGTAGATTATGCAATATAATCTTTGTTTAAATGAACCTTTACCTATTTCCTTAAACGTTTGCATTACCCATTTCATCTCCGCGTGCTGCTTCTACTGCGCAGCCCAGTCCATCTTAGCGTTCCATACCTATTTCTACCTTTTCGTAGTTCAGTTTTGCTATTAGACAGTTAACTGCTGTCAGAAGTTACTTATTTACGCAATCGTTTTCCCTACGTATTTACCGCCACGTTACAGTTTTCACTGTAATTTGAAGTGTACTGCTTTTACTACGCGGCCCAGTACATCTCAGTACTTCACTGCCTATTTGCTTAAATGTTTGCATTACCCGTTTTATCTCCACGTGCTGCCTTTACTGTGCAGTCCAGTCCATCTTAGCGTTCCATACATATTTCTACCTTTTCTTAGTTCAGTTTTGCTATTAGTTAACTTGCATGGAAAGGAAAAATGGAATGGAGTTTGCTGAGGACTGGCTGAAGACTTCAGTGTAGACTACATTTTCAGCTTTTTGTGAGGCTGCAATTAACGTCAAATGTCTGTTCAACTTCCAACATTTACGGCGTCAATTCGTAACGGAGACAGATTTTCAATTTGGACTCAGGCTTTCAAAAAATTGGTAAATCGGCTGATACTCCGGTATTTGGGCGTATTGCATTCTAAACTTTCGGGCGTTCTTTACAATTCAACCGGAAATTCCTACGCGCCCCAGTTAGAGGTGCCTTGCATTAATGCCGTGTGACCCCGTCGTGACTCAAAAATCGATACAAACTTCCGTGTTGACCATGCCCTCAGCAGTTCATTTCCCACTTCTTTAAACTTTGTTCTTTCTCCCAGGCCGCATCCCAGATCCTATTTTTTAATTTACGTCATTTTGTCATGCCGGAGCCAGATGTTTTATTTGGGTCTCAAACTTTATAAAAAAAAACGATTAACTCACAGGTGATACGGATTTTGGGGGTTTAAAGTTGAATGTCTCGCCTGCACTACGCGGCCCAGTACATCTAAGCTTTTCACCTCATTTTGGATTCTGTGCAGTTGACTTCGCGTTGTTAAACACTTTAGAGCTCTTTTTATTTGAACTTAATGTATACTTTCACCTTATGTATAAATATATTTATTCCTCGGGTATTATAAATACAGTGCTCAATGTTATAAAACAGAGCTATACGTATATATGAATGAATATACATAATATCCAACGTCTATAGCACGACTCAGAGTTTCAAGTACTTTATGCAATCTTCATTTACGGAGATACTCTGACCGATAAATGGTTTGCGTTCTCGTGGTGATTGTTTGCTTAATTATTGTGGCGTAAAATATTAAAATGAACTATTAATAATTTATATCATTTTAATTCATGAAGAATTAAAACAATCTAAAACGAAAATGTAAATCATTTAAATTTGAATTCAAAAGTAAAGTGGGGTAACGCTTGTTTTTTAACATGAGACACCCTAATTATACCGATTAGCTTAAACTACGTCTTCCGTGTCCGGTAAGGATTCTCATAAATCAGTACCACGTCTCCCCGTCTCTTGTAAATCAAACCTTAAAGCGACCATGAGAGGAAGATACTAGTCCGCTTCCTGAAAGAACACGGTACATAAAAGAAGAAGAATGGTTAGATCTTGTTATTGTCGAAGTACATCTTTGAACCAACCATTATTTTTTTATTCTTCAGATTATTGGTTGAACCCAATTTCCTTCTCAAAAGACAAAGCGTTTATAACGTAACATTTTTTTCGTATAGTACAAGGATTGAATCAAATTTGTTTCTCTGGCAATTCATGTGAACATTCTAAAGAGCGGTGAGTAATCGATCCCCCCCCTCTCTCTCTCTCTCTCTCTCTCTCTCTCTCTCTTCAAATTTGTAAGCCATTCGTGACAAGTATTGCTTCCAACCGAAACATTTTCCATCGACTTCATCACTCATCTTATTCGCTACTGCTGTTTTGGCGTCCTTGAAAACAAATACATATAAGTTGCTGCAGTTACCGTGTCACTGTAATTTTTCAATTTTTTCTTACCATAATATAAATAATCAGAGAATATAGAAACTCAAACAGTTTTTCAAATCTATATTCCACTTCTAGTTTGTTTTTTTTAAATACCGCTGTCAACATTTTCACGCACATACGATACGAAGACAAAAATAAATAAGAAAACCATGTAAGCAAATGAAACATATATGGCTATGAAATAGTAGAAGCGCAAACATGACTGAGTGGGAAAGGTTATTTACAGAGAATTGTGCAAACTTCTAGTATTTCACTACTGATATAGGCACAGGTTGTAATACATATGAAAATATAAACTCATCAGGAACTTTAGTATCCTAACGGGCGAGGCAGTGTAGAGTTAGAAAGACCGGATTTCATTATTAGTAACCGTTAGAAAACATTTCCAAGGATTCAATTCTTGTTCCGGTAGATGGCAGGGCAAATTTAAACTAAAACAAGAAGCTGCATAAATATTTACACCTCGAAACTGAGAGCATGATCAGACATTATCTGCGGATGAAAATTAAAAAAAGATCTAGACTCGTCAAGTTTAAATATAAACTTTTTTTAGAGAAAGTCGAGTTAAAAATTAGTTTCTTCTGACTGAAAAATAATATAAAGGCAAGTTACTCTTGGCTGAGAAGCTGCCAATCTCAAGTTGAAATGGCGGAACAAGGCCTAAGGTCATTTAAGCTAATGGGGTCGAGAGTTTGAGATGTCATATGTTTACATGATGTTCGGCTTATAAAAATGCTTTAAAAAATTATCGGTAGACACATTAAAGAAAACTATTTTTAAAAAAATATTGAATATGAAAAATTCAGCTTTCGTTCTTTTTATTTTTCTAATTTGAACTCAACAAAAGCTGCATTAAAAAAAATTCCATTTGCATCTCTTCGGGTTATTTTAGAACTAAGAACATTGTTGCATTGACGCAATCAGTTCAAGATTCGGACCAATTTGAACATTTTTCTTTATCGATGCTCAAGCAGAAGAATCGATTTGTCGACACTCAGATCATTTCCTCGTAGAATAATAATAATAATAATAATAATAATAATAATAATAATAATAATAATAATGATAAGTGAATTCAGATATTGCAGCTTACATGACCATCTCGATACCTCTCTAGGCTGGCGATTCTTACTACATCTACTGAAAGCTGAGACACTTGATGCCCGCCCCCCAATTCCCCTCCAAATACAAAAAACAAGAGAAAGGAAGTTGTGAAGACCCATGATCGCTAAAGTCATGAAAGAGAACAGGGCATAGAAAGAGGACAAGGTGCGGATGGACGTATAAAATAGAATTAGCGAAGAGTTTTCAAAGCACGCTTGAGACATTTTGAATTTTAGTAGAAAGGAATAGCTCTATCGATTTGCCCCTTAAATATGGGTTAAACATCATGTTATACTGGCATATTTTTTCATCATTTCACCCTAAACAAGACAATAAGGCCAATAAGACGTAATGATTTACTGTTTAGTTTGGTTTATTTTATGGCATATCAGCCTCAATGGGTTATTTAATGCCAACAATTTTCATGGTTGGTAATATTTTTTTCCAAAAAACTATTCCGGTGATATTTTTTTCTTCAGAATAATATTTTTTAATATTTTTGTTCAAAAATGTATTGCTGGTAATTTCTTTTTCAAAGTACAAAACTGAAATATCTAGGAAATGGAAAATGTGGCACCAACATCAGATCTCTTTCAAATGTTATGCAATATATTAAGAAATAAGTCAATCTTTTTAGAAACAAAGAAAAGAGTCTTGGATTTTTATCTAATATCGGTCCTCCTACATGGCAGTGAATACTGGACAATCCCTTCACAGATGAGAAAGAGACTTGAGGCAACTGAAAATGGAAACGCAAAGGACACTTATACTTTATATCAGAAGAAAGAAAATGCCTCGTCATCGATTGGCTGTTCCCGGTGACCACAATATCAAGTCCCAAGAAATTGAAAAGCATGAAATTAAAATGACCACCAGATTAAAGTTGCTAGAATTTATTGTCCCAGTCATCGTGTTGATATCTATACGACCGAACCTAATGACCTACATTAAGAAAATCAGAATAAGGCTTAGTATACCACTGCTTCAGGAGTTTTCGTTGCTTGGCTTTGCAATTGTGTTATCTTTTTGAGTTTGTACGACTTGATAGAGTGCACACGTCTCCGGTTGAAAACAAAAAACCGTACAGAAGAATAGAAGGTAATAATAATAATAATAATAATAATAATAATAATAATAATAATAATAATAATAATAATAATCTAGGATTGGTTGCAAAAGATTCCAGTAGACTAATTGAAGGGATTCCTGGAATTCCATACCTCAAAGAGATACAAAAGATTGTTCTAACAACTACAGCCCACATATTACGAAGGGCTTTATCTATGTATTTTTTTTTGTCAGTGGAAAGTATCATGATGCTCTTTCTAACCTTAGGTCCTTGACCGGGACCCGGAAAGAAATGTGTAAACGCCAGATATCAAAGGAAGTTATTTCCTTATTGACACCGCAGTACCATCTGAGAGAAACACCTGCATGAAAATAAAAAAAATAATAATAATGATAAGAAAGTACTTTATATTTGCTAATTTCTTTTTATACATTTGACAAAAGTGAACGCTCCGAAATACAAGAAACTATACTCACAAAATTCAAGGATTTTGAAATGGAAATCTAAAAAATATAACACATAAGAACACAGTAATTCTAGTTGTAGTTGGAGTCCTCGGATTGATTGGAAAAGATTCCGATAAATTCATTGAAGATATATTCCTGGTAGCCCTTGCCTGAAAGAAATTGTACTCACAGGTACAGCTTACACATTACGAAGAACTTTATCTATACAAAATTCGTGTGATCTTAGCTTTTTTTTTGTTTTTGTTTTGTGTAAAAAAATGATTAGTGCAAAATGTCATGAAGCCATTTCTGACCTTAGATCTCTGGTTGGGATCCGGAAGGAAATGAATATAAAACAGAAATCAAAGGAAGTAATAATAATAATAATAATGATAATAATAATTAAAATAATAATAATAATAATAATAATAATAATAATTATAATAATACTTATAATAATAATAATAACAATAACAATAACAATAATAATAATAATAATAATACTTATAATAATAATAATAAGAAGAATAACAATAATAATAATAATAATAATAATAATAATAATTATAATAATAATAGTAATAATAATAAGAAAAAGAAGAAGAATCAAATACATTATATTTGCTAATTTCTTTTTATATATTTGACGCAAATGAAAGATCCTTATTTATTTATTTACTTATTTAATGTTGAAGTATTTAAAGATATTTTATAAATTACACTGACAAGAAGGCGACATTTCGATTTTAAGAGTGCCACATTCCCCTAAATAGTAATAGTAAATATTGTTAATAGTGCAGGAATACAGAAGGCGCTTATCTCCCTTTGTCACGTGGTTCCTATGACGTCACACCTTACAATGACTAAAGTGGCAGTCAATTTCCGTTCTTATTACAGCAGCGAAACCGAGCGGTCGCTTTCTTCACACCTCCCCCAAACGCCTCCTTGGCCCAGACAGAGCCTACATCTGCCTCTCTAGCTGCTTACAAGTCCATGGTGCCGTTTCCCTTTAGGATTTTTTTTTTCAGATAGAGAACGCAACTGCTGCTCGCAATACTCAATTTGGGAAAACGCAAAACTCGCCTTTTCTCGTTCATGGCATATGTCCTCGACTGGGACATAGATGAATCCGTCCGTTTGATTCTGGAAACCTCAAACATGGGTTCTCCTGACACAGGAGTGTCTCCATATTATATGTAAGACCCTTCCTTTTTGTTTCTATCCGGCCTTCTTCAGGTGGTTGGCATATCGAACTGAACCCTTTATTTCGCTCACTGGGGTAGACTGTTCGAGTCACCGCGTGCCATGTTTAATGGATGTCAGTTATCAGTTATCTCCTGTTAATTACGTTCTGTCTGTGAACTACAGTATTATTATATCACGAATATAATAATGCGCATAATGAGGGAAATACAAACGGGAGAATAATTCTTTCTTCCATAGCAACTTTCCGTTACAATAGGATTATCGATTTCGTATGGATTAACGTAACTACTACTACTACTAATAATAATAATAATATGATGATGAAACTGTCGACCATATTATCGCAGGATGTCCGGAAATAGCAATAAAATAATATGCCTACATATATAACAATGAAGCGACATATGTTCACTGGAAGACATGGAAGAAGCACAAAATCGAAACCATTGAGAGATGGTATGAGCATCAACCAGAAACAGTCACCAAAAATGATGTAACTATCCTCATTTATTCTTATTATTATTGTACCACTACTACTACTACTACTACTACTACTACTACTACTACTATCATGATCATCATGATCATCATGATCATCATCGTTATTATTATTATTCCATTATTATTATTATTATTATTATTATTATTATTATTATTATTATTGCGCATGTTATGTTTCTTGCTTTGTATCCTGTAGAGCCCGGTCCAAACTATGGCCCTTGGGCCCTACAGGAGAATTGTTATTTAATTGATAGCATTTTTCTTAGTATATGGGATGTTCCTAGTATGGCGATGTTCTGGGCAACATGTATGTTGATCTCAACTGGGACACTGTCAATAAAATTGTCCATTCATTTTTTTCACGAGCCTCAGACTTCCGATTACTGTTTGTATAGTCTCAGTTTTCATATTTCTGTTATTATCATAAAATACACGAAATTCTGGAACTATTTACTTGTTGACACCGCAGTACCATCTGCGAGAAACACCTGCATGAAAATTATCGAGAAACTGTCCAAATACAATGACGTGGAGATCGAGATTAACAGGATGTGGGGAATGAAAACTGAGACTATACAAACAGTAATCGGAAGTCTGAGGCCCGTGAAAAAAAATGAATGGACAATTTTATTAACAATGTCCCAGTTGATATCAACATACATGTTGCCCAGAACATAGCCCTACTAGGAACATCCCATATACTAAGAAAAATGCTATCAATTGGTTAACAAATTTCCTGTAGGGCCCAAGGGCCGTAGTTTGAACCGGGCTCTACAGGATACAAAGCAAGAAACATAACAAGCGCAATAATAATAATAATAATAATAATAATAATAACGATGATGATAATAATAATAATAATGATGATGATGATGAAGATTATAGTAGTAGTAGTAGTAGTAGTAGTAGGAATGGTACAATAACAATAATAATAAAATCGGAATAAACCCTAGTATGTAATTCCTTGGCATTGAAGATATTCTAGGAAAAGCGATATCTGAGGACGCATGATTTGACGAAGACTACCCATAATGCAAGATTTCCGGTTGAAAACAAAACAAAAAATACCGTGCGGAACATGATGATAATAATAAAAGTAATAATAATCTTCCTCTCCAGAAATGGCAAACGGTAAAAGCATGCAAGCAGTTCAATTATTCGGTATTATCCTGCATCTTGTCGACGAGGAGCGAAGAAATCCTCCAAATTTGAAAACGCTTATCTGCCGGCGTTTCTCGTCGAAATTTGAATACCTCAACTGACTCACGATTCCACGGGCCAATCACATGGAATTGTTTATGTAAATCAATAATTACAGTTGCAGTTTCGAGTGTAAACATTCAAAACAAGGCAGCATCAATAGCAAAAATATAACGGAATATTTGCATATGGACGTGTGGGCTTTCTGACCTTTTTTTTTTTGCTTCACCATACTTGCCTTCTCTACCACAGCTTTCCTTCCCACCCTCATTCAGTGGGTCTGAAAATTTCCTGGGCTTTAGGAAGAAATCATGCATTCTAATTCGAGAAACCCGGAGATATGCTACTAAAAAAAAACAACAAACAACCAAGATAGTAATGAACTTTGGGATAGAATTAACATGGCGTAGAGTGCCCTTCTTGAGATTACTGGCGGAAAATTGAAAGTAAGAATAAGAGAAAAGAATAAAAACACACGCAGTTACATGTTACACATTTCATGATTTCCTTAAAAGAATTCATGGCTATTCACATACTGGCTTTAGATAATCCTTCCTGGATTTCACTGCGAGTTTTATTTTTAAAGTGCTACTTCAAGTCCAAATTTAGCTGGTTTACAAATATATATATATATATATATATATATATATATATATATATATATATATATATATATATATATATATAAAACTGAACATAGTAGTCACCACTTAGAGGCGACAGTGTGTTTCATGCTAGACGCAATCGTCAGGCCACGAGTTCTGTTATTTTTCTCGGCTATTTATATATACGGGTCAGTGGTGCATTGTGGGTAGTTTATTTTGGCGGTTATTTTTCTGGAAGTCGTTTATTTGTTATTTATTTATTTGGGTTAAATTAATTTGCTTGTTTTTATTTTTTTTTAATATTTTTTTAATTTTTATTTCTTATATATTTTTTTTTAATTTTAATTTTAATCGTTGTTTTTATTAACGTAGTAAAAAAATTTACTACGTTAATAAAAACACCTGACGATTGCGTCTAGCAGGAAACAGACTGTCGCCTCTAAGTGTTGACTTTTTTGTTCACTTTTATATTTACACACGTTCTATCTCTGATATTGAGCACATTATCCTATAAATATAGCACTCTTTAAGACTATATTTCTTCATATATATATATATATATATATATATATATATATATGATTTCATGAAAAAATGTTAACATGTTATGGATCTACTATTAATATAAAAGCAGACATTATGATTTCAGTCTCCACCTGTTAACATAATCTTGGAATCAACTATCAGTTGTTGAAATGCTTATTACCATTTATACACACAGACATACACACACGCATATATATATATATATATATATACATATATATATATATATATATTTATATATATGAGCTCATGAACGAATCTATCACTCGTACTCTTTATATATATATATATGTATGTATATATATATATATATATATATATATATATATATATATGGGGCGTATATATAGAGAGAGTAGGGAAAAAGTGCCTTGAAACAAGATGTACATCAACGGCTCAATCATGTGATAACTCACAGCAAATAAAGACTCAATTACCCTTTTTAAGTAATGCACACTTCAAGTTAGGCCCTGTCATATGCTATATTTGCTGACTTTACGGCTAACGAAATAAATTTAGCAGATATGGATTTCCTTAGGTTCCAGCGAAAGATTTGTCTTTTTGTAAAAAGGATAACTGAGCTATCTTCCCTCTGATATATATATATATATATATATATATATATATATATATATATATATATATATATATATATATAATAAGCAAAATTATGTTGTGGCAAAAACTGGTTGACCAAGATATTCTGTAATATGGGCTTCCTTTTTAGCCTGACTGTAATTATAGCCTTCAATATCGAAGGAAGAAGTAGAAGAAGAAAAAGAAAAAGAAGAAAAAAAGAAAAAAAGAAAAAGAAGAAAAAAAAGAAAAAGAAGAAAAAAAGAAAAAACGAAAAAAAAAGAAATAGAAAAAGAAGAAGAAAATGAAGGAAAAAAGAAGAAAAAGAAAAAGAAGAAGAAAGAGGAAAAGAAAAAGTGTTCGATCATCGCTCTATCGGTAGCAGTTGAGAATGAACAGCGCACGGAAATGAATACACATTTTGAAGAACTAGGAAAAATTAAGACTAAATAAATAAAAATGTCCGGGTAAATTCGAAATTAATTCTAAGTTTTCCTCAAGCAACAAAAATTGATTCGTTAGTAACGAATAAGAAGTAAAGAAAACACAGAGTACTGGCAAGGTAAGTGCGTAGCGGAAAGTTTGTAGTCTGCCAAGTAGTCATAAATTACAGTAAGAACTAAAACAAAGTTCAGGCGATGTTACTAATATTCACAATTGAATTCAATCCATCGACAAGAAAGAGATTGCTGGAAATTAAATGTCGTTTGGATAGAAAATAAGGTTTTATCGATAACAAAAAATGAAAACAGCTAAACTCATCGCATGAATAATAAAAGGAAAGAGTAAACACGCAATAATATCAACTCTGAACACGGCCACCACCTGTTGACCGTGTTTGGAAAAAAACTTTGCCATCACAATAGCTACATACACACACATATATATATATATACATATATATATATATATATATACATATATATATATATATAAATACAAACACACACACACACACACATATATATATATATATATATATATATATATATATATATATATATATACATATATATACTGAGTTTTTAAAAAAATATTTGATAGCGTGAAATAGATTAGCCGGAAGTGCTTGGATATTTAGACAGTTTTTACACACTTCATGTTAAGAAAATAAAACACTTGTACCAATGCAAGACAAACTTACATGCTTAATTGCAATACTTTGACAGTTCTCACTAAATAAAACTTTGTCTATACACACACACACACTACATACATACATAGATGGGTAGGTACATAGATAGATACCATCATCATCATCATTCTTCTTCTTCTTCTTCTTTCATTATTAATAATTTTCTCAGAAATCGGCCCTAATTGGGACGGCAAGATTTATGTATATGTATTTTATTAATTGATTCGTTTTCCACGGCTTATCAAAACATTGCTGGTTATTTAACGCTAAAAATAATATTATATTTTAAGAATTATTTTAGATAACAATGATTTAGTGATAGAAACTCTGTTAGTTTAACCCAGAAGAGGTTAATGCACATCTTTGCCAAGAACCCGATTGGAATTAGAACTCTCCAATTAACAATTCGAAGCCCTTTTTCCATTTTATCGGACGTACATTAGGCAAATATCTAAAAACTGGTTTTCCCAAGCGGTAGCCCAACGAGGTATTCGATCAAGCTCAATCTTACTTAACACTGGAGATCGTACATTAATAGTTTTTTCAATGCTATTTGACCGTAAGCCGAGTTGTAGAGAGAGGATGAATTGGCAGGACTTATAATCCTTTGTGCAAAGTTGACTTAAAACTTCCCCGAGTCCGAGTCCGGCCGTATTTATACACCGCCGGTGAAGACCGGTGTTTCTCAATCTCCGGAACCGTCTCACCAATCGTCCTTCTTCTCTACACTTTGTTCTGATCGGCTTCAAATTACGGCTTAAATTTTGTTTGAATTAACGGTTAATATTTTCGTCATAGAATTTAGATTAACATTAGCACATGCCCCTGTTAAAATCGTCATCTAATGATTTTTCGATGGTCACGCTGGACATCAAGTGATATCAATGTTCCTCTGTATTTCAATATTCTCCCAAGAAAGTTAATCAGATTTTAATAACTCTCTCGCTTGCATAGGCTAAATACTGCAGAATTCCTCAAAATTTAAATTCTTACAAGGTTTTAAAAGAGCTAGGTAGATTAATTTATTTCGTTTACAATTATTAGTTATTAGTTCCAAATTGAATTAGTCGAATATCTAAGGCTCAAAGAATTCTATTTATTTTATTATCTAAGACATCATCTGATTTTTGTATGAACTATTCAGTCAGTCAGTCAGTTATGTGCCATGAGTGATATAGACGCTTAGGCGATCATGTATCTTTCGATACATGACTGCCAAGGCAGAATTTATCCCACAGGAGGTTGTCATTTCTTTTCTCAGTTGCCATCCAAGGCTATAGAAGCCGCACTGTCCTGTTATTTACCCATAGTTGGGGGAAAAGAAGAGGATTCATGCATTTCCCAAGGGTATTAGCACGGAAGTGAATGTAATGGATTCGATTAGAATTCGAACTCGGCTCTCTGATTCCTCAATCCGAGCCTCTATCCATTATTCTACCGTATTCAATATACTCAAATTTATTTGCGCAATTTCAAGTTGATTAACATTCCCGCCCATTCATGTCCCTTTATATTACTTTCGGGCTACATTGCAACATTTCCCTCATTAAAAACATATTTTCTTAAAAGACAAGCAAATCTTGTCTATTTATAACATTCGCGTTGGTCACTTGTTGACTGAGCGCACAAATAGATTAGCGCACGAAAATGCACTAACTGGACGAAGATCATGTTTCAATGAGAAAACGAAAAACGTCCAACTCTTCTGACGAGAGATGCTGGTCATGTTGAAGATTTTGACTTTTGACTACTAATAAAAATGAGAGGTAGCAATTCATTAGAGACACGCGTGTATGTTGACAGCTATGACTGGGTTCGTGTTAACTCGTGTGTCGATTCTGGGATGAGGAAATTACACGAGATAAAATAAATCGTAGCATCAATAAGAATATAAATATCTTTAGATTTCTGAGTGAATAATTAATGATAATGTTCTTGCTTTACAAAGTAGTTCAATGGAGACAAGTCAGAATAATAATAATTATCTGTTTATATAAGTCTGTTCCTATCTATCACAATATTTTCATATCTATCTATCTATCTATCTATCTATCTATCTATCTATCTATCTATCTATCTATCTATCTAAGTCTAATTCTACTTACCTATCTATCTATCTAAGTCTAATTCTCCTTATCTATCTATCTATCTATATATATATATATATATATATATATATATATATATATATATATATATATATAAATCTATTTCTATCTATCTACAAAGTCAGTTCTATCTATCTATCTATCTATCAATCTATCTAAATCCATTTCTATCTATCTACAAAATCAGTTCTTTCTATCTATCTATCTATCTATCTATCTATCTATCTATCTATCTACAAAATCAGTTCATTCTATCTATCTATCTCATTTTGTTCATATCTAAGTCTGAAATTATCTATCTATCTAATTTTGATCATCTTTTTATCTCTCTCCGTATATACATATATATATATATATATATATATATATATATATATATATATATATATATATATATATATATATATATATAATCAAATGAACGAAAATTATTTAAAAAATGCACAACACTTGTTGACAACAACAAAAAATTAGATTATTTATTACGACAAATTTTAAACCTCTAACCTTATAGTTAAAAATAATAATTCACCTCTTAGAACAAAATTAAATAGGACAAATATTATTTACGAATTTAAATGTCGACTGAGGAATTGTATTCCGATCAATCAAAATTCGGAAATAATTATATAGGCCACACTTCAACATGTTGACACGCAGACTCACTCTACACCTTTCTGACCATAGCTCAATTAGATCTCATTTAAATATTCATGGAGACCTACCGGGCACTATTCGCAATATACTTGTTGACAACACTAATATAATAGCATCATCGACATGCAAGAAAGTCTAAAAATAATGGAAACCTTATTAATAAAAACAAAAAAAACAACATTCAATAATATCAACTATGAACATGTACACAATTTCTTGGTCGTATTTTGAAAATGCCAATTTGTGTGCGTGTTTAAATGCATTCTAATGGAGCTGTGTTCAGATAGGTTTAACGTAGACGTCTGGATAAGCATGTAGTTGTGTAACCGATATAATTATTCATGAGTCCTATTTGATTTACCGGACTCCATTAGAAACATACTCGTAGAAAACACAAATATATTAACGGCATCCACCTGCAAAAAAAGATTAAAAATAATGGAGTCTTTAATAATAAAAAAGAAAAAGCCAACTCTTAACAATATTAACTACGAACAAAGCCACAATGTGCTCACCGTATTCGGAAATTAAAAACATCCCTACTACACACTAAGACATACACATAATGCACACACTCAATTAAGCTGAATCATCCTTGATAATGGCTAAAGGTATAGCCGAAAGCGCTCGGAAAGATAAAACATTTGGACAGTTCTTACACACCTTTTGTCCTGTAAAGAAAGCTCTTGTTCGAACACAAGAAAAATTAAATAAAAAGCTCAATCTTAATACCTTGTCTGTCGTTTTTAATGAAACATGCACTTATATATTTATATATATATATACATATATATATATATATATATATATATATATATATATATATATATATATATATATATTGTCATCCACAGACAGACTGTTTCGCTGTATAACAGCTCATCAGTGTGGCTAGACGTCCGGTTGCCTCCGGCTAGGATCGAAGCCCAACTAAATTAGTGTCAGTCGGGGATTCTACCACTAAGCCGTTGACGCACGGCAGGGATGAAGGAGAATTTAAGCGTATTTATTTTTAGACAAACACACAGTGACAGAGAGAACTCGATTCGATTTACCGAAGAGTCTTGAATTATGAGCCGTAATAGTCACTGTTTACAAACCCACACTTCCTCCCCAGAGAGCTCAACCGAAATAAATTTTTCAGGAGCCTATATATATATATATATATATATATATATATATATATATATATATATATATATATCTCACTGCAAATATATCTTTGCGGATGTTTTCCTATTTAACTTAAGATGAATCAAGCGTGCGTCTAGACTGACAACTATATCTCACGGTTTTACTTTTGAACTTACTAGATGCGCACTAGGTTTGTCAATTATTTCAATCTCGGCAAGGCATTAAAGCAAGTCGATAACAAAACGTGAACAATATGAGAAAAAGAAAACACTATTAAGGAGAGAGAGAACAAGAATTAAGCAGACGGAAGATAACGATTGGCATTACATATAATTTTTTGAAGATCAAATCAACTGGAAAATAAAATGCTGCAAGAATGTTCGACAAGCGAAAAGTGCGACAGAAGAAATTGTTAATATAGAACTCCTGGTTACATCTTGCCAATTCAGCTGTAAAAAGATGAAAAGTTTTTGCCAATCTGATACTGCTCTTAAAATCTTAAATTCGATTTAGCAAAGACGAACACAAATCAGAACAATTGGCATGGAAATATTCATAGAAAAGGCAAAGGGAAGCTACATTAGTTTAGCTTCTAAATAAAATGAATCTCCATCAGTCTGTTTGACTGATGTCGGTAATACTTGCAAATTAACTTGCCTTAATTCCTTCTTCCTTGCTCCCAGGGTCGTAGGGGTGCCGCACGGTGGGTTGCTCAATAAGAAACTTCCACTTGATTATTAATATGGTCTTTATAGCCTCATTTTATTTATATCCAAAATTTTACAAGCACAGGAACACACACACACACACACACACACACACACACATATATATATATATATATATATATATACATATATATATATTTGTGTATTTAGACAGCAATCCTTCTTTCATGCACATTTAATTAAAAACGACTGACAAGGTGCTTTTATTTAGTTTTTTATATAATTTCTCGTGCGATCTAATAATGTTTTTCTTTTCAGATGATAAATTATATAAAAACTGTCGGAATGTTCTTTTTATCCGAGCGCTTTCGGCTATACATTTAGCCATTTTCAAGGATTATATTTCAACTGTTAGAATTAGAAATAGTTTGTTATATGTATGTTTTATAAAATGATTCATTTTTTGTTTCAAAACACGATCAAGATATTATGTCCATGTTCAAAGTTAATATTATTAAGTGTTGGTTTGTTTGTTTTTATTAGTAAGGCTTCCATTATTTTTAGCCTTTTTTTGCAAGTGGATGATGCTATTATATTAGTGTTGTCGACAAGTATATTCCGAATAGTGTCCGGTAGGTCTCCATGAATAAAACATACATATAACAAACTATTTCTAATTCTAACAGTTGAAATATAATCCTTGAAAATAGCTAAGTGAATAGCCAAAAGCGCTCGGATAAAAAGAACATTCGGACAGTTTTTATATAATTTATCATCAGAAAAGAAAAACTTTATTAGATCGCACGAGAAATTATATAAAAAACTAAATAAAAGCACCTTGTCTGTCGTTTTTAATGAAATGTGCATATATATATATATATATATATATATATATATATATATATATCAAATATGTAGTGCAGTTCAATTTATATTACAATGAATCATTCATACAAAAAGTAGATTAGTAAAGTTAATGATATAAAATGGCAAAATCTCTTCGCAAACAAATTTTTAAAGTTGTATTAACCTAAGTACCACTCGATGAATGTTATGATCCTTGTTTTTAATAACTATAAGTTGGATAAGATCTTTATTATAATTATTATTTTATTATATTTTTAATTAACAATAACACATTTCTAAAAAACATATTTCGATTCGCATTTAGTCTTTTGTCTCCAATGCTACCTGGATTTACTAAAAACAAAATGATTTCCATGCCTGAGGATGTCTGCATGTACAGTTGAAAGTACTAGCAGATTAAAAAAAATACTTTATACAACTTGTAGTTATTAAATGGAAGGATCATAACATTCATCCAGTGTTTCGTAAGTTAATGCAACTTTAAAATTTTCTTTGCGAAGAATTTTTTTCCATTTTCTATCATTAAGTTTACTAATCTACTTTTCTATGAATGATTCATGTAATATATATATATATATATATATATATATATATATATATATATATATATATATATATATATATATATATATATATATATATATATATATATATATATATATATGCATTCGCTTTCCGGATGACAATTGATTGTGGCACGGATTGAGGAATCTGAGATGCGAGTTCGAATTCCAGTCAAATCCATCTGATTCACTTACCTGCTAATACCCTTGGGAAAGATATGAATCCGCTTCCTTTCCCTCCAGCTATGGGTAAATAGCAAGACATACCGGGATTAGTTCTATAGCCTTGGATGGCAACCGGTGAACCGCAGAAAGAAATGTCAACCTATTGCTGGGAAATTCTGCTTTTTCAGTCATGTATCAAAAGATACATGATCGCCTAAACGTATATCATATATGGCAAATAACTGACTGGCTTTCCACTCACATAAAGTGGAGCGACTATATGGAATCAATGGATACATCTAGTGCTAAGAAAGTGGTCTCATTCTATCTTTCCAGAAGATTATCTCGTCAGAATCAATCTTGCACATTTATAAATTTACCATCCGCCCGTGCATTGAATATTGCTGCCTTGGTAAGTGTTCTAGTGAGCTCTTTTTTCCTAGTGTCTCGACTACATTAATTTAAGCGTTCTACTATATTGGCAGTTAGGTCTCACCGTTTTACTATTTAACGAACTAGATTCTACCGACAATTATATTCTGATTATTTATTTCCTTGTAATTCTCACTTGCAGAACTACCTTCCGATTTCTGGCTTCCCTGCCGCACACAATCTTCAAAAATTTAATTTTGACGTCAATCACGGTCTTCTCTCTAGCTTAACCCTGTCCATTTATTGTCCGAACCTCACTAAAGTCTTCTCATTCTCTTTCATCACCGTAACCCCTTGCGTCTTAGTGGAATTATCGCCATCTTCTGTCTTCCTGACACTTGTCCTTTTGTTCTCCTTTCTCCTCACTAAAGTTTTCTCATTCTCTTTCACTCCCTCTAACCCATTGTGTCTTAGTTCGAGTCTTTTTTCGCCTCTCGTGTGGTGATATAGCTCTTAAGGTGTGTCGCGAGGTCTACTGCCTCCACCCGTCTGAGGGCGGTCTAGAAATGTCCAGCGTTGAGATCTGATCAAAAGACGTTGCGACATAAGTTTCTGTATCGAATGGGTATGCAAGATGAGAGTAACGGTTCTTCTGGAAAGAAATACGGTAAGCAAGCATTCCGTCTTCGAGAATTGTGCATGATGGTGAAGAGGAGACCCGCCGTAATCCCAGAGCTGAGTGTTTCTATTGCGAGTGTCGACCTGCTCTGAACGGCTTTACACGGGTTAAGGAAGGCCTCTCCGACACTCGGCCGTTGTCTCCTAAGGAATTACATCGTGTGTTAATGCAGTGGGGGCGCTCGATATAATATAAGGGATGAGCTCGGTTTGACGAATGAGGTATGTTTTCTATCTGTGGCATTGTGCGTCCGGCTTCAAGAGTTTCAATAAGGACGAGGCATCAATAAAGTTTCTTGTGTTACAGATGGCCATCCGAGTCGGCAAAAAGCTCTGTATAGCCGGGTAGGCAGTTATGTCAAAATGTGCGCTACTGTGATTTTATGGAAACCTTGGAGCACATCTTTCACTGTAACGCCGTACGGTCGATGTGCAAACTGATTGAAGAGGACGGAAAAACAACTAAAAATTACTCCCAGCCGCAAGAAACTATGTCAGCCTGCAGAAATAACACTAAATTGTAAACTGTATAGTTTGTATTGAGGAAGAAATGCCCATAATACCGCTTCCACAGTTTAAGACGCATTCCTAAATTAATGATCAGTACTTATCTCGAAATGCAGACGTGAAAACAAATTTACTGCACTACTTAAAAATCGAAAACTAAAAACTGATATCTTTAAAAGATTGCTAAAAATGCAAATATATGTATTTTGTACAAAGAGATAACGTAATATATTTTTAAAAAATGAATATCTCAAGTAAAACAAAGTAAATCCGCCCTAAAATGAATAAATATAGCGCTATAAAGGTTAACGCTTCCAAAACGAAACTGCTTTTAGTTAGTCGTCATAGATAACTGTTATTGGCTAGTATCATCATGGCTGATGCTAACCTCCAGGAGAGAAAATCCTTGCGCCTTCTAGGACTAACGTTTTACACTGAATCATTATATTGAATCAGTTTCTAGATATGCTGCTGTTTCACTTGCTTCACTGTGTCGCTCCAGGCACCTATTCTTGCCAAAATCTATGTTGCCCATCTCTTTCCTTTCCTCGCTTCCCTAATATCCAGATACTTGAAAAATATAAATTTATCATCACTCGCCATCTTTTGTCTTATTGAAGCCTGTTCTTTTTTTTTCTTTTTTTTGACATTTCTCCTAACTAAAGTCTTCTCATTGTCTTTCACCTTCCGTCTTAGGGACATTATCGCCTTGCTTGGAGTGAAATAATCATACTTAAAAGGATCAATAAAGGAAATAATATACAAAATGATAAACTATGAACATGGACACAATATCTTGACCGTGTTTTGAAAATGAAAACATTATATAAATACACACATTCAACAAACTTATTCTTATTTAACAGTTAAAATATTTCAACCTTGAAAATGGCTAAATGTATAGCCGAAAGCGCTCGGATAAAAATAACTTTCGGATAGTTTCTGTATCATTTAATGGTGTAATGATTAGCAAGCTTATCTCGCTAGAACAATTATGACTGAATTTAGTCCTCACTGGGTGCCTCATCTAAGCTACTCTTAGAAAATGGCCATAACGACATAAATTTTATAACAATATTCAACAGCGAATAATTACCGGTTAAATACAAAATACACAGAAATAATCAAAATAAATAAATGGGATTTAAAAGATAACAAATAGAGGGCGAATACAATATCTAAAATACAGGGTGTCCATAAAGTTCGTGTGCACTTTAAAAATTTATAACTTTATTTGTATTTGCGATAGAAATAATTTGTAAAAAAGATTAGAAAGAAGTAAATCTATATTTCTTAAGGTTTTATTGAAATTTTATTTAAGTTTCCACATGTCCTCCATCATTAGCAAAACAAAGGGAAATACGATTTTGCAGTTCACGGAAAACATTTGCCAACTGATTTACAGTAATGCCTAAAATCACATTAGTCATTTTAGCTATACTTAAAACTACGTACATTAAACTTTATAACATTTTTTTACAGATTATTTCTATCGCAAATACAAATAAAGTTATAAATTTTTTAAAGTGCACACGAACTTTATGGACACCTTGTATAACGGCTTTCCTGGCTATACTTAGTTTTAATTTATAGTCGTTAATTTAAAATAATCATATTTGAAAATAAACCTTCTTGCCTACCCTATAGCCGTTAAGACCACATTAAACAGGAAATAAGTGATATTCATACCCATAATACTCTAATGATTAAGATATGTAAATACTTGATCTACTATCTAAAACACCCATCTTGCATATTTATATTTTCTCTATAATGGCTGGCCTCTTGTTTCCATTCACATCAGGGTGATTAGCTTATCCCACTTGCCAAGACCAGCTTAGACACATTTTTGGTTTTAATATAATGGCTGGCTTCTCATGAGGACTAGCTTATCCTAGTTTTCAAGAACCAAGACACATTTTTGTAATGACTACACTGTCATTCGCGGTTAGCTTAGTCCATGTTCCAAAACCCACTAAGGCACATTTGTGGATTTTCAAACCCTATCTGTGTTTTATACAGCAGCTATTCTTAGTTACAGCTTCTTAGAGAGGCAAGGACACAGACAGACAGAATGACAGTGAGTGCGTAATCTCGTATAGTCAGTAACTGAACATGTCTAATGCACTCATACCCTCGGTCACGATGACTTGTGTCTTCATGCTAGCACAGGCATCAACGGATTCCGAACCGTTTCTTTTAAATTTGAGAAACCGACACAAAGGATTTAAGTTATAATTTACGCTCATGAAGACAATGATAACAATAAAGGGTAATAAAAGTTTGTGTTTTAGAATAAGAAAAGATGGCTTCTGAAAAGGCTTTGATCAAGAAGCCAAAGTAGTTATGATTTTTCCAATGTACAGTTCAGTCTGGTACAATGTGAACATATAAGAGAGGTTAGGTTAAGAAAATTATGCTCTGCAAAAATTCCATATTTACATAGGAACGTAATATTGATTTTTAATTAAGCTAGTAGTATGAAAGTGGAAAGATAATTGATTGGTGATGCGTTCATATTGTTTCAGCTTTTTCTTCTTGACGTTGGATGTACGGTCTTCCAATAAATATGTGTCTCCTTTGATAGTGTCTCTCACTGCGTCATTTTTGAGGCGGTCTACCTAGAGGGGTTCCGTGGCATGTCCGCCGTAACTCATAATTCGAGATTCACAGGCGTACAGGAAAGATGAGTATTCTAATGCACGCTCTCGGATATTTGTTTGAAATTATTTATTAGGCACTCATGGAGGTTAGCATCAGTCATGTTGATGGAGGGCAAAATAGCTTCAAACGATTAAAAGAGATCGGTTTCGTTTGCGAAGCGTTAAAATTAAAAAGCCTTGTGTTGTCCCAGTTAACAACAGATGTAATTTCTGAGATCAGCCGCCAAATTGGCCTTATCGAACCTATCGGACTTACTATTAAGACAGATGTAAATAACTGTGTCATCAGTAAAGATACTGAGTTGAGATAATTAACATAAATATTTCACATCGACAAGCAATTATCCCAAAATCTCTAATGGCTTTTTCGCGGCCGTCATTGGCCGCTCCTCAGAAAAAAACGACCTTGACCTTCACAACCTCTTATCCCGCAGATTTAAGTTCAGCAGCGGGGGAGTATCTGGACGACTGATGCAATATGGTTGAATCCAAAACCGTACTTTGAGAGCAACGGATAAAGCAGTGCTTCCCAAAATCGGACAACATGACGGGTAATTTTATATCTACGGTTTTCTACTTCCTCTAACAACGGAGTACTTGAACAAACCATTCCATATATTGTTAGCCCCTTTTTTTCCGACTGAGGCAAGCTGCTCAGCCCGGGGTCCTGGATCAAAAGTGTAATATCCGTACGATACCTTTGTGAGCTTCCGGTGCTTTCGTCGAGAGATACTCTTCGGCGTGATCCGTTTCCGCGGTCGATCCGCCCATGGAGACTTATCATCTCTGTGACTTCGGCTTCGTCTAAAGCTAACCTTCAGCGCGATCCCGCCTCCGCGGTTGATCCACCTTGGAAGTCGTATCACTACACTGACTCGGCCGTGTTTAGGGATTTCAGTTTCAGCAAGTGATACCCTTCGGCGCACCGCCACCGACCACTCTACAACCCGCCAGTCGACCAGCTACCGCCACCGACCAGCCAGTCATACCGCCCCGATACCCATCCATTTTTTTTATATCGAACATTACAGTACACTCTTGTATATATTGGAAAAACAAAATCGGAGTTTATTATTTTAAAATCCCAGCCTTTGTCCCGTCATTGTATTGGCTGTTCACATCTTTCTTCAAAAAGCTTGCGGGGGTGACATGATTATCAGGCAGCAACAGCCTGTGCACGAGAATGAACAACGCCTAAGATTGTAAATTCTTAATTGAAATGCATGTAGACTCTCCTCGTTTTGCAACCTGGTGCAGTACAATCTTCCTACTCCTATTTTTCATAGAAAGAAGCTTCTGAGTAATAAATCCGCCGTTAAAAACTTCTCTTCCTGATCGTGTCTGATTTTAGACACTGCGTTAAAACAATTCCCAAGTCATTTACTTGCGCCATTTGCCCTGGTCCGATATAAGGCTCGGCTCTTGGAATTTAAAATAAATGATGGCATAAAAGAAGATTATTTCGATTTAATTGACAGCTAGAATTCAGCAAAACCAAACAATGAAAGAAATAAAACAATCAATGAATAAAACTCAAAATTATTCTGACCGCTTTTCTGATTTATTTTATTCGACTGAGATTATCTTGTGTATGTAAATTTAAGTGAATTCTATTCTTGAATGTTTGCGAAAATAAAAGAAAAATAATTTGAAAAATAAACGTAATAAATAAAAGAAGTTAGTTGAAACTAATACTGAATATTTCAGTTAAAAGAAACATTGGATTTCCGGCAAATAAAAAGCCATATTTTCTCATACAATGGATCTTGCGTTTTAAATATTATTTTAATAGAAGCCATCCTCACCAAAGAGGAGAGTATTCCTGGTTGTATGAAAGGAACTGATTGAAATTTTACGACATCACCAATAAAACTCAGTCTTTATTGTGCATTATAGGAAAACATCAATAATAATTAAAAAAAAACAAAACAAAAAAAAAAACGATGTGTCTTTTCGTACTTCATCGGGTCGCTTTTGCTTTTCCTGTTGATTGTATTTAAATTTTGCCCACTGGGGTTTTTCAATATATTTATTATCAAAAAGGATACAAAAACTGTTGCGTTTGAAGGCGAAAGTTGTGTAGGGAAAGAAGTGCTTTTTAATGTAGAAAAATCAAATTTTAAAAAATCAAGCGACAGAAAAAATAAGGAAAAATCGATGGGATAAGAAATTACAAATGAACACAATTTATTGCTTTATTTTATTTAGAAACGATTTTGCAGGAATTATGGATTTTTCCTCTTTGAAAAAAATCGACCCAAAAAGTGGCAATATCTAAAACATAAACGATGCAATTATGAAAAAAAATTGATACACACACACACACACACACACACACACACGCGCACACACACACACACACACACACACACACACACACACAGAGACAGACACACACACACACACACACACACACACACAAGAATATAGTTTTAAGTTACGCTATAGTTACGGATAAAAGTGCTGAATATCACACACACACACACACACACACATATATATATATATATATATGACGCACAAAATAACACAGAGGTATGTGTATGTGTATACAGCGTGCATATATATATATATATATATATATATATATATATATATATATATATATATATATATATGCGTGAGTGTATATGTGTGTATGTATGTCCAAATATACAACAATGTGTCTTGCATAACGATTTTTGTAAATGAATGTACGTTTGTTTATGTTGGACACGACAGCGTTCTACCGTTCATTTTACAGAATGGGATTTTTTAAAAATTAGACACTATTAAAAATGTATTTAAATTGATCAACTCTTATATACTTAAAAAAGTGTGTGTGTGTGTAGATTTAGTAGGCGGCTTAATAAAATTTGTGGAATAAAGCGACACCAAAATGATAACAAATAATGTCAATAAGGCAGATGATGTTTATTATGTATTAACATTTTGACTAAATTAATACACGGAGAGAAATATTTTAAACTTGAAACTTTCGGACACGCCTCTGTCTTTTTTCACAGAGACGAGGAATAAACAAACGAGTGAGACTTACTCTTCCGAGACATGTTGCGGTTGTTGGTTAAAGGGCTTCCTGTAAAAACTATATTGAATGTGTAAACCTAAATCCCTGTTTAATCCCTCAATATGTGATTTTTATTTTGAAAATATATTTCAAATCTGATCTGTGGCACTCTTGTTGGCTGTGAATGAAGAGGCTAAAAGCAGGCATTTGATATCATAAATGCTATGGAACGGTTGGTGTAAGTGTGCAGCGACAGGCGTTGTTGTTTGACGGTTTCTTAATTGTTATTGAACCAAAGATGGAATTCTGTGCCTGTTTCACAAAGATAATTTCCCTTTTTGTATTAGTGGCAGAAAAGTAAATGTTATAAGATTTAAACTGTCAAAATTTACACACACACACACACACACACACACACAGATATATATATATATGCATATATATATACACACATATATATATATATATACATATATATATATATATATATATATATATATATATATATATATATATATATATATATATATATATAAAAGTGAACACTTAGAGGCGACAGTGTGTTTCATGCTAGACGGAATTGTCAGGCTACGAGTGCTGTTATTTTCCTCTGCTATTTATATATACTGGTCAGAGGTGCATTGTGGGTAGTTTATTTTGGCGGTTATTTTACCGGAAGTCGTTTATTTGGTTATTTATTTATTTGGGTTAAATTATTTTGCTTGTCATTATTTATTCATTTTTTTTTCATTTCTTATTTTATATATTTATTTTTTATTATGTTAATTTTAAACAGTGTTTTTATTAACGTAGTAAAAATTTGTTTATATCGCTTATTTAATAGTTTTTGTTTGGTTTGGGAATATACTCAACGAAACAGAATACATAAATAAAAAACAAAAAGCAAGATCAATGAACCCAAATAAATAAAGTAAATAACAAACAAATTAACAAACCATTATGACCAAAATATTAGTTAGACTAAAAATTTAAACCAAAAATCGGACGAAAAACATAGGTATAACTGTTATATAACGATACAAAAATATTACGTTATTTGAAAACTGCAAAGAGTAAATAAAAATAAACAGTATAATAAATAAATAATAAAAAAACAAGAAAAATAAATGAATCTAAATTCATCCAAATAAATGAATAAACAAACTAACAAACTGATCCCCATAAATTAACCGTTAGAAAAAACAAATAAAGATATTCAATCCAAATAAATACATGAAGTAATAAACAAATTAAAAAAACTGCTCCCGCCAAAATAATAGTTAGAATAAACTGCAACAATCAACCCAAAAATTGAATAAATAGCTTTAATTATCTTCTCAAACCAAAACTATTAAATTAGCGATATAAACAAATTTTTCCTACGTTAATAATAACACCAATTAAAATAGAATAAATAAATAAATATATAAGATAAAAATAAAAATAAAAATAAAAATAAAATAAAAATAAATAATGACAAGCAAAATAATTTAACCCAAATAAATAAATAAACAAATAAATGACTTCCGGTAAAATAACCGCCAAAATAGACTACCCACAATGTAGCACTGACCCGTATATATAAATAGCCGAGAAAAATAACAGCACACGTGGTCTGACGATTGCATCTAATATGAAACAGACTGTCGCCTCTAAGTGTTGACTTCTATGTTCAAAATTATTTTTACACACGCTCTATCTCTGATATTGAGCACTTTATCCCATAAATATAGCACACCTTAAGACTATATTTCTTGATATACATACATACATCTTCCGTATTGTGATAACACAAAATCTCCCAAGAATTATGAACTAGCGATTAAAACACTTTCTAAACAATTTTCATCTTACTGAATTATTTTCTCTTTTAAATCGTATTTTTTATGCCAAAATTGTCGTCAGTCTCGTTACGGTGACAAATCAATGCGTTTAATATATAGTTTTTGAATAATGTTTTGCGTTCATATAACATTTTAATTGGCGGAATAGGTAATGGGTGCTCCAGTTACTGCTACGCAGTAACTATGTATTAAGACGTTGCAAATAAGAGATATATTGGATGAAAACCGACATGACAGCATCAATGCGGTCTCTGCAATAAAGGAAGGCAGTAGTGGAAGCACCCAAACCTGCAGGCAAGTTTCCATGATTGTATTGTGGGGGCTCTGTGCACTCTAATATATATTTTGTTTTTCACCCGAAACTAAAGCTACTACACGAAGTTTGGAACGGCCCATGATCAAACATCATACACATTCGTTGTCTGTTATATTTAACAATATATGTTTGAATATATATATATATATATATATATATATATATATATATATATATATATGACAAATTAAAAACCATTCTATTGAAACTAGATTTAATTACACGTTTCACCTTTCTAGGTTTCATCAGATCCAAAACGAAAGAAAGAAATATATCTAGGATAAATATATATACACAAAACTTTTCATAAATTTGTTCCGTTTTATACTGACTAGGATCTTATTTAAGTCGATTTATTGTTTTAGTCATAATTTTTTTTTAGTCGTAGTAAATTACCCCCAAACTACTTGCACTTTTTCAATTTTTACTTTATTTCATAAAAAAATGAATAATGAGTATATATATATATATATATATGTATATATATATATATATATATATATATATATATATATATATATATATATATTAAATCGGCCGAAGATTATTTTTCATAAAAAAAATTTCGATGTTTGTAAGCTTTTTCTGATCTGAGGTTATTTGTAAATGTGTTTTCCAATGTCTAAGCTCATTGAATTAGCACTCATCATTTGCAAGAAAGATTTTTATTGTTAGTTTAATTTCTTTAAATATCGCATTTTGGGTTTTCCCAAGAGAATTATATTTTCTTTTGTTTAATGAAATTAATTTAGTATGCTGTTTACTTGGTTTTATTTAATTTTGTTAAAGCTTGCTTTTTTTTGCCCAGTGACTCGAGTACTGTTAGAAGCACCTCGAAAAATATCAGAGATATAATGAGGATGAATAATAAAATTTAAAAAAATCAATTCAAATGCTGGAGTTTATCAAGTAGAATGTCCACAGTGCAATAAACATATAAATTGGGAAGACTTCACGTGATCCAAAAACCCGCAACTAGGAACATAAAAGAGATTTGCGTTTAGATAAACATTCAAATTCTCTTGTATTACACCACAACAACGTAGGACATAACTTTAATTTCACAAATGCCAGCCTTATCAAAAAAGAACATAACTCTTTAAAGAGAAAATATTATGAAAATATATTTATAGCAACATTACCGACTATTAACACACGATTAAAAATCTACATTACGTCATCATTTTTCTACAGATCTATTATTCATGAATCTAACTTCTCTTCCGAATACATAAAAAGCAATATATCTACAAAATACGCACGAGATATGCTTTAATGAAAAATTGTTCAAATCATCCTGCAGCGTCTCACTAGCCCTGACACCCTTTAGCATCCAGAATGTTTTCTTAAACATATTTGTATATCAAATGTTACTCCATTACACGTGACATATCCAATCAAAACATCCTACTGCATCTTACTAACTTTTAAACAATTTAGCATCGAGAATGTTGGCCACACACATTTAAATATTATCTGTTACTTCAATACACGTGACAAAAATCTAAGCAATGAAATAGCCAAACAAAACCTATGCCCCTTGGCTTTTTATCATTTTTTATCATTTCTATCTTGATCTCTGACGAAGCTTTAATAATGTGAATCATGTTAGATTAAGAACTGTTTTCTACTTGTTTTTAAACCTATTCTATCCTATTACATATATATCAGGTCATCTCATAAGTTCTGTCCGAATTTTGAAATTTTAAACAAGGGACCAAATGTTACATTTAATTACAGATTCAATCAACAATGTATTTTCCCTGATTATCTATGGCTTCCTTCCATCTATTAACAAGCTTACTAATTCCATTACTGTAAAATTCTTTTGAATTTGATTCGAAAAACTAACAAATGTCAGTTTTACCCTCTTCCTGTGTTACAAGAGCTGTTTCTTCCAAATGATTCTGTAAGCTACGAAACAAATGGTAGTCTGAAGGAGCAAGGTCGGGAGAATAAGGTGGATGAGGAATTTTCTCTCAACCAAGTTCTTTGATCATTTGTGATGTGATTCTTGCTGTGTCTGGTCGCACATTGTCCTGATGAAACATCACCCGTTTTTGATTCACTAGAGCAGGTATTTTTTCCTCAAAGCTTGGTTCAAACGCTCTAATTGCTGACAGTATATTTGAGCATTAATTGTTGCATTAGGTGGTAAGAATTCAAAGCGGATTATTCCTTGGCAATCCCACCAGATTGAAAGAAGAACCTTTTGCCCATGAAGTACCCTTCTCGGCTGTGGCTGGGTTCCTTCCCCTTTACCAAGCCACTGTCTACGACGCTTAACATTTCGATAAAAGATCCATTTTTCGTCGCCAGTCACAAGTCTATCCAAACAAGGTGAAACAAGTTGGCGAAAATGGAGAGAAGAGCCGATGTCAACACGGGATTTGAGGTTGTTTTCAGACAATTCATGAGGCACCCATTTTCCAAGATTAGGAACTTTTCCAAGTTGTTGAAGATGACGATAAACAGTTGTATGGTTTGAACTGAGAACCACTGCCAATTCCTCAACTGATAAAGCAGGATTTTATTCAAGGGCTGCTTCAAGAATCTTTTCATCAAACTCAACTAGACGTCCGGTTCGATCTTCATCTTCAAGGGTGAAATCTCCACCTCCGAATTTTGCATACCATCTTCTGCAAGTTCTTTCATTCACACATTCCTCTCCATAAACTGAGTGAATGTTTCTAGCCGCTTCGGCTGCTGAGTTTCCTTTCTTGAATTCATAAAGCATTATGTGCCTCAAATAATTCTTGGTTACTTCCATGTTAGCAGGCCCTTAATCAAACAAAATTTAATTTTATTGTTTTCTGAAATAAAATTTGATCAGTTTAAATGCATCTAAACATAAAAATAATGTTCAGCTTCATTAGACATCATAAAATACTCTTTAAATTTCGTTCATTTTAACAAAAAATTAAAATTCGGACAGAACTTATGCGATGACCTACTATATATATATATATATATATATATATATATATATATATATATATAGTCAAACATCATGAGCCAGGCAAACCTACAAGCAGATGGTCAGGGTCAGCTGACCCTGACGATCTGCCTAAGTGAAACCTTGGTAGGTTTGTCTGGCTCATTAGGTTTGACTAGGTTTGCTCTACGTTTGTATCGAGCTCTTTAGTTAGTTGTTTACTCGTATCGGTTTTTTTTCTTTGGGCCTTGAACCTGTATCTGTGCGATTATTTTCGACAGACTTTCATGTTCCTGGATCTTTCTTTTTTAAAACCTTTTTTTCCCTTCGAGATTGATTTGGCTATTGTTAAATCAAGAATTCAAAGTTTTTTCGATACGAGTATAGTCACCTATATATATATATATATATATATATATATATATATATATATATATATATATATATATATATATATACAGACTTTCTGTTTATACATTATTTTTATAGATAGAATCTATTTAAGTAAATGATCTGTTTTTAATTAAACAGTATTAATTATATTTTCCGGCCTGAATTTAAAACATAAATTGTATCTATAAAAGTAACGTATAAACCCAAAATATATTAAATAATTCTTGGAGTTGATACATTTAATCATCATCATATATATATATATATATATATATATATATATATATATATATATATAAGTAAAATCAATATATTTTCTGAACATTAAGATAACTCACACAGATATTATCGGGTATACAGATGCACTCAGATTCACTATTCCCATGGTTCATTATAATAACGCATACATATACAAAATTCGATCGCGCCCCTTGGGCCATATATATCAAAATATCTCTAAAGACTTTACGATTGATTATCACATTAGAGTGACAGAACTGATATGCCCAAAATGAGTGAGGACCACTCTCCCTACGAGAGAGATAATTATAGATTCTTTTTCGGCGTGTAGATCGTATCTTATGCATTGGGCAATCAGAATTCTCTGTCACACCAAAACCGATCCGTTCCCAAGACGGCTTGAACTGAAAACAGCGATGGAATTATCCCCCTAAGTAAAAAAATAGACACCTATATATATATATATATATATATATATATATATATATATATATATATATATAGCTGGCCACTCATATTCGAGGATACTCGTCTACTAGGCCGGCTAGCCAATTCCTGTTGCAGACGCTTGCTCAGGTACATATGTGTTTGTTCAAATCTCACAGAGCCCACCCGTGGTTTATACTGCAACTATGCTGCGCAGACCTTAGTTACAGTTTCTGGGAGAGAGCGCGTTATCTATCGTAATCAACAGTCTGAACAAGGCCAGCACTCAAGACCTCGGCCACGATGAGTTTGTGCTAGCACAGCTAGGTTTCCTTTGCCCAATGTCACGCACAAGGCATGGTTTTCAGGAGCTTTCCAAAAGTGCCGCTGAGATCGAACCCCGATAACATCAGTCTCCTTCCTGACAAATCGACCATTCTTAGATTCGAACTCGGGTCTTGTGGTCAGAATGCGAACGTTCTAACCATTCGTTCGTGCCCATACGGATAACTCGATATTGAACATAGTAGGCTGGCACAGGGGCATTGGAAAACAGCGTACAGCAAGAACATTGTAATCTATACTGAAGCGGCATTAAAATAGTCGCCTCAAATATAAAGTTATTTTATCTATGGCACATCTGCACAACATTTGTACATATGACAATATATAAAAGAATCGAACCCATTCGGTTAGAAACGCTGTTACGGTCCAGATTTTGTTCCATCCGCTAATAAAATAAGCAAATAAAAGAAATAAGTTATCGAAAACAAAAATATACACTAGGTGATATTTTATGATGTAATTTAAGGTTTCCCAATAAAATTAGTATTAGTAAACAGACCTTCCACAAACTTTAAGGATATTCTTAACATTTTATTTAAATTGTTGTGGATTCCGAGATGAAATCCGCTATCAAATAATAACAAACGCCAAGAATTTATAGGAAATAAATGTATTAACGTAATAATACAAACTGCTAATACAGGTTAGTAGTTCCAGGAATGCGGGTTAGTAGAAAAAAATATATATATAGTCTTTGATATCGACGTTCGCTGTATGACTTCTTACTGAGTCTACGTGCTCGTTACAGTGACTCGCACCGTCTGACTGTCCAAACGTTCTTCTACCGACCGACTCTACGTTCCAACTCCTCCTACTACTTGACTACTTGACTGTTCGGGTATGCACTGGTAGTAGTATATGTATATCTTGGGTGAGTCCACTTGTGTGAAAAGCATTTTAGCGAATTTCCGTTTACTAGCTGAATTCACCTTTTTTCAAATCTAAAGATTCTGATGAATTCTTATTCGTAAGTTAATAACTGAAAAATATCATTGCGTAATCCATTACTATAAATTAGATTAATAATTTTATTGTAATAACCATAAAAAGTAAGAGGTCTAGGGGTTAAAGCTCATTTGAACAGATCCAGCTACTTGGCCTTCTCACAACTTTTTAGAAACAGCATCCTGATTGACCAGGACTGTAGTCATGCTCAACACGTTTAGCCTATTGTCGGTTGATGAGGCTATTGTAACCCACAACTGGAGGTTTTCAATACAAACATGTCCTTCTCCTAGACCGGCTACCACAGAAGGTTATAGAACACAGTCTGTCCAGCTATTTATCCATAGCAGGAGAAGATCGATTTATACCTTTCCCGATAGTATTTTCAGGCAACTGAATGTGATGAATTCGACTAGAATTCGAACTCGGTTCTCGGATGCCTCAATCTGAGCCCCTACCTATTACTCCACCGTGCCTCCAGAAAAAACATGAATGCAGTCTTGGTAGATCCGATTCGACCATCAACAAATGTTATTGGTCAATTCGAGTTTACAATTTTACAATGATCGTTATCATTACGCCTTGTATTTTATTTCGATTTGTTGCAACGGGAAATAAATTGAACTTTGGAGTAATCCCCAAAAATATTTGTCCACAGCTCATAGCATTATGGTTACATTTTTACTGGCTGCATTGCGAAGGAGGAATCTGTCTTCTGCGTACCTGCCTTAACAAATAAATAACGCCAGAGAAGGGACACACGAGAGAAAATAAGAGAAAGAATGAAGACATAAGGGAAAGAGAGACAGAGAAGGGACTAAATTGTCGCAATGTTTCACCAGTTTACAGTTGAATTGGCGAGATGTAACCGCAAGTTCTATGCTAGCCGTTTCTTCTTTCGAACTTCTCACTTGTGGAACCAAACTTTCCATTCAACTTTAATCTTCAAAGATTTAAATGCTAGGTTAATCGTTATCTATTGTCTTCTTGATTCTACTTCATTTATTCTTCTCACTCCTCAATATCTTATCTATTTCCTTATTTTTTAACACTTGGTAATGTCATATGACTTAGTCGCCATTTTATATTTTTAATTTCGCGCATGTGCGTTGTTTGTTTTTTGATTTTGTCGACTGCACACTCTGCTATGGTCACTTGGGCAACGTCTGTGAAAAAGATGAGCATTATGACGCAGTTCACTTAGCCAGAAATTTGGAAACGGCATGTTTTACTGTTTGGCATTCGCACCAGAAAGCTCAAATGCGAACATTTCAGAGTGTTTTGGGTGACAATCTGAGGACAGTGCAGAAGATTTGGAAATAGTTGGATGAGTCTAATGGTGATTACGAAGGTACGACAGCTCAGAAAACTCAATCCGTTCTGAGAAGAAAACGCGCGAATTTGTTAGTGAGGATCTCAGACTCAACACGGATGCCTACAACAAGTACCTTGAAAAGAAAGTGCTGCTGTGGATCAAGAGGATAGCTGCTGGTAGATGCTATGTCTGGCAACAGGACTCTGCACCATGACACACAAGCTGGAGTACCCAGTCACGGCTGTCAGACAATTTCTGCGACATCACCCTTAAACCTGACCGACTAACTCGTCAGGCTGCAATCAACTTGGTGATTATGTGTGGGGCGCAGTTGAACGAGAGACCAACAAACCCCTTTTTGACACCAAAGACGAACTGAGGGCAATGATTATGGCAGAATTCATCAATTTAAACAAGGATACAATCCCGAATAGATGCAGGAGATTCCGAAGTAGTCCGGAGGCCGTGGTCGAAGCTAATGTCGATTTTATTAGGATAAATTTACTCTTTAGTATTTAAATAAATTTATGTCGAACTTTAGTAAATATATCTGTTGAGATGAGATGTCAGTATGTTTTGGAGTACTAGAACCCCCCCCCCCCAGATGGACAGATGAAAAAAGATAAACATCACACTCTCTTACTGAGAGAGTGGAAGTTGAACAGGACTTCTTGTCGACCTCTCTGCCTCCGGGCAGAGAGGACCCCAGACGATGCTATGCCGAAGACTTATCCATTTCTGGATAGAAGTCAGCGTTATTTTCATTTGTGCGTAATTTAGTCGACAATTTATCCATTGCACCCTGTATATATTCTTCAACGTTTACAAGTCTCTCTTTTGAACAGGAGCAGAAGTTTATCCCTTGTTTCGTGTTTAAAATTAAGTTCACGGTTTTTCTGAAGTATTCCCATACTCTTTCAATCCCAGGAGTCTTTGCGTCTTCTTGTGATTGATTACAAGAAAGGGAAAAATGGTGTACTGCTGCCACATCTGGGCTGATTTCGCCCAATCGAACCTTTGCAGACCCCACACAGGTCAATGGTGTTTACGTGGTCATGTCGGGGTTTGATATTTCCCACGCTACAAGGCAGAACTTTGCTAGCTTCTCGCTACTCTATCGTTATTTTCATGGGGGACTTTCGGACCGAGTACATTCCTTTGTTCCACCAATCTAAACCTTTAGAGCTCGGTCCCGACATGCCACATATATTGTGTCAACTCATCTTTATTCAATTTCATATTCCATTGGTAAGGAGGAAGTTCAGATTCTTCTCTAGAACTGTTGCACTGTGGCATTTTCCCGAGAAGATGCTTCCCCAATTACAACGAATCTTAACTTCTTGAAGTCCAAGCTTTGCTTTTGTTTTGTTTGCTTGTTCAACGCCATTATCGGTCATTTAATGCCGGAATTTAATTTTCTTGCGAACTTTAGTAATTTCTTTTACAAAAATGTATTGCTGGCATTTTTTCTTTCCGAAAAAGGTATTGCTGTTACTGTATTTTATTTTCTTACAAAAATATCTTGCTCGTAATATATTTTAATTTTTACAAATACGTATTTTGACGGTACCTTTATTTTTTACTATGAATATGTATTGCTGCACCTTCGTAATGGAAATGTATTTCTACACTTTTATAGTATTTTGACCCCAGTTTGGGGGTTAATTATTTTCCCATAGCTGGGATCATAACAGAGGGTACAATCCCGGGTCAGGGTAGACCTGGGAACAACAACAATTAAAACTTGATTCCACGATCCTCAAACATTCTCGATCAGTGGCCTTGCTGCCGGATGTACTTTATCATCATATCCAGGAACATTAAGATTGTTATCTATTCGACTTGTAACATGCAGCTCTTGCTCCCAAATTGTACTATCTTGACGGGCTTTGTTTATTGTGAAGAATATTAAAAAGGAATACCCAAACTGCTATATTTGTATTTGCCTGTGCGATTGCGATTTTTTCGGTGTGTATGTGTGTGTGGGGGGGTAATAAACTATTATAAAATCCCCCCCACACACACACCAAAAAAAATCAACGTAAATCCCATGTATTATTTACATTATTCGGACTGTTATCCTCATCTTCATGGCCATATTCACAACGTTTCGGCCGTTGGACCCTCCGGCCTTCTTCAGGTGATTGGAATTTCGAACCGAAACTTTTATTTCGTCCAGCGAGGTAGATTGTTCTACTTCCAAGTGGCATGCCTCTTCCGAATGTCCAGTTATTTCCCTTTAACTCAACTCTCGATGTTTTGTTTCACCACTACTGTTGTTTAGTATTGAACCCACAACTCTTTGTATCTAGTCATTTGATCTAACCAACTTCTTTATCCACTGGGCCGATGTGAATATGGCAATGAAGATGAGGATGACAGTCCAAATAATGTAAATAATGCAAGCAATCATAATACCTCATCTCAGAGATATAGGGTCCTAAACGTTGTGAATATGGCAATGAAGATGAGGATGACAGTCGGAATAACGTAGATAATGCAAGTAATTATAATACCTCATCTCAGAAATATAGAGGACGAGTCGTTGTGAATATGGCAATGAAGATGAGGATAACAGTCCGAATAATGTAAATAATTCCAGTAATCATAATACCTCATCTCAGATATATAGACAGATATTTATTTTCACTTGCGAATCACTTAAATCAAAGTTTCTAATAGTCTTTTCGCTTTTTCAAGATTTGCCTGGTGGATTTGATTAGATTGGTAAGCGTTTTCGGACTGAAGGTAAACACGATATAAATTCACTGAAAGAACCTTTCGCCTACAGACATGGCAATCTCCTTACTATCCTATCAGATTATTCAGTAACAATTAGCTTTCTGCACACAATCCCAAATTGAATCACATTCATTTTTTAACGTCATTACTACTTCCACGGCTTTTTATTGGTTTTGTTATCGATTCCTTCCGATCCTCCAGCGAAGCTCTCTCTCTCTCTCTCCCTCTCAAAAGAATAAATTCTAGACGTTTACTGTTTCCTTGGAGAATTGGTCCGTGAAGGAGGACAAGACGAATGATTCGATCCGCACGTACGATTGGTTGGCCCGAGGATTCTATCCACCTTTCCTAAATATATCATTTATCAAAGTTTTCCCTAGTTTTGTTAGGGTGTTGTCTCTTTCGGAAATAGTATTTCCGACGCAGCAATTCTGATGAAATGGAAATGGTTTTACTGAAAATAAAGAAAATCTTTTCTTTTTTTTTTCAGACAGAAATTCGTTTAGAAAAGAGCACAGTTTCGGGAAACCACATTATATACAAATACACCATTCATCTTCAGACAAGATAATTGGGTCAATGATTTATCAGACCATTCTTTTTTTTATCGATATGTTGAAAAAACATATAATGTCCACACTGTTTATATTTGGACATTATCATTGTTATTATTATCAGCGTTTCGACTATCGTACCCTCCGGGCTTCTTCAGGTATATATTGATCTGGGTTACATACAGTGCCGTCCTGAGTAAGACGATAAACTACATCCGACAGCAAGGCCTTTGATCAGGAGGTTTTGGGGAGGATGGAACCATCTTTTAATTGCCGTTGTTCCCAGGTCTGACACGGGGTGGTAGCACTTCTCATGGACCCAGCTATGGTCAAATAGTTAACCCTCCCCCAAAAGGGATGAAAACACTGTGAATGTATCAAAATAGGTTTTAATGGTAGCAATACTTTGAAAAATTATTACCAACAGTATATTTTTCAAAAAAAAATATTTCCAACAGTATATTTTTGAAAAAAACAAAAACATTTCCAACAATATATTTTTGAAAAACAAATACGAGGGTTATTCAATAAATAAGTTGAATGTTTCGGTATAAGGACTTCTAATACAGATAGAAGCTTACTCTTTCTTAATTCTTTTTTATTTACTTCTTTTTCACATGGGTTTCATTTATTTTGAAGATTAAAAAATACTTTGAGAGTTTTGGCGATTAACAAAGATGACCGACCAAGAAGCATGCTCCAGGATTGAACAGCGGTCAGTTATCAAGTTTTTGGTTGCTGAAGGGTGCAAACCAGTTGAAATTCATAGGAAAATGTCAACTGTATATGGTGCCACATGTTTCAGCCAAAAAATGTTTACAAGTGGGCTAAATTGTTTAAAGAAGGACGGAGCAGTGTTGAGGATGAAGACAGGCCTGGGAGGCCTACAGAAGTGAGGTCTCCTGAGGTGATCGAATCAGTCAATGACCTCATTCAAGTCTGACAGAAGGGTGACAGTGGATGACATTGCAAGGACTTTGAGCTTATCTGTTGGGACAAACGCAGGGGTCATCAGTCAGAAGGAGTCCTCTTGCATCATGACAAGGCAAGGCCTCACACAGCAGCCCAAACGGTGCAGACCATCAACGCGTTCGGCTGTGAACTGCTCCCTCATCCCCCTTACAGCCCAGACATTACCCCTTCAGACTTTCACCTGTTTGGTCCCTTGAAAGCGTTCACGAAAGGCACGAAGTTTAAAAGTGACGATGAAGTCAAAAGTGTTGTGAGCGACTGGCTGAGACATCAGACCAAAGATTTTTACGCTGAGGGAAAACGGAAGCTTGTGCACAGATGGGAAAAGTGTCCGACTGTGCTGGGAAACTACGTTGAAAAATAAAAATAAAAGTAAGCTTCTATCAGTATTAGTAGTCCTTATACCGAAAAATTCACCATATTTATTGAATGAACCTCGTATTTCCAACAATATATTTAAAAAAATATATTCCCAACTATATCTTTTTGGAAAAAACTTACCAGCAATACATTTCTGGAAAAAATATTACCAGCAATAAAAATCTTGTTAGCATTAAATAACCTGTTGAGGTTGATATGCCGTAAAACAAAACAAACCAAACCAAACAAACAGGGAATTCTGAACTGAAATATTTATTTAATCTACGAGGGTAGACTGTTTTCGCTAGACTGTCTACTGAATGAAAGCGTTTGTTCTGGAATTTGATGATGTAGTAATTGTGAGTTCAATCCCTGGGTCGGGCAGTGGGTATTTGGACTTGGAAACGGGCGAGCAACAACAGAACAGTACTAAAATTAACAACTAGGCGATATCCCTAGACATGTGCAGGGGAATTCCTCATCCCAGATATTTAGGCAAAAACATAATGAGCATTTATATTTCTAGTAACCTCCTCTACTTCTTCATTTCATGTATCTTTAGGACTGATTGGATATGGCTCTCCACAACATCCTTCCATTTGGAGCTCTCGGTAAGGTTTATCATTTTGCTATAACACATGTTCTGTCAAAAATACATTTCTTCTATTGTGTCATCGGCTCTAATTTTTTGCAAAATACTTGGATGTGAAATGAGTAATTTGCAATGAAAAAAGCAATTATCGCTTTTTGTTGAATATCCCCTTCCTTCGACGAACTCATCGTGTAATCACTTTTTATTTGAGTAACATGTTCTCTCCATCAGGGCGTAGATGATCACGGTCTTTCACAAGTTCCTGTTCTTTGTAACTCTTTTTGTCTTTTTTACTATATCTCTTAATGGCTATTCCGTCAAGAAATGACACAAACTCGATAGGTAAGTTATTCGCTGCTTTCTTCTTTTGCCTTCAGTATATCAACTCAGCGTCTAATTCCGCAACTTTCTCTTTTACTGAGCCTAAATAAGTTTACTTTTTGTTACGATTTTCTCTAAAACTTACTCGTTGTTCACAAGTTCAGTCCAGGACATTCTCAGCATCCTTCTGTATAGCCACACTTCTAGAGCTCCAAATCTCTTCTTTATCTGTGAAGAGATTGTTACTGCCCGATATTACACATTAATTCAATACTCACTTTTTTTATTTGCATTATTTACATTATTCGGTGATTGGAACTTCGAACCGAACCATTTATTACGTCCACTGGGGTAGAGTGTTCTACTTCCACGTGTCCTGCCTCTCCCGTTATTTCTGTTTAACTCAAATATCCAAATTTTGGTTCACCACATGGTCCATACATGGTGAATAAAGACGTTGGTTAGATCCAGTAACAAGACCCAAAGAGTTGTGAGTTCAATACCAGGTCACAGCAACTTTGAACCAAAACTTAGAGACTTAAGTTAAAGAAAAATAACCGAGACACTCGGAAGAGGCATGGCACGTAGAACTAGAACAATCTACCCCAGTGAACGAAGTAATGGGTTCGGTTCGAAATTCCAATCACCTGAAAAAGGATGGAGCGTACAACAGCCGAAACGTTGTGAATATGACAATGAAGATGAGAATAACAGTCCAAATAATGTAAATAATGCAAGTAATCATAATACCTCATCTCAGAGATATAGAGGCCGAAACTTCGTGAATATGGCAGTAAAGATGAGGAAAACAGTCCGAATAATGTAAATAATACAAGTAATCATAATATTTCATCTCAGTGATATAGAGGCCAAAACGTCGTGAATATGGCAGTAAAGATGAGGATAACAGTCCGAATAATGTAAATAATGCAAGTAATCATAATGCCTCCTCTCAGAGTTTTGTTTGCTATTAAAAAGAATTGAATCTCTTCTATGTCCGAGGCAGTCCACAATTCAGTCAATATAAGAAGATAATATTCTTGCTTCTGACATATAGAATGACTGATATTATATATTAGTTCAATATTCTTTTCTTCGTTTCTAAAAAAAAACATTACATTTTCTTGACAACTTGCTTAGCGTTTAGAAGGCATCTTTCGCTACTCCAATGGGTTTTCGGATTCCGGTGTTGCATTTTATGTGAGCCATCCTAAAAAAACAAAATGACAATTTCACTGGATATTACTCAATCTCCATGAAGTTAAGTTTAAGAATTTGTACAATGTGCCATTTAACATATGCAGAATTCCACGCACTTAACATTAACTCACTACGAATTCTTTTCTATGTACCGTGTCCGTTCAGGACGTGTGCGATCATGGCTCTCCACGATTTCCAATGCCTCTTCACACTTAGCAGTGTTTCTTGCTTTGCTCCCGGCCCATGTTCCATTATCTAGGTACGGAAACCTGACATGTCGGTGGCCCGCTGCTTTTCCCTATCTCTCTTTCCTTCGATATGTTTTATAAGGAAACCTTAATTCCTGATGATGTGTCCAAGAAATTTCACCTCTAGCTTTCTGATTCTGTGTATAAGGGTAACTTTTTTTACGATTTTTTAAAAAGAATTCCGTGTTATTTAATTGTTTCCTCCACGGAATTCTCAGTATCCTTCTGTAGAACCGAATTTATGTTGCCTCCAGTTTCATCTTTCTCTACGGTGATATTGTCCAACATTCGCTTCCACACAAGAGAATTGATATCCCATAGCATTTCAAAACCATGTTCTTTGTTTCTAAAGAAATTTTCTCATTTCTTAATGTTTTGCTTAGCTTTCGGAAGGCATATTCCGCTAATCCGATGTGAGTTTGTATTTCGCTGTCGCATCTTTCACCATCACCTAAAACACTTTCCATATATTTAAAATACCAAAATATAAGAGATCCTGAGATAATCTTCGATCTCTTGTACGGTCTAAGGAAGTACTTCTTTGAATATGCATATGTTCTGTGAATTCTTTGAGACATCCCAGAAATAAAATTGGAGCATTGCCATCAGATCTAACTAATACTGATCAGTGCTCACTCTCCAGTATCGGCCGACTTCAAAAGCGATTATTCAGCGTTGTGGGTGATGAAATATTCTCACCCCTGCAACATTTATATCACAGATGACATTTGGCTGGAAAATCATTACTATATCCGGTATTTACTGTAGCAGATCTTCGGACGACCTTCATCCCTTTGTTTCGCTAGCCCACACCTTCAAGCTAATCCCAACAATACCACGTCCGTGGTGGCAAATCACTCATTGTCTTGGTTTTCTTTCGATAAAGAGTATAGTCTACTTAGCCTCTTCTCCAGAACTGCTACTTTGTCGAACAGGCCCCCGAGAGGATGCTTCCCTGACAACTGCTCTTTAGATCTAGAGCCAAATGATATTCTATCTTACATATCCTCATAAGGTGCACTTCTTAACACGCCTTCCGCATTCGTTACCAAAATCTGGCTCAGTAACTTTCTATTATGAGTAGCTTTTGAGACTTGCATTGGGCGAACAGTATAAAACAATCAAAATTAATACAGAATAACAGAAACCACATCAACACAGAACGTTTAACAAAAAAAAGAACCCAAATAATATGGCGACAATATGTAACTCGAATAATATGACAAGAATATGTAACTCGAATAAAATGGCGAATATATGTAAATCGAATAAAATGGTGAAAACATGTAACTCAAATAATATGGGGAGAATATGTAACTCGAATAATATGGCGAGAACAGGTAACACGAATAAAGTGCCGAATATATATAACTCGAATAAAATGGCGAGAATATGTAACTCGAATAATATGGGGAAAACATGTAAATCAAATAAAATGGCGAATGTATGTAACTCGAATAAAATGGCAAGAAGAGGTCACTCCAATAAAATGGCGAGATTATGTAATTCGAATAAAATGAGGAATATATATATAACTCGAATATATTGGCGAGAACATATAACTTGAATAATATGGCGAGAACATGTAACTCGAATAATATGGCCAGAACATGTAACTCGAATAATATGGCGAGTGCATGTAAGTCGAATAAAATGGCGGATATATGTAACTCGAATAAAATGGCGAGAACATGTAACTCGAATAAAATGGCGAGAATGTGTAACTCGAATAAAATGGTGAGAACATGTAACTCGAATAAAATGGCGAGAACATGTAACTCTAGTAGAATGGCGAGAACATGTAACTGGAATAATATGGAGAGAATATGTAACTTGAATAAAATGGAGTATATATGTAACGCGTATAAAATGTCGGGAACATGTAAGTCGAATAAAAGTAATTTTATGAGAGCTCCAGCAAAAGAAGGGCATATTCAACAAAAATCGGAAATTGCTTTTTTCACTGCAAATTATTCATTATATCTCATCCATGTATTTTACAACCAAAAAAATAGAGTCGATTCCACAATATTAGAAGCTCAGTTTAGGCTTATAGTTCATAACCATGCGATTAGATGAAGTAACATAAACAGTAGATTTGTCTGTGAAATATCTTTACATTATTGCTACATAATTATTGTGAAATCATTAAATACAATTTGTCAATAGCATTTTATTTTGGGTCGTATATTAATTTAAAATATTCTTTTTACAGGCTTCATTTTTAAAATGTAATAAGATCATTCTAAATTTCAGAATTTCTCTATTGACCATCAAAATAACTGGAAGAAAGTGATCTAAAACTATAATGGGAAAGAAAGGTAACAAAGCATAAACGAAATAGCTCCAGTTTGTTCAACTTACAAAACGTATTCTAAAATGTCGCCAATAAGAAAGAAGAAAATGAAAAAATACCAAATAACAAATCGAATACAGCATCAAAATTTATATTATTCTTTTTAATTTTTTATGTAACTAAATACATAATTGTCAACAAAGTTTCCATAAAACTTGATATTTTCTGTAATACATTTTTATCTGTCTATATTCCTCAAGGACACATGGCACAGTGAATAAATGCGTTGGTTAGATCCAGTGACAGGACCCAAAGAGTGTGGGTTCAATACCCAGTTAAGGCAGTGGAGAACTTTCAGAGGGAAAAATTAACAGGAGATAACTGACATCCGTTAAACATGGCACCTCTACCCCAGTGAGCGAAATAAAGGGTTCAGTTCGACATTCCAACCACCTGAAAACGTTGTAACAAATATGGCGACAAAGAATAGGACAATAGTCCGAATAATGTAAATAAATTTTTAATAAATATTACTGTTATTAAATTTATTTAAGTGTAAGGTAGTCCTACATTTACAATCCCCTACAGCTAACCATGGAAAGAAATGTTCATCAAACCTGCCGAAAACATTTAAGCGCGTATAGCCGCAAAATTATCTAATGTTAAATCCACCCCTCTTCCTCTGAACGCGTCATATAATCCATAGGACTTCACACAAAAGGTCAGAAATGAAGCTATTTTGCTGAAAAATTGTTTTAATGGAGAGATTTTGTAAATTTCAACCGACAGGAGCAGTGACTGAAAGATCAAGGAATGCCGGATGTTTCTTTATTAAAAAAATGCGTACCATGTTTTTATTTATAAAACATCCAGTATTAATCAAGGAGGCACCGTGGTTTGATGTGTGGTTTGAGGAATCGGAGAACCGAGTTCGAATTCCAATCGAATCCGCTTACGCGCTAATAGACTTGGGAAAGATATGAGTTTCTTCGTCTCCCCCAGTTTTCGGTAAATATCTATATCCTTGGATGGCAACTGGTCTACCGCAGAAAGAAATGGCAACCTACTGCTGGAAAAATCTGGCTAGAAAGATACATGATCGCCTAAGCGAGTATCACGCTACCTACACTGCCTTAACCGGGTATTGAACTCACACTCTTTGTGTCCTGTCACTGGATCTAGCCAACGCCTTTATCCACTGTGCCATGTGTCCTTGAGAACTTTCAGAGGGAAATTTACAGGAGATAGATTATAACTGACATCCATTAAACATGGCACGTGGAACTAGAACAGTCTACCGCAGCAAGCGAAATAAAGGGTTCAGTTCGACATTCCAACCACCTGAAGAAGGCTGGAGCGTACAACAGCCGAAACGTTGTAATAAATATGGCGACAATGATGAGAACAATAGTCCGAATAATGTAAGACACTTTTTTACATTTCACGAGTAGAAAAATGATATTTTTAAAAGTATTTTTTTATTATTTCTAATCAATATTATTTTTTGATGTTTTATACACATATATATTTGATGTTCTAGTTTCTATAAAAACGACTGGTAACTACTGAAATTAAACATAAGGAATAAATAAACTCCTAATACACCTGTCTGGGCTCAAAATTCGCATTAAAAAAATTTGGCAGTTAATGGGTTAAAATTCGAATATTTAATTCATTGTTAATTTTTTTTTTTACAGTGAAGTTCACCCTGAAAAAGGCTCAGGAGCAGCTCAATGTAGAGGATTACGCAGTTTATGCGGATAGATTGAGAAGATGACGGTAAACCCGAGACTTGAACAGATTAAGATTACAATGATCGGGGAAAGCATCTTCTTGGGATTCGGTTCCACAGAGTAGGGGTTCGCGAGAAGACGTTGCTTGAGTGGAACTTACATCTCATCAAAGGAATACACAGGGAATGAGGGTGGCCCTAACCCTGAAGGGTAGAACAGGTGGAACTAAGGAATGTAGTTTGTCTGAACACTTTCCATGCAATTGGCGAAAGAGCAGTGAGAGGTGAGAGAGGCTGTGCTGGACGGCAAAGAATTCATCACTCGAAGGACGTGAAGATGCGTTTGGGCTCTATTGACACCAGAAAGTGAGGATTGGGCAGACTCTACTCAAATATGTCTGCAGTTATCCTTTTACTCGATTCAAGATATAACCACAATAAAATCTGAAAACATTCAACTTTTTATTGCCTGTACAGATTTTCCTCGTTAAACCAATAACATAAGATTAAATCTATGACCGGATTATGTTAATCTAAAGAAAACCGAATAAATCCAGAAAAGTAGCATCTGCAAAATCTTCCTCTCCCATAACTTTGCCACGTACATTCAAAAATTGAGCCTACTTTTAGATCTGACCATGGACTAGTAATATCTCTTCGGCAATTAGATTCATCCAAGCCCAAATTACTGCTATCTCTCTTTGAGACCGCACCCGTATACACCGTGAGGCGGAGACATCATAGAATAGAAATGACTTGGTTGATTACCTGTCTCATTTCCGGTCATTTGAACACACCTTAGGAAGCAGAACGAGAGGTCACCGGTTATTGCAGGCCAAGAAACCCAGCACAAAAGTATCTCCGGTGCAAATTCATTCAGGTTATCAAGCCGGAAACGGAGCCACGCCAAATCTGTGACCATTCAAGGCAAATAATAAAAGCGTAGAATCAATTGTTAACAGGCAGTTGGTTATCTCTTGTGCCGTACCAAGATTATTCGGTGCAGGTTAATTTCCTAAGAAAAGAAATTCTTCAGAGGCGAAAAGAAAATGAAATGAGCCACTTACGTAAAGAAATACATTACTTAATTGCAACAAAGAAGATTTAAGTATTCAACGATGTTCTTCCAGATGTAGCCTTTGTTGCCACGTAAGGACAAATTATATGGACGGAAGAAAAAACAAACTGACCATAGCTAAAAGTATTACTTACATAATTATGCTCCTGCTATATATTTACCGATTCTTGATAAAATCCTAGGAATCTGCAATGCCATTAGTCATGACCTGACATCTCGGCTTCAGTTACGTTTTCGTCGCTGTAATGTGGTTTCCCTGGGATTTATCTATAAATACTTTTATGGTAATTGATCTGATGAACTTTATTCTATCTTACCTCAACTAGATGTATTTAAGCGCGGTAATAGATTGGCAAAAAGATCTCATCCTTTTAACAGTTGTAATAACCGTAAGTTCAATGCTAACAATTTCTTTTCTCGCACTTCTCGCTTGCAGAACGCTCTTCCGGTTTCTTTATTTATAGTCAAGTCCGATTTAAAATAAAAGCTATGTCAATCGTTATCTACTGTCTTCTTAATTCCCGCCATTTCATTTGTTCTCATTCCTTTATAATGATTTTATTTTACTTATTTTATTTCATAATCAGTAACGTCTTACGTCTTAGTGGCTTTATTGTCTTGCTGCGGATGAAACGATTAAAAAATTGCACATTAATTTTTTTTTTATCAACATGAACCCCACTGGCACAAAATACACCCTTGTGCAAATTAATTGAAACAAAACGAATAATTCCGTTATTATTTACATTTTTCGTATTTTTCCAATGAAATATGACCCAGTGCACATGTTAGTACTTCGTATGTCCATTCCACGAAGTCGTTCCTTGCAGATTGACCACAGATTTTCGACTGGATTTAAATCAAGACAGTTTCCTGGCAAGTCGATAGTATTTTGATTTTATCACTGGTAAGGTTTGCCAGTGCGCTCGTGCAGCGTTACAATTTTTGTACGCTTCTTTGGAGTAACATCCATCGCAAACAATCGCCGTAGAACAACTAATCGGAAGTCGAGACAATAGTGTCTGGGCGTGATAAAAAAACTGATGCCATCAAAGATGACGCAATATTTTTCAAGGCAAAAGAAAATTTCATCAAAGATCCCGAAAATAGATTCATATTACTTCACACCACTGTAAATGGTCTAATCTGAGGAAAAAATACACACTTGATTACACACTTTAACTCCAGTGGGTGTAAAAATGACCGTATGATGAAAGAAAGGAAGTAAAGCAGTTGTTTGAATTTAATTTGAACAACGGTGTACAGTTTCAACTTAACGTGGGGTGGAAGTATACTAATTAAACATACCCCATTATGTGACATGGGAATTTCAATTTTCACTTTCTGATTTTGATTATTAGTAATTTTCATTTTACATGTTTCCCTAAAACTTCCACTTTGTTAATATGTTCAGTCCAAGGTATTCTCAGTATCTTTCATTTCTGTTATCACAGTTCGATTCTTCATCTGCGTGGAGATTGTCTAACATTACGTGCCATATTGATATAACATAGAAAATCAGCACACCTTTTTCATTTCTTTCTTAATACTTGTTTACGTTTTGTAAGGCATCTTTTGCTAATTCCATTGCAATTTCGGTGTCACGCGTTCTTTCTTTTCCTCTCCGATATTCAAATATCGTAGTTACTTGATGTTAGTGTCTCCAATCATTAGTTAATATCTTGGAATGTTTCTCCTAGTGGCCACTATATATTCTGTCTTCTTAAAATTGATGTTAAAATGTCGTGAATACTTTCCGTTCACGTGTTATGGCAGGTCTGTAGATTAATGGAATCTCATGCTTACTCAATGACTTTGCAAAGCCAGTTCCTAGAATGCTGACAGACTCCAATATCGAACAAAGTGATGAAAGGGCATTGATGAAGATAAGCATACGGCAACACAAATATGGATCAGAAAGCAGTCAAGAAAGCTGTACGAGAATACCACCAGAAGATTGGAAGAAGACTTACAATATATAGAATCCTTACTATTTGAGCTAATCTCTCAGAACGATTTAGTAAAAAGAAACTAGTTTTAGAATTAGATTTAGAATCGTAAAACTTTGTCAAATATTTTTGTTTATCTACCATTAAATATGTTGCCATTAAAGGAATGGCAATAATTTTTGACATTCTCTTGAAGCACAATTGAAAAATAGAGAATAGTATTATTTTAATCAATTCACCCCATACAAGGCGATTGTTGTGACCAAGTAAATGGTTAAAGAAATAACAAAACAAGTGTTGCAGATATATCATATATTAACCGTAAGTACAACAGAAGAGTATTACACGACTAGTGAGTGAGTGTCGGTTGACCCATCGATCAATCTATTCGACTTCTCCCCCAAGGCCTTCTCTCCTACTAATTTTATAGTAGGCGGAAGACTCCTACATAGACTCTTTAGAGGGAGGACACCATAACACCCCCACTTTTCAGCCTGAGTATGGAGCCTTTTTTTATAATTACCACACAATGCTTTTTATTAAAAGAAATGAACCCTTTTTCACAACAAAAAAACTGAAACAACTACTTTGAAAAAGCTATATACAGGAATTACGTTCACAATTTGCTTTTAGTTTTACCTGTTAACAAATGTCCCTTTTTATTAAGATCTCTATTCATTATTCCTAAATAATGAAAAATTGGATAAGTTTAATTCAAAGTTCATAAGTGAGAAGATGTTTTTTTTTTTACTCATTCTTTTCCTTTTTCTGTAGACATTTTCCGGGATTAATTTCTAAAGGTTCCATATATTTACGTTTTCTTTTGCGCCTTCTGAGCTCTGGCACTGATTGCGGTATTGGAATCTCATACGTGTCAAAGACGACGTCCATAGTGTCATCTTCTATGGGATCCCTGTTGACTACGCTTTCATACCGTTTTCTAATTTAGTTTACATGAAGTTTGTGTATAAACTTCGCTCCCTGAACCAGGTAAATCATGTTACCAATTTGTTTGTCTATTGTTCCTATCTCCCAGTGAGCTTTATTAATCCCAAATACACGAAAAAGACCTTTTCATCCATCTTAAAACGCTTTTTAAGCACTTTATTCCTATTTCCTGCTTTCGTTTCACTCGGAAGGAATTTGTCAAATGCCGATTTTATTTTCCTGGCAAACATGACCTCCGCATACCCTTTGCACAATCTTACAGCGTTTTCAATATCCTTAACCATATTGGTCCAGTAGACGTAATTCCTCATCAGTCTCTTCATTCTTGAAGTTCCAGGATGTCCAACATGAAATTCCTTTAAAGTTCTTTTCTGTAGTGTAGATGAGATTAGTTCTCTGTCCCCGTACATTAATATGCCGTTAAAGATTGAGTAAACTTCTGAGATATTCTGGTCTTTAACATTTAGTTTGTCCTTTACTTCCTTTATGAACTCATCATCGGACGCTTTGTCTATTATCTCGTCAATTGTTATAAGAAGTTCCCTGACAGTATTGCACAAGGTACTTTTTATTTCGACCTCTCTTCTTATGGCAGCAATGACTGTGTCTTCCAGGGGTTCAGCATACTTAGGTATCAATCGAGACAACCTGTCTGCATGATAGATTTTTAGAGAAACTCCATTTTGTAGTTATAATTGAGGAGAATGGTTCACCATCTTTACAGTCTATTAGTAGTATGCGTTGGCAGACCCATTTTTGACCCAAAGATAGTAAGGAGTGGACGATGGTCTGTCTGCAACAAAACGTACCTTCCATGAATAAATCTGTGAAATTTAGTCACTGCAAAAATGATTCCTAAGATTTCCTTTTCCCTTTGCGAGTAACTCCTTTCAGCCGGTAATAGCGTCCTAGAAGCATGGGCGATTCGCTTTACCGATCCGTCCTTTAACTTGTGTAAAATTCACGCCCCAATGTCGTAGAAGCTAGTATCGCTGGCTACAGTGATGTCAAGATTTGGATCGTAATAAGTCAGGAACAGATCCGATGTAAGGACCACCTTTATTTTCTCAAATGCTTCCTGTTATTTGGTTGTCCATTCACACTCTTTATCTTTTCTCAATAATTCATTAAGTGGAGCTATCAAACTATGCATTCTTGGAACAAAAACGTTGTAATAATTGGCAAGACCTAAAAACGTTGAAGAGCCGACACAATTTCTGGTGCCGGCATAATCTTTATTGCCGTTGCACTATCTGGGTCGAGACGTCTTCTGTCTTTGTCAATTATTTGCCCCAAGTACTTAATTATCTCTAAGAAAAACTGGCACTTCACGTCTTTTAATTTGAATCCGTAATCCTGGATTCTCATGAACACCTGTCAGACGTGCGATTTGTGTTCCTCGATGCCCTCGCTTTTAATGAGGACGTCATTGAGACAGGCCACCGCAAAATCCAGACCATTTAACATCGTGTCCATGACCTGTTGAAAAATGAAATGGGCGACCTTAACCCTGAACGGAAGAATTAAAAATTTGTATGAACCCTTGTGGGTGTTTATGCAAAGGAGCTTCGAGCATTCCTCGTCCAGGGGTATTTGTAGATATGTATCGCTTAAGTCAATCTTAGAAAAATATTTTCCTTGACTGCGCTTAGCAAATATCTCCTCTGTACTTGGAAGGGGATAATTGTGATCCTTTAGGGCGCTGTTCAGCCCCGTAGAGAAGTCAGCACATGCACGAATTTCTTTGCTCTGTTTTTAAATATAAATGCCCATTCACTATATTCAATCTTTGCCCGAACTCCCATTTCCTCAAATCGATTCATTTGCATAAACGAGGCAAATGGAACGTTACGTTTTTTCTTAAAAACTGGGTTTACGCCTGGTTTTAACTCAAACTTAGCAGAAATTTTTGTACATTTTCCTATTCCTCCACTGAAAACGCCGGGAATTTTTTTAAAGTTAACCTTTCAACTTTTCTGCTTCGTCAGTCAGATTTACGACTTTTTGACATAATGAGTTAATAGGTATATCCCAAAGTTGAAACTGTTTTATCCAATCAGTCCCGAACAAATTACCCGTACCCTTCATAATATACGCCTTTAGTTTTAAAGTTTTTACCTTTGAATGACATGTTCGTTATAAGATGATAATAATAATAGAGTTGCCAGTCTGAACCCGAATCATGCTGTAGCCTTAGATTTTTGCTAAATATTTTCACTTCAATATATTTTCTGATGTTACAACTTTCTGTTTCATCAGATTTGGTAATTTTTGCAAAACTATTTTTGTCTTGCACAATCCAGCAATAGGAACTTTTGTGTCCCAATTTATCACAATTAAAACATTTTTTATCTTTAAAAGGATAATCTCTATACCAATGTAATTGACCACAACCGAAACAGGGTCTTGACGGCAAAGTAACTTTATTATTTTTTGCTTGACTCTTTTTAATTTTTCTTTGGCGTATTTTTTTAATGTGAGACACGCCACTATGTTCGATGTTTTTCGACTCCGCTCTGAGGTTCATGAAACGTTGGCAATCTTCGGCAATTTCCTGTAAAGTAACGTCGGGTTCGTTTTCAAGCTTCTTGAGTACCCAACGACGTATTTCGGCATCTTTCGCTGAAATGAAACCCTGGACGAAAATCAGGTATTTAAAATTATTGGCGCTTAACTCTGCCAATTTGAAGTCATCGCAGTGTTTATTGACTACACTCGCTAATTTTCAACGCTTGTGGGACAGTAATGCTTTTGGACTGAAGAGTTCTGTTAATGATTGAACAGCCTCTTAAATTTCAAGTCTCTGGTTTTCTTAGGCAAAATATTGTTAACAAACTTAGTATATTCTGATGTGCCCAATTTCCTGAGGAGTAGGCGAACCTTTTCATGGCCAGCCCAACTTACACAATCCGTATTATATAAGTCCTCGTAACGTTTAAAGTACGAAGCGAATGTAATTTCTGCTTCAGATGCAAACGTGAATTTTTCAATAGCACTCCATATAGCTTTTTGAGAGAACGCGTTTTCTCTGTCCTCATTTTGGCTTTTGATGGATATATTATACAAGTGCCTTTGCTCATTCTGTGTTTGAAGCAACATTTCTTCAAGTTTCTGTTGTCTAGCTTGAATTTCTAGGTGTAATTCTTCAAATTTCTTCTGATATTCTGCTTGTTCTCGTTGGAATTTCTCTTGTCTTTCCTTGATATTTCTGTTCCAACAGTAGTTGTTGTTCCTGTTGGTGTTTCATCAAATCTAGCATTGAACTTCTAAATTCGTCCATTTTACTGCGTAAAATTAAGAAATGTGAGGAGGGGAATTTTTTTCGTCTTTACCCTCTTAACCAACTATAAGTCTGATTTTTACGATTCAGTTACTGAATAATTTAAAAGCGGGAGAGGAGGTAAATTTTACTTTACCATATTAGCGAAAACAATAAATCTGTTTGACTTGTACAGTTTTCATACTGACTTGTTGGAATGGAAAAAATAACAAGGTTCACCAACCTTCTTCCCAACCACTGAATTGGACTTGTAGAAATCCTATAGTTTCTTTTTATCACTGTCAGTGTTGTAATTAACAGTGGATACCCTTTTGTCGTAGAGTTTGATTAGAATTTCTTTCTTCCCCACTGTTGTAGACACTGGCAAACATTTTTTTTATGATTTAACGTGAAGTTCGCTTCTTCGAATCCTTCGTCGCCAAGATGTTGTGACCAACTAAATGGTTAAAGAAATAACAAAACAAGTGTTGCAGATATTTCATATATTTAACACTAAGTACAACAGAAGAGTATTACACGACTAGTGAGTGGGTGTCGGTTGACCCAGCGTTCAATCTATTCGACTGTCCCCCCAAAGTCTTCTCTCCTACTAATCTTACAGTAGGCGGAAGAGTCCAACATAGACTCTTTAGAGGGAGGACAGCACAACAGCGATAATGCAACTAAGACATAAAGGGCTACTGTGAGTGAAAGGCAACAAAACGATTTTTAGAACGAAACGGAAAAATAAATAAAAAAATGTAAATAAAACACAATTCTAAAGACGAAACAAGAGATAAACCACTACTCCTATTCAGAAGAACAAGGAGTATGAACCAAACTATAGGCGAACCTATCTATTCCTACTGAGGAAAAAAAAAACTATAATATTAAGGCGCAGTGGACGTGTGTCCGTCTTAATCTTTTCGATCCCATGATTTACTAATACGCGTCAAATAAATAGAACAATAGAAGTATTAATATTCATGAATTATTTACAATTTTATTATATATTACTAGCCTGAAATCCGCCCGAAGACTTTTTCTTCAAATTAATCAAATACTTCTATCTTCTTCTTTCTTCTTCTATAATAATAAAGGCCAGTGTACGCGTGTCAGTCCGTCGGTCCGTTTTTCGATCTCGGGATTTAGGCTCAAGTAAATAGAACAATCCTCTATTGTTCTATTTATTTGAAGAGTATGTGTAGTTATATTATAATTCAAATTAATCTTCTTCTTCTATATATATATATATATATATATATATATATATATATATATATATATATATATATATATATATATATATATATATATCTTTCTTTCTCTCTCTCTCTCTCAAGTAAAATTTATGACAATTTATTGTCATAAATTTTACTTGTTATACATTTTACTTAAATATTTATATATAAAATTTTAAAAAATGTGACCTGGTAATATACGTACTTATACTTGATGTGAAAATATAATTTTACGTACTGTAAGTAATTCTAATACATTTACTTGTTTTTAAAAAGAAATATAGCCTTTTAAAAATTAAAAGTGATTTTTTTAAAAATTGTAGTTAAATAAAACATATTCTAACCTAAACATCCCCCCAAAATCTTTAAATATAGAAATAGAAAAAATGCCGTAAGCATTTTTTGCTGTTAACAATAAAATTTAAAAAAAACCCAGACATACATTTAGCGGATGTCAGAATTCATTGAAAAATACATCCCTACCCAACCCTAAACATAACCCCTTTTTCGAATGTAACCAATAACTGATACAACAAAAGTTAATGAAAATGAACATGCTACCACCCCTTGTATGGATGAGTGGATTTCTCTGTATCACTGGAAACAGTGAATTATGAATCTTTGCTGTGCCTTTAAAACTCAGTAAATTTAAAATTCGCTTGAGGATGAAATGGAACTAATGTTTTTAATTTAATTACAAAATTAAATTCGAAGCTTTTAGCTTCCATTTTTGAAACATGGTTATTACTGTGTAGCGAAAAAAACCTACTTTAAATCAGTTAATTCATAATATTAATGCTCTGTAAATTTACATTGAGCAGTCTTTTGTAAAAAGTAAAAATATATATAAGAACACCGGATTATATATATTACTGTTCTTTCTTTAAAAAAATTAAATTAGTAAAGTATCATTAACTTTACTAATTTATTTTTGCATGAAGGATTCACTGTAATATAAATTGAACTGCACCACATATTTGATATATATATATATATATATATATATATATATATATATATATATATATATATATATATATATAAATTTCCAAAATTCGCCAATCCACACCACCATTTTTGCCACGGTTAGCAAAGTTAGAGACATCATCCGTCCCCAACCCCAGAATAAGTGGTGACACATTATCTCATTCGGGATAGATTGACACAAAATATTTGTGTTCGATACGAGCCGTCAACTCGCCGACATAGTTCCAGTCCAGGGGCACCTGAGATCAATGATAGAAGACGCACGAAGCTATTTCCTCTAAACCAAGGTCGCACCGATGACACTTGGGGAAATCCGCCCCGCCTCCCCTGAAGTCAATGTCATTAAGCTATAGCACGTTCCGGATCAATCGCCAGATAAGCAAAAGCTCAGGGCTACTGAGATAATTCGCCGTTGGTGACCAAGACCAGAAAGAGCGCAACTCAGTCGCCGACAAGCCGCCCCAGGAGGAGTGATGCTAGGGCTAGGGAAGGCGTCCCTAACACTCCTCTCAAAGATCAAGTCCACGCGGCATAGGAAAGCCAACCTCGAGGCGTGTGGATGACTAGCCAAATGTGGCATTCCCAGCTCCCCTTGATACGGTCGTTGGGCAAAGAACTCTCTACAGACCTGATACTTGCTTACATTTCCCCTCCCCAAAATGGAGGAGAGCAAGCAATCGATCGCCTTCTTACGTTCCTTGCTGAGAGAGAGAGAGAGAGAGAGAGAGAGAGAGAGAGAGAGAGAGAGAGAGAGAGAGAGAGTGCAGACAACCGGTAAAGGATGAGAGGAAAGATGTACGTGGCACACTACTCAGATCTAACCCTTCACGGACAAACGCATTCGGAGCCAAGTCCTGAGCGTCGGTCCGGCCTTTACCTCGAACCACACTCCAAGACTTGTTGCGGTTAATTATGCCACGTCACTATCTCGTAGCTTTCAAGCGTCTTCTGTAATACCTTAATGACACTGCGGCATGACACAAAAATGGATACGTCATCGGCGTACGCAGAAACCCTGGCTCACGCACCACCAGGGAGAGAGATTCTACGTAGGGCCGCATGTCCTGTTTTTTAGTCGGCGAAGGAGGGGCTCCAATATCAAAGAATAAAGTAGAGGCAACAGCGGACAACCATGTCGAACCTACCGTAACTGCACAAAACCGCTTTCCCTTCACCTGTTCCACAGCACTTGCCGGGGGAGGGGGTCAATCCACTTGCAGAAGTCGGGTTCGTATCCGGCGGCGTGCAGGACAACAACCGGATACTAATTGTAGACCCTGTCGAACGCTTTGGACTGATCCAGATTGATCAGTGCGGTTTCATCGTCGTATTTTACACCCTCGAGGATCGTGCAGATCTGATGCAGGCTACTTTGAATTGTTCTTTCCTTCACAGCACGAGTCTACTTGAGTCCCAACAGAATCTCGGCAAACGGATCTTGGACGAAATCTTTAACACTGTGTTTAGCAGAATTATGAACCTATAATTATCTAAATCTCGGCCACCATCCTCTGACGCCTGCCGGAGCCAATTGTTGAAAACGACAGTCGAAAGCGGCACAAAGATGTGCGACAGATTCCAAGTACAGTTCATAGGGTGGACAATCAAATCGTGGAGTCGGGATGACAAAAAAATTCCTTCATATCCAAGATCACTTGTAGCGTGAAGTCTCCAGAGGGACAACCCCGACCTGCCCTTATATAGCGAAGAAGGCTCCCACATGGCCTACGATGATATCCACCGGCACGTTGTGTATGGTGTCTGGCAGCTTCCCATAAATTCAGTCTGTAGCCGAAGTGATTTGACTATGAGTACATGACCATAAGTACATACCAGGCTAGCTGCTTAGATTCCTCCTCCGTCCCACGTGACGTTAGAACGCAAGGCTAAGTGGATGAATTTCAGACATTTTAACACCTCTTCCATATCTTTCCTGCTGGCGCTGACAAATTTTCGGGATTTCACATCTGTCGCCAAAAGGGAGATGGTCCTTGTAGCCACTTCAGTTAAAGCTTCCGGGATGCTAAATAATTCATTACCATTAATCGAATCCCGGTATTTCTCTCGCATTATGCTATAGTATGCCGTATCCGTAGCCTCACCACAGCACAACAACACAAAAAGTTAAAAAAACAAAGTTTCAACAGTCAACAAAAAATACTGCAGCACATGAAAAAACATGATCACAATCGTGGGCAAAGTTTGAACTCCCGGATACAAGTAAAAAGGCTTCGCGCATAAACCCGTCCAAACAGAAAAAAAAAAACTGTCCGGGTAGGACTGAGGCGAAGTGTATGTTGAGAGAAACGGCTTACTTCAGAAGACGATCGACGATAGTTTTCTTCCATAAAAAGCTTATATAAAAATTGAGTAAGTATATATTAGCCAAGGACCTTGAGATTAATTAATCTAATTTTTAGATTCATCCGAAGCCTACTATTTTATTATAAATATGATAATTTTTTGTTCACTAACAAGTCTTTCAGTGAACCTTTGACAAAGGTGTTTGTTCGATCGTTTGTTACACAAACGAAACTGAAATTCTCACACTTAATTAATTACTCACATCTTTGGCATATTTATTCGAGTATAAAATATTGAAAAAGAAATCACCGGTCAGCATGTAGCTATATCGATCTACCACACATAATGTTTGTAATCACTGTAAGTTTCATTTGTTTGTCAAATTTTTCGATTGAGTACATATATTAGGCAGATAGAAGTAATCACGTAATAAATATAGATGGGTCGTCTATTTCAAATATGAAGTATCCACTATAGTAACGTTTGAAGTATATATATAAATATAGATAGATACGTATGAACAGACCGAGATAGATAGATATGAACAGACCGAGATAGATAGATAGATAGATAGATAGATAGATAGATAGATAGATAGATCGGTGTGTGTATGCCTGCGTGTGTGAGAATTGTAGAAAAATACTCCTAGGCTTAAGTACGGTCACTGAAACCTCATTTTTTTGTACATTGACAGGCTCCAGATATTTTAATTGTTTTTATTTATATAATTAACCAATCAGTGACGTCGTTCGAGACCGGCGGTATTCTTGGCAGACGATGAAATATCACTTAAAAAATAAAATCAGGGCGGCTCACTTCAGAATATAATCGATAATATTTTCCCTCCTTGAAAATAAGATATAAAAATTGGGAAAATATATATTAGCTAATAATCTTGGGATTAATAAATCTAAATTTTACATTCACCCGGAGCTTACTATCCTAAATATAATTAAGTCTTGTTCGCTAACTAGTTTTACAATGAACCTAGTAATTGGATGGCTTCAGACCAGTTCAAGTCTCGTTAAGTGTCAGGCGAGATTTTGTAGAACTATTGTGAACAGACAATTTTTTACCTTTAATTTTTGTTACGTTTTTTTTTCTTACTGTTATTTGAAAAAGGTTTTCTAATGTTCTTTTTTTATTTTATTTTTTCTCCCCCGACTCTCAAAGCTTTTCTTTATTTTTATTTTTTCTGTTGCTAGTGTAACATGTGAAGGCGTTGGGGTTTGAGTTTTACCTATAATCTTCCATTCAATGTGTGGGGAGAAATTTCTATCTTTTAATTCCCATAAATATTTAGAAAGAACTGTCTAGTGTTTTAGATAAGTGTCAGAGAAAGAATGCTTGTGATTATATAGTATCTGTTTCCAGATCCCGGCTGAATTCCCCATGTATAATTTTGTTTCAGAAATAGATGTAACTTACGCTTGGAAGAAAACATTAGAATAATTCAATTAAAAAAATAACAAAAGAAAACAAAACTAGTCAACTGCTACATCAAAGATTATATCTGACATATAAGAGGACTGATTTTTCATCACAGTTCAATCGTCTATTTTGTTTCTAACGATTTTTTTCCTGTTTCTTAATACTTTGCTTACCTTTTGGAAGACGTCTTCAAATATCCCAATTGTTGCCCTTCTTGGTAGAATCAACAGCATAGATTACCTGAACATTTAGGGAAATCATATTCATCCAATGGCCTAGAGTTTATTCCCTGATGGTGACTGCATCTTCCAAGACGCTAATGCTCCAATACATACCGCTTGAGTTGTTAAGAATTGGTATGAAGAGCATGAAAGTGAGCTAGAACACATGGAGTGGCCTCCCCAATCTCCAGATATCAATATTATTGAACATTTGTGGTGCATTTTGGAGCGACAAGTTAGGAGCCGCTATCCTCCACCGTCGTGTCTTAAAGAGCTGGAGCAGGTATTTATGGAAGAATGGCTGAAAATTCGTCTGGGTGAAGTCAGGAAGCTGTATGATTCCATTCCTAGATGTATTAAAGCTGTATGTTAGACTAAAGGAGGACCAACTCCATATTAAATAAATTTTCTTTGAATTTAACACGTATTTCAATTATTTTGTCCAACTCCTATATATATATATATATATATATATATATATATATATATATATATATGTTATGGTCCAGTATCCTCATCGCCACTGTTATGCTCCAAGGTTAGGACCAAGGAAGAATAACACGAACACAAGGGTACAAATAACAAAGATATATTACACAAAATAATAATACAAGATGTTGAAGGTGTTAGTATGACTGTCAGTCTGGTTTGGAGTGAACTACTATTGGCTCGACTCGATTCCATCTCGACTCGCTCTACCTTTCTCTTGAGAGGCACAGTATTTATAGTGTCAGGAAGAGTTCATCATGTCGTTATAGGTAAGTTCCCACAACACCCACCTCCCAAAGCTTTTACCACGAAGGGGTCTTTAATATTTTTTCCTCTTCGGATTAATCATCAAAGACTCTGCAAATTTTCTTTTTCTGCTTGATTTCCGCGGTTCTGAAAATGCTTGAGGCCTTTGCATATCGAATGTGTCAAATATTGTGTCCATCACTTTTCCTCTTCCTGAGGTGGGCCGTCAGAATCCTCTAATAGTCTCTTTCTTATTTGATTTAAGTGCCTTTTATGCGAGCACTTGGGACCCTGAATTATGTAAATCATGTTCCCGATCCATTTTTCTATTTTCCTTTGTTCCCAGTAGGATGTATTGTTTTTGTACATTTTGAAAAAAACTTTGTCTCCAGGTTTAAATTTTCTTTTTGGTACGAACGACGTTGGTGATTGCTCTGTCTGTTTTGGTAATAATTTGTCGAATACCGATGTAATTATTAGGTTGGTGCAAAAATAATGTCGTTTTTTGACGTTCAACTTCATGTGAGAAAACGACATTATTTTTGCACCAACCTAATATATATACTTGCAAGAATTGTAAAGCCTTTTCTGTAGGTACGTCCTAAGCTTTCCTTAGTGCTCTTTTTAATGTATCTACAAACCTCTCCGTTTTCCCGTTTGATCTTGGGTGATATGGCGGGGATTTGATGTGTTTCACCTGAAAAGTTTCAGAAAATTCTTGAAAATCCGCAGACGTAAATTGTGTCCCAGTGTCGGTGACTAGACAATCAACCACCCCGAAACGAGCAAACAGCTCGTGAAGGCAATTTATGATAGTCTCAGAAGTAGGTTTTCTACAACGAAATAATTCTGGCCATTTGTTGTAACTGTCTACTAAAATCAAATAGTAAAAACAATCTAATGGACCTGCGAAATCTACATGGATTCTCGACCACGGCCGATCTGTCTCCGGCCATGGCTTATGAGTGATCGGGGGTGCCTTGGCTGCTAAGGAACAACCCTTGCATTTGTCCACCATATGTGTAATATCTTGATCCATGTTTAGCCAATATACGTAACTTCGCATTAAGGATTTCATTCTTTTCTTTCCTGGATAGCCCATGTGGAAGTCCTTGGGGATTCGCTTTTGTAGCGTTTTCGGAATTACTACCCTTTCATTATATAGTAGAACATTATCACATAACGAAAAACTGTCTGATACATACTTATTTTTCCTACAATTTTTGTTTTCGTTTCCTTTATAAATTCGTCATTCACTGCTTCGTTTCTTATTTCCTGTAATGTGACGGGGAGGTCACGAATTGTACTACATAATGATGTTCTAATATCTTCCTCATATCGTAGAGCTGCAATTACGGAATCTTCTGATTGCTCCGTTTTCTTTGGTATTAGTCTCGAAAGACCATCTGCATGCCCGATTTTGTTTGATGGAAGATACTCAAATTTAAAGTTATAGTTCAATAAAACTGTACCCCATCTTAGCAATCTATTAGAAGTGTAGACAGGTAAACCTTTCTTTGATCCAAATATTGCCAATAACGGCTTGTGTTCCGTCTGTAAGGTGAAAAATCTACCATAAATATATCTGTGGAATCTCGTAACTGCAAAAATAATCCCCGGCCTTTCTTTTTCGATTTGCGAGTAATTTTGTTTGGCAGATAGCAATGTTCTTGACGCATACGCGATGGGTTTTAGTGTCCAATCCGACATTTGATAAAGTATACATGCCCCAACACCATAGGCACTCGCGTCACTTGCGACTATTATTTCGAATTTTGGGTCATATTGCGCTAAAAATAAATCTGCAGTTAGAGTCTTAATGATTTTATCAAAAAGTTTTCTGACATTCATCTGACCATTCCCAAAATGTTTCCTTCTTCAACAGTTCGTTTAGGAGTGCGCGTAATTTGTGCACGTTAGGAATAAATTCTTGATAATAATTTACTAAGCCCAGGAAGCTTTGTAATTCTTTGAAATTTTTGGGAGCCGGCATTTTTTTTTATTGCGGTGGCCCTTTCTGGGTCTGGTCTTCTTCCTTATTCGTCAATAACATGGCTCAGATATTTAATCTCCTTCATAAAGAAGTCACATTTATTTTCCTTTACCCTAAAACCGTAGTTTTCTATTTGCCTGAAAACCTCTTGAACGTGTTCCCAGTGTTGTTCAATATTTTTGCTATTTATCAGGATGTGATCAAGGTATGCGATCGTGAAATCCAGTTCGCCTATCATAGTATCCCTTATTTGCTGAAATATCGCCGGCGCGACTTTGATCCCGAATGGTAATCGCTGGAACTTATTTAACCCTTTATGTGGGTTTATGCACAACAACCTCGAGCCTTTCTCTTCTACTGGTCGTGTAGGTATGCTCCGCTCAAGTCTATCTTTGAGAAAACTTTTCCTCCGTTCAACTTTGTGAAAACTTCCTCTGGACTAGGGAGAGGATAGTGGTAATCCTTAATCGCTGCATTCAATTCTGTCGAGAAATCAGCGCATACTCGTATCTCACCCGATTTTTTTTTTCACGTAAACCGTAGGTGCGGACCATTGACTATATTCTACCTTTGTCAATATACCGGTTTTCACGAGTCTATCCAACTCTTGGTTTATTTTTTCTAATGATGCGAAAGGTACATTTTTTTTCTTCTTGAAAATCGGTTGTACATTTTCTATTAGTTCTATTTTTGCCGCCATTTTTTACACCTCCCGAGGCCGGCTGAAAATACTTCGGGGAAACTCTCCTTTAATTTTTCTTTCAGTTTATCTGCCTCGGTCGATAAACTTCTCACTTTTTTATATTTATCGGTAATTCCCAGAGGTTACATTTCTGCATCCAATCAGTTCCAAATAAGTTTTCCGTATTTTTTAGAACATACATTTTTAATTTCTTGGTCATTCCGTTTAAGGTCACATTTGTGATAACTTCCCCCTCGAATTTGATTTTTCTTCCTGTTACCGACCTGGCTAATTTTATCTGTCCCCAACATGTTCGGTTTGTTTAATTTCTTCTACGTCTGTAAACTAATAATGGTTAAATCCGATACAGAATCCAATTGTAGTTTGATTTTTTTATTTAACATTTCTACTTTTACGTATTTTCGTATATTTATCTCATCCTCGTCGCCACTGTTATGGTCCAATATCCTCGTACCCACTGTTATGGTCCAAGGTTAGGACCAAGGAAGAATAACACGAACACAAGAGTACAAATAACAAAGATATATTACACAGAATAATAATACAAGATATTGAAAGTGTTAGTATGACTGTCAGTCTGGTTTGGAGTGAACTACTATTGGCTCGACTCGATTCCGTCTCGACTCGTTCTACGTCTCTCTTGAGAGGCGCAGTATTTATAGTGTCAGGAAGAGTTCATTATGTCGTTATAGGTAAGTTCCCATAACAATATATATATGCCATCTACAGATAGACTGTTTCGCTATATCACAGCTCATCATTGTAGCTAGATATGCGATTGCTTCAAGCCGGTAATCGAAACACGTCTAATTTGACGCCAGTCGGAGTATATATATATATTATATATATATATATATATATATATATATATATATATATATATATATGTTAGCCTCAGTTTGAATCGAACTCCTAGGGTTTTGGAGATAGATCCCCATAACCAGAATATTTTGAAACTTAATTACTCAGGGTACTTGAATATTTCATATTTCATTTTGATCAAAGTGGGGGACATGGGGAAAAATCCCCCACTGAACTTGTTTCCCTTTGATTAAAATTAAATTTAAATTTGAGAAGAGAATGGCTAAAATCCAAAATCTAGAAGGAGATAAGAAGTAGATATAGGTCACAATATAGATCTCAATTTGAGCAAGAACTCACCAAATCAGTGGGTAGTGCCTTACAAAACATCTTCGTTACGATAATTCAACTGTCATATCAATGTTGAAACCTGCTCATCAATTCATTCAATGAATTATTGCATAAAATATATTTCAACGGGGTCAGATCAAGGTGTTTTTGCACAAAACCCCAAGGAAGTTTCCCCCCTTGATTTAAATTCAATTTAATTTCGAACAAGTGAATTCAAAATATACAAGGAGAAAGCCAGCGATGGAGCCAAAATCGCAATGTCAGTGAGTAATATTGAAATGAATCCTTTTTCTCCACAAATTATAACAATTATTTAAAATCAATCAATCCTTTTCTTACAAAAATGTTTGTATATATATATATATATATATATATATATATATATATATATATATATATATATATATATATATATATATTAAAAAGAAGAGAGGTACCGCAAACTTTTTTGGTTGTAATGTGGGTTTTTAAAAAAAATATTATTCTTCATTTTTCATAGTTTAACATAGTTTTACAACACGTATTTCTGGTTTCACGACCGTCTTCAGGTAAAGGGCGGAGATTTCCACATATTATTAAAAATAATTATTAAAAATAATTAATTTTTTTCCATTATGTTTTTCAATGTTAAATCTTCTCTATATGAGACATTCTCTGTTTTTGTGTTGGTCATTCCAATGTCTTTCTTTAAATGGTAGTGAAGAGTTCTGAGCGAAGGGTCATAAAACAATTATGGTTGGTTTGAGAAGTGATGAATCGGGTTATCTTATCTTTTAATGTTTTAATAACCCCTGTGTGTTCTTAGATCTCTTAGATCTATTTCCATTTTCGTGTGTTTCTGTCAGCATGCGTGTATATATGTGCGTGTACATTCCCCCTGAATACATACACTGTCCCACTACGAAGAATTAGTAAACACATTTGTACACATACACACACAAACATACACACACACGTACACACGTACATTATCCCACCACAAGGGTTCCGTACACACGCACACACACTCACACACAAACACACACATTTTTCACAAGTTACATGGAACCAGCACGCACACACACACACACACACATATATACACATACATACACCCGTATTTCCTAAGTTGTTTGGGGTTTGTGTGAGTAGCTCCTCTGCTTTCGCCAATATGCGTGCATATACATGCATACATACATATACACACACACACATATACACACACATACACATATATATATATATACATATATATATATATATATATATATATATATATACATACATACACACACATACACACATATGCGTACATATATACATTTTTCGTGTTCCACAGATACCCGCATGTGAGCTTGTGTGCATGCTGTGTGCTTTTGTGTGTGGGGTCATGATCTATTTAGTTCCGGTTTGAATTTATTTACGAAGTTTTTTTCTTGTATTTGTAGGTAGGAATAATTGTCTGTTTGATATATCGGCATGATATTAAATTTACCCTATATTTACTATAATATTTAAAAAAAAAAACACATTACAACCAAAAAAGTTTGCGGTACCGCTCTTCTTTTTAATATACACACTTTTCTCTCGTTGGAACCATTATAACCTCTTCATTTTATATATATATATATATATTTGGGCAGCATTTTTTCACTCATACATGTTTCATTAAATAATATAGATAAGTGTTGTCTATTTTATGTAAATTCTTTTCATATCGTCTGATAAGCTTAATAACATTATCAACAAACGAAGAAAGAAAATCACAATATTGATACATATTTTTTAATCCAATCTAAGCTTTCAGAATCATGTATAAATGAAAAAATGCTTTCTTCGTTTAATGATAATGTTATTAAGCTTATCAGACGATATGAAAAGAATTTGCATAAAATAAATAGACAGCACTTGTCAATATTATTTAATGAAACATGTATGAATATATATATATATATATTTACATTGTCACCGTTAAGCAGAGATTTTTTTGTAATCAAATTTATTTAAGTTGTTTGAGTGTGCGGGAAGAAGATTTCTCTTTTTGGCAAATTGTATGCCTTTTACGTTCTTTCTTGGGCGAATGGAAACACCTGCTTTAATATTTCTATGGCTAATCAGCCCTTTTAGGGTTATTTAAAGCTAGAAAATCTTTTGAGATTGTAAGAATCTTTTGAGATAATAATGATTGAGTAATACAAGTGTTACTAATTAATTTCGGAGAGACGGAGAGACGACGTGGATCCCAAATCAATATAACGAACCCAATTAGACCAATCCACATTAATATGTTATTTCTTTCAGAATTATCTGACATTTTTTATTCTGCCACCTCCCGTTGCAAATCTTCTTCTTCTTCTTCTTCTTCTTCTTCTTCTTCTTCTTCTTCTTCTTCTTCTTCTTCTTCTTTCTTCTTTTTCTTCTTCTTCTTTCCTCCTCCTCCTCCTCCTCTTCTTCTTCTTCTTCTTCTTCTTCTTCTTCTTCTCCTCCTCCTCTTCTTCTTCTTCTTCTTCTCCTCCTCCTCCTCCTTCTCATCCTCCTCTTGTTCTTCTTCTTCTTCTGCTGCTTCTTCTTCTGCTTCTTCTTCTTCTTCTTCTTCTTCGTTTTTCTTCTTATTATCCTCCTCCTCCTCCTCTTCTTCTTCTTCTTCTTCTCCTCCTCCTCCTTCTCATCCTCCTCTTGTTCTTCTTCTTCTTCTGCTGCTTCTTCTTCTGCTTCTTCTTCTTCTTCTTCTTCGTTTTCTTCTTATTATCCTCCTCCTCCTCCTCTTCTTCTTCTTCTTCTTCTCCTCCTCCTCCTTCTCATCCTCCTCTTGTTCTTCTTCTTCTTCTGCTGCTTCTTCTTCTGCTTCTTCTTCTTCTTCTTCTTCGTTTTCTTCTTATTATCCTCCTCCTCCTCCTCCTCTTCTTCTTCTTCTTCTTCTCCTCCTCCTCCTTCTCATCCTCCTCTTGTTCTTCTTCTTCTTCTGCTGCTTCTTCTTCTGCTTCTTCTTCTTCTTCTTCTTCGTTTTCTTCTTATTATCCTCCTCCTCCTCCTCTTCTTCTTCTTCTTCTTCTCCTCCTCCTCCTTCTCATCCTCCTCTTGTTCTTCTTCTTCTTCTGCTGCTTCTTCTTCTGCTTCTTCTTCTTCTTCTTCTTCGTTTTCTTCTTATTATCCTCCTCCTCCTCTTCTTCTTCTTCTTCTTCTCCTCCTCCTCCTTCTTCTTCTTCTACTTCTTCTACCTCTTCTTCTTCTCTCCTCCTCCTCCTCTCCATCTTATCATCCTCCTCCTCCTCCTACTTCTTCTTCTCCTCCTCCTCCTTATTGTTCTTCTTCTTCCTCCTCTTCTTCTTCTCCTCATCCTCCTCCTCCTCCTTCTTCCCCTTCTCTTCTCCTCCTCCTTCTCCTCCTCCTTCTCCTTCTTCTTCTTCTTCTTCTTCTTCTTCTTCTTCTTCTTCTTCTTCTTCTTCTTCTTCTTCTTCTTCTTCTTCTTCTTCTTCTTCTTCTTCTTCTATCACATTTGCTACCTCCACCACTTTATTTTTACACCACAATCGTCTGCAGATTAATTTTTAATTAATTTTTATAAAATAAAATATCTTTGTAGCTAAACATATCGAATAAACATATTAATATTTATGGGAAAATATTTTTACGACTAAATTTTCTATGAAAATCATAAAACCGATTTCACCATTAGTTTATCGTTTTTCTTGCTTGATGCAGACATTTTTTCAGCTTTTCAGTCAGACTCATTGCTTATTGAAAAAGATATATCCACAGTCGGCGAAATTTCCTTTAAGTGACGTCGAATGGATCGCTTCTTCCTCACCGTTTTGGCAGAACGGAATGAATTATCATTATATCATTCCTGGTATCTGTTCCATAAACACACACACACACACACACACACACACACACACACACACACAAAACGGGAAATTTAAACAATATTTTTTTTAACAAATTAGATTACAGAAGAGTAAATAAAGAAATTAACTTCATTGTTGAAATTATTGATAGTTCAACACCATCTTTAGTTGATAGATCTCAAGTACTTACATGTCGTGTGTTTATTGGAAAACAGGTAGCGCGTGCAGTCCTTCCCAAACTCAAAAGAAAAAAAATAGTGAACCGTCCAAAAATGCAATTATCGTCAGGGACGGTAATCCAACACCTGGAATTTGAAGTGTAATTTCATAGAAAATGAATTACCTGCATACAAATAGAAAGGTAGGTAAGACTAATGATTTGTCTTCGCGACAGATTTATTCAACCTCTTCTGCGACGCTATACTAAGGGAACTGGAGACTATACCAGCATTTATTATCGGTGGGTGTAATCTTAACAATATGAGATATGCAAATGACACTGATTCAGTAAGAACACTACAGGACCTCTTACACTGGGTAGTAGAATAAAGCAAGACAATTGAACTAGCCATCAACTACAGTAAAACAGAAAGAGATGTGAGTCAAAGAATTGGAAATATGAAAATTAAGCAGGTGCATATGTTTAAATATCTAGAAAATGTTTTCACTGAGGACTGAAAATCTGACGAAGAAATCCGAAGTACATAATAGACCAGCGAAAGAAGCATTCCTAAAAGCTAAACAAGGTGCGGAAAAATCATTATACGCAAAGAAAACAGTGCTGGATATCAATGAAGGCTAGACACAGTTGAGGAGAAAAGTCGATGTAGCAGAAAGATACTGTAAATTTCATGGACTGGTAGAGTCGTAGCAAGGAAGGATGGTAATGACTGAAAAGATGATAGGATAGAAAGATGTGGAGAGCCATCTTCTCTCATCATAAATGAGCGTGATACTTGTGCACAAATTCGTATGCACATGACGGAGCGATTAAGAAAGAAGACCGTCTTTCAAACATGGCGGCAGAAAGATGAACCTTAGACTCAAAACCAGGAAAAAACAGCTGGAATTTTCTAACACATACTGTGAAAGGAAAGCTTGGAAAACGGAACTCTCTCGTGACATGTTGAAGATAATAAAGATAGGGCAATGAAGCGAGCCACTTACCTGATGAGCTTTTGGGAATGTGTGGCGGAACTGGGGAGCGGAAGCTTAGCAAAGCGTCCTGGGTAAGACAATAAACTATGTAAGGCCTCTGATCAGAAGTTTTTGAGGAGCGTGGCACCACCTCTTAATTCCAAGGGACTCTCTGAACAGGGGTGGTAGCACTTGTTAGGGTTCCAACAATGGGCAAATAGTTAACCCCTCACCACCCAAACTGGAGTCAAAACAATACGAAAGTGTAAAAATAGGTTTAATACCAGAGATATTTCGTAAAAAATTTCAACCAGCAATAAACCTCTGCGGAAAAAATTATTAGCAGCAATACATTTAAAAAAATATTAACAGCAATACATTTTTGTAAAAAAATATTACCAGTAAAACATTTTTTGAAAATATATTACCAGAAATAGATTTTTGAAAAAATATTAACAGTATTTTGGGAAAAAATATTGCCATCAATAAAAATGTTGTCGGTATTAAATAACCCATAGAGGTCGATATGCTGTAAAACAAAACCAACCAAAGCTGAACTTAGGATATACACACACAAGGTCACAGAATGGCAGGAAATTAGATTAAAGCCCAGTCTACCGGAGGAAAGAGAGTTCTTTATGTCATATGAAAAGATTGAATGTTTGAAGAAAGTCTCCAAAAAACCACATACCCTCGATTACCAACATTAATTTAACAGTCCAGAAGTAAATAAGTTATTTTACCTTTGAACCATTTAGTCTCTTATTATTATCAGATGTTACTAACAATCTTACACTATTCTTGATAAAAGTACTTGCTTTATAATAAAGAACTCACTTACGCTATTCAAAATCCCTGAATTCAGATATGGTAAAGATTCATAAATACATAACGACTTGAAACAGTGTGAAATAGACTGTGACAATGAACTAAATGCAGAAAAAATGTTTGATATAGAGCAATAACCCTGCCTGTCCATGCTTAAAGGTGTTGATAGGTTTTTGAGAAGTTTAATTCTTCTTCTCTGTGCCGTTTCTCTTCAGGATATACACAATCATGGCTCTCCGCAGTTTCCTGTTCTTTGTAACTCTTAATAATTTTTGTCTTTTTGTTATATCTCCTAAACCTTATTCCACCATCCATTTACTCAAGCACACTAAGTAAGTTATGCTTTGTTTACCTTTGTCCCTCTAGGCTTCAAACTGTCATGTGAGTATAAGATTTTCCAAACCCTCTTTCCTCATTATTTGCCCTACACATTTCAACTATCTCTTCTTGATGTTAAGTATGTTTCCTTTTTCTCTAAAACTTTGCCATTCTTCACATGTTCAGTCCACGGTATCCTCAGTATCCTCCTGTAAAACCAGATATATTCTGCCTCAAATCTCTTAATCTGAGAGGAAATTGTCCAGCATACACTGCTATATAGGAAAACCGATAGTGCATAATTCAGCACTCTTTTCTTTGTTTGTAATGAAATTTTCCTCTTTCTTAATACTTTGCTGACATTTTGGAAGGCATCTTTGGCTATCCCTCAAATTTTAATGTTGCACTTATCATCTGTTAAAAGACTTCTTAGATATTTAAATATATATATATTTAAATTTTTGTACTGGTTTGATATTGGAAACTCTTGATAGTTAATTTACAAGTTGGGCTGTTCCTTTTGCTAACAACCATGCATTCCATCATTTTCCTGTTGATGTTTAGTCCTTTCTTCTTGCTTTTCTTCACTACCTTCTGTAGGATTTCTTCTTGTAGTTGCTTTTTCATATCTGTTATCAACACTTTTACCATTATCTACATGATATAAACAAGAGCTAAATTCATATATCTATATCTGTCTATATTTCTGAGATGAGGTATTATGTACATTATTTACATTATTCAGATTTTTGTGGCCTAGCATATGTGCCGATTCCTTAAGTTTACGAATTTTCCAATGGTGTTCAAACTATTGTCCTCATCTTTGTCGCCATATTTATTACAACGTTTCGGCCGTTGTACGCTCCGGCCTTCTTCAGGTGGTTGGAATGTCGAACTGAACCCTTTATTTAGCTCACTGGGGTAGAATGTTCTAGTTCCACGTGCCATGTTTAATGGATGTCAGTTATCAGTTATCTCCTGTTAATTTCTCCCTCTGAAAGTTCTCCACTGCCTTAACCGGGTATTGAACTCACACTCTTTGGGTCCTGTCACTGGATCTAACTAACACCTTTATCCACTGTGCCATGTGTCCTTGAGGACATTTGTGTATGAATTTCTGGGTATTATAAACCTAATGTCTTCAGCAACCATTTTTACCAGTGCTCATATTTCAATTTTTGCTGTTATCATCCATGTTTTACCAGAGCTCATATTGCAACTTTGTTGTTGTTATCGCTTTTCTCTGGCACTCCTTATTACTGGTTCCCATATTGTATTCATTTCTATGCTTGGTCGGCTCAGGAGATTTTTGTGGCCTAGCATATGTGCCGATTCCTTAAGTTTACGAATTTTCCAATGGTGTTCCTTGTCTATGATCTCAACCTGATCCCACAGAGGGCGTTGATCTCCCTTCTCAATGATAACAACAAAAATTGCAATATGAGCACTGGTAAAAATGGTTGCTGAAGACATTATAACACGCAGAAATTCATACACAGATGTCCTCAAGGACATATGGCACAGTGAATAAAGGCGTTGGTTAGATCCAGTGATAGGACCCAAAGAGTGTGAGTTCAATACCCGGTTAAGGCAGTGGAGAACTTTCAGAGGGAAAAATGAACAGGAGAAAACTGATTAAACATGGCAAGTAGAACAGTCTACCCCAGTGAGAAAAATAAAGGGTTTAGTTCGACATTCCAACCACCCGAAGAAGGCCGGAGCGTACAAGGGCCGAAACGTTGTAATAAATATGGCGACAAAGAAGAGGACAATAGTCCGAATAATGTAAATAAATAAAATTATATCATTTTGAGTGATTCTTGAAACCAAAGCCCTAGCAAAGAGATTAAACCTACCAAGGGCCAAAAGGGATAGGATGTTATGGAGAGCCACAATCGTCTATATCCTGAAGAGACGCTTCATTTCGGAGAAGATTGTGGCCTCCGGTATTAAATACCAGTTCTTTTCAAGGCTTTATATGGTTTCTATTAATATTTCTTTTTAAAAGCAAAACCGATTGACATTGCACGCCTTTTACCAGACACATTGTAAATATTGCCATTATTACATATCATTAACACTAAAAAAACAAAAACACAGCGCTAAACTTTCAAGAGGCGTCCCTTATCATAATCAATTATCAGTTAACTTACTGTTTCTAAACCTTTGCTAACAAGTCGGATCATCCTTTATTTTGGATTGAAATCTTTCTGCAATGATCTCATCTCCGACCTTGACTTATTTTCCTTCCTCCATATTCATCATTTAAAGTTTCGTTTGAGGAGGGCTCCATTTCGCACTTGCACGAAGCAAACTATATTTTCAAACCTCTTTTATTATTAAAATTGTTATACTTTTCCAGTTACAGGCATATTCTATTTTTAATTCGGCCCTGATTTATTGTGGAACTAGGTTTCTTTATCGATTACTTTCAATGAGTTCTACTCGCATCTATTAGCATCTACACTAAAAAGTTAATTGATTAGATGGTTTTGTTCTTCTTATTTTATCCTATTTTCGTTTAAAACATATATATATATATATATATATATATATATATATATATATATATATATATATATATACTTGTTGTGGCCGTTAATATTTAAGTAGAACTCAAGACTTCAATGTTAAGATAAAACAGTATTTAATTACACCCGCAAATAAATACTTAACAAAAACAAAGAAGTAAAAATCAACCAAAAATAATTAACCAATTCGTCCTAATAATTTCTTTGACTTGTATATCTTGGCTTGAATCTGCTTCTAATGCTCTGTATGGGACGTCTTGGTGATAGTAGTCGTGGCTCGTGTGGGCACATTCCTATGTGTAAAGTGAACTTGGATGAGTTACATCACGGAATTTGTGAAGAGCGGTGCTATATCGCGTCTAATTTGTTCACCGAGTCCCGTTGAAACGGTTGGTATGACGCTTGCGTTGTATCGTAACGGTCTGGGTTCAGTTTGCGGCAGTGTACGCTCACTGCTGATGTAGTCTCAAATATAGGTTGGAACGCTCATCTAGTACCCTCTGCATTTTGTTGAGGTTTCTTCTAGACTCTATGAATTATTGAATTATGAGTATATCAAAACCTCCAAATAATTTCTTTCACTTTTACATATATATATATATATATATATATATATATATATATATATATATATATATATATATATATATATATATATATATAATCTTAAACTAAGGAGCCAGGGAAACCTACCTTGGTTTCACCTAAACGGATCGTCAGGGTACTGCTTTTAGTAGTTGCTTTTACTCATTTTGAAGGGTTTTTTCTTGGGACTAAGATTGAACTCTGGACGATTGTTTTCGGCTCAGTTTCATGTTCTTGCTTCTTTCTTTTTTTATTCCTCGTTTTTCTTGGGCATTGATTTTTCTACTACAATCCTAAATACCCAAGGTTTTTCCAAGCGAGTAACACCATTCATATATATATATATATATATATATATATATATATATATATATATACACACACATATATATATATATATGTCAAATTATTAGAAATAGAGTTTTCATTTATGGTATAAAATGCTTAATTAAATATAAAATTGGACATTGAGGTCAATACTCAGAGGCGACAGACTGATCAAAAAAGCGGATGAGGAGTTGAACCGGTTGATAGATTATATATATATATATATATATATGTATAAGAAAATATGTTGTCTATATAGCGAATATATACAGCATTTTGAAGCAACATATTTTCTCACTAAAAAGTCACCATAAAAATTCACTATGACGATTTAGTAAATACTAAACATGTTAAATAACGGCCCGTATTGATCAATTATAATAAATGTCCTTTTTTAAAACTCATTTACTCTTCCCAACAAACGTTCCCAAAAAATCGATCTTTAAATAACGAAAAATTACAAGATACATAAAATTGTGCTATGGCGATTCAGACATTAAGATTGGGGGTCAGTGGGTACAGAATTATGAAGAAAGATACTTTATCAAATCATAATATTTCAAAAAACCTCATCGCGAAAAGGTTTTTTGTTATAGTTCATTTTATCATATTCTTATGCAGTAGTTTGGGAGTTATTAACGAGTGTTTGAATCTTTGAAGTATTAACACTATTGGCGCATTAAATCAAGGAACATCCGGTAAGTTTGAAATATACCAATGTTCAACGGGAAAGAATCTTAAAAAGCTCATCAGATGTGAGGACAGTTCATGCTTAGAAATATTGAATATTTGAGCTGGCGATACTTGAAAGTAACCAAACAATGGTATACAATAGTCAAGTTCCACCGATTGAATATATATATATATATATATATATATATATATATATATATATATATATATATATATATATATATATATATACAAGGGTCATTCAATAACTAAGGTGAATTTTTCCGTATAAGGACTTCTAATACAGATAGAAGCTTACTTTTCTTTTATTTTTCAACGTAGTCTCCCAGCACTGTCACACACTTTTCCCATCTTTGCACACGCTTCCGTATTCCCTCAGCGTAAAAATCTTTGGACTGATGTCTCAGCCAGTCGCACACAACACTTTTGACATCATCGTGACTTTTAAACTTCGTGCCTCTCGTGAACGCTTTCAAGGGACCAAACAGGGAAAAGTCTGAAGGGCCAAGGTGTGGGCTGTAAGGGGGATGAGGGAGCAGTTCCCAGCCCAGCTCGTTGATGGTCTGCACCGTTTGGGCTGCTGTGAGAGGCCTTGCGTTGTCATGATGCAAGATGACTCCTTCTGACTGATGACCCCTGCGTTTGTTCTTTATGTCTTTCAAAGACCTTGCAATGTCATCCACTGTCACCCTTCTGTCAGACTGAATGAGGTCATTGACTGATTCGATCACCTCAGGAGACCTCACTTCTGTAGGCCTGCCACGCCTGTCTTCATTCTCAACACTGCTCCGTCCTTCTTTAAACAATTTAGCCCACTTGTAGACATTTTTTGGCTGAAACATATGGCACCATACACAGTTGACATTCTCCTATGCATTTCAACTGGTTTGCACCCTTCAGCAACCAAAAACTTGATAACTGATCGCTGTTCAATCCTGGAGCATGCTTCTTGGTCGACCATCTTTGAAAATAGTCAAAACTCTAAATTAAATCCATGTGAAAAAGAAGTAAAACAAAAAATAAAAAATAAAAAGAGTAAGCTTCTATCTGTATTAGAAGTCCTTATACCGAAAAATTCAACTTATTTATTGAATGACCCTCGTATATATATATATATATATATATATATATATATATATATATATATATATATATATATATATATGCATATATATAGGTATATATTATTAAATACTATAGACAAGTTTTGTCTATTTATTTTAAGTAAGTTCCTTTCATATTGTCTGATAAGTTTAATAACATTATCATTGAAAGACGAAAGGAAATCACCATATTGTTTTAATCTAAGCTTTCGGCTTACATAAGCCATTATCAAAGATGACAATTACATTTCAATATATTAAACAATACTCGGACAAAACAATAATGATAGTCCGTTTTCGTTGCATGAAAAATTTCAAAGCAACGACAAAATTGTGTATACGAGACGCGGAAGCGAAAATCGCGTCGCAGCTCATGACGTCACACATGACAACGCGAGAGTGAAAAACCGGAAGTATTAAGTATAGGAAGCCGTTGGTATAAACCAATGGCTTTTGCATAGGCATTTAAGAATATTTGTGGAGATTTCGTATTTTATTTTGTTCAGGTTAGGTTTCAACTGTTTTAATATATAGCTTCAAGAACTTTCAATTTTTGTTTATTGTTTTCATGTTTAAGTATAGTTGGGTTTTCAACGAGGATTTTGCGGAATTGTTTACGCGGCCAGGCATGTTGTTTTTGTCTTTCAATGATAATGTTATTAAGCTTATCAGGCAATATGAAAAGAATTTACTTAAAATAAATAGACAAAACTTGTCTATATTATTTAATGAAACATGCATCAATGAAAAAAATGCTGCCTAAATATAAACAACATATATATATATATATATATATATATATATATATATATATATATATATATATTGTTACAAAGAGTTAATCATACCATGGATCATTTAGCAATATTAATGCAATTATTGACGAAATCCCTTCGCTAGTAGACATAATTATAAGCATTATACTACTAATAATCTACTGAATGATGAGATCCTCATGTATAAAATGGATACGGTGTATTTTTTAATTTAGCTAGTACTTTCAAAGACATCTGTCTCCGTCATCAGGCTGTATTTTCTTCCTTTAGAATCAAAACTGGAAGATGAAATAAATGTGTTGCGGACCGAAAGATGTTTTTAAGAATGAGCTATTTATAAACGGCTATGTAGTGTTGGAGCGTACAAATCGCAACGCTAAAGTTCAAATATTTCAAGTGTGAATTTTTATATGAATTTTGTAATTTGGTAAATCCACGGATTTTTATTATAAATGTATTTCAGTTAAACATGATATGAACTAAGTAGATAGTTCAATTAACAAAGTGATGTGTCTTAGTAGATTTTTTTCTCAGGAATTCTTTACTGCGGATCAACATAATAAAATGAACATAATAAAATAGGCAGTATATATTTTATTATAAGAGTTAATCATACCTTGAATCAATTAGAAATATTAATGCAATTATTGGCGAAATCCCTTCGCTAGTAGACATAATTATAAGCATAATACTACTAATATACATATACAGGTGTATCGTATAAGTTAATATGCGCTTCCATCAAAACTTACTTATGTGAATCGAATTCTGAGTAATATTTTTTGACTACTAAAAAATATGAGGAATCGAAGAAAAATAAAAACCGGAAGAAAGAGATGGTATTGAGAAATGGTGCATGCTCAGATGGGCTCTAAAGCACAGAGAGGCGCACACGAACAGGCGGAAGTAAATAAATCAATAACATTGACAGCAGAAGAGTATCTCGCCGAATGCAAATCGATATTTCAAAACGAACTCAATCACCGTTTCAGTCGTTAGTGGTGTATTTTTTATTTTTTATTTTTGTAATAATTTATCTCCGGGGTTCAGTGACATATATGGATACAGTCGTCTATCGTTTCAGGTACTGATAAGTTTGTAAATAGAAATAATAGCATGGACAATATATATATATATATATATATATATATATATATATATATATATCTGTGTGTGTGTGTGTGTGTGTGTGTGTGTGTGTGTGTGTGTGTGTGTGTGTGAGAAAGATATCTTCGATAATTGGGAAAAAATCGAAAAAAGTACTGATTTAGAAATCTTCAGAGTCGTCCATATAATTAGTTCTCAATATTTTCTGCATTGATATAATCAGAATATTTTTTCGGCTAATATATATATTTATATATATATATATATTCAGTTGTATGGGTATGAGTTTGTGTCCCTCAGTTTCACGCTAGCGCGACCATCAGACCAACTAATTTATTTTTTTAAATTAGATATATTTATGCTTGTTTGACTATATTGGAGCGGGGAGGGAGAATTTACTTTTGAGTTTTTTTTGGGGGGTGACACTCTCATACGCCAAGATCCAATTTAAAAAAAAATAGTTTGTCTGATGATCGTAAAAGCATGAAACCTAGGGTCAGAAACTCATGTCCATACAACTAAATATGTTAGCTGTCATCATTGATTTTGAGCGCTTTATACCAAGTACTGCGCATATAAGTTAAATATATATATGACGTCACACATTATCAAATGGACAAATCCGACAATTATTTTAAGACATTTTTGTTTATACATTCCTTTTTATAGATACAAATATTTAAGTAAATTTGTTCACATTTGGATACGCGTCGAGCAGATATTAATGTACGTTAGAGAATCATGGAAGATTGTAGTTTAAAAACAGTAAAATCGGCTTTTCTAACCGAACGCTCCTCTGTGGCCAAATCGGTTAAATGCACGTCAGGCTATATGTCGGTTCTGTATAGGATACAGGTTCAATTCATGTCGGAGGACGAATATTTTCTATGACAATTTCTCGGACATTCAGGCCGGTAAATGTTGTTTAATACTGTTTATTATAAACAGAACATTTACTTAAATATTTGTATCTTTAAAAAAGAATGTATTAACATAAAAATGTGTTAAAATAATTGTTCATTTCACATATATATATGTATATATATATATATCGGATGAAAACCTCACACAAATTTTTTATCATACCATTTTCCTAAATATATACGAGCGAATGAAATGAGTGATGAAAAATTGTAAGTCTGACATTCTCTTCCGTTTGTATAATCCTTCTTCTTCTTTTCAGGCAGAATTTAAAGATCAATTTTACAATAACTTCTGATCGCCTTTGGATTTTATTATCCATCATGAAAGCTTATTTCAGTTTGGTTTGTGCCTAGAAATAGTTTTCTTAAATGTCCGGTGTGTGGGGGGGGGTAAAGGAGGAAGGACATAAGCTGGAGGGTGAAGAAAAGCAAGAAACGTTTCTGATCATAATTCCTATGCCCAACGAATGTGTATGAATGTTTGTATGTTTTGGGGTGGGGGTCAGTGAAGTATCGTTTTATAGGAGATAAAAACATTTCTGGCGACAAATAGAAATTATTTATCTGTTATGTCAAGCAGTGTTCGTTGAGAGTGTGGGTCTTTCCGCGTGTTGGACCCTAAGAGGGAAAAGACAAGCATTCACTTCGTTCTCTTTTTGTCTCGTCTTGGCTGAGGAGGAAGTGACGTAGGGCGTTTCAGATTGGTCGCTTGCTATTTCAAAATCAACAGTGACAGTTATTTATATGTCCGTTATTGTGTGCATGGTGGGAATGAGGCTTCAGGATCGCCTGCCGAAATAGGTATTGTTTCGGTAGGGCCTCTTGGGGGAACAAGTATGATGTTGAATCACGGATGAGGCGATCCTGCGCACCCGTTGGAGTGTATTCATAACAAACCAAACTTTATATTTTAACCTGTTCCCCGACGAAGTCTTGATGCTTTTAGTACGGATATAGTATGGGTCTTTCCACGTGTTGGGCCCTAAGAGGGAAAAGACAAGCATTCACTTCGTTCTCTTTTTGTCTCGTCTTGGCTGAGGAGGAAGTGACGTGGGGCGTTTCAGATTGGTCGCTTGCTATTTCAAAATCAACAGTGACAGTTATTTATATGTCCGTTATTGTGTGCTTGGTGGGAATGAGGCTTCAGGATCGCCTGCCGAAATAGGTATTGTTTCGGTAGGGCCTCTTGGGGGAACAAGTATGATGTTGAATCACGGATGAGGCGATCCTGCGCACCCGTTGGAGTGTATTCATAACAAACCAAACTTTATATTTTAACCTGTTCCCCGACGAAGTCTTGATGCTTTTAGTACGGATATAGTATGGGTCTTTCCACGTGTTGGGCCCTAAGAGGGAAAAGACAAGCATTCACTTCGTTCTCTTTTTGTCTCGTCTTGGCTGAGGAGGAAGTGACGTGGGGCGTTTCAGATTGGTCGCTTGCTATTTCAAAATCAACAGTGACAGTTATTTATATGTCCGTTATTGTGTGCTTGGTGGGAATGAGGCTTCAGGATCGCCTGCCGAAATAGGTATTGTTTCGGTAGGGCCTCTTGGGGGAACAAGTATGATGTTGAATCACGGATGAGGCGATCCTGCGCACCCGTTGGAGTGTATTCATAACAAACCAAACTTTATATTTTAACCTGTTCCCCGACGAAGTCTTGATGCTTTTAGTACGGATATAGTATGGGTCTTTCCACGTGTTGGGCCCTAAGAGGGAAAAGACAAGCATTCACTTCGTTCTCTTTTTGTCTCGTCTTGGCTGAGGAGGAAGTGACGTAGGGCGTTTCAGATTGGTCGCTTGCTATTTCAAAATCAACAGTGACAGTTATTTATATGTCCGTTATTGTGTGCTTTGTGGGAATGAGGCTTCAGGATCGCCTGCCGAAATAGGTATTGTTTCGGTAGGGCCTCTTGGGGGAACAAGTATGATGTTGAATCACGGATGAGGCGATCCTGCGCACCCGTTGGAGTGTATTCATAACAAACCAAACTTTATATTTTAACCTGTTCCCCGACGAAGTCTTGATGCTTTTAGTACGGATATAGTATGGGTCTTTCCGCGTGTTGGACCCTAAGAGGGAAAAGACAAGCATTCACTTCGTTCTCTTTTTGTCTCGTCTTGGCTGAGGAGGAAGTGACGTAGGGCGTTTCAGATTGGTCGCTTGCTATTTCAAAATCAACAGTGACAGTTATTTATATGTCCGTTATTGTGTGCTTGGTGGGAATGAGGCTTCAGGATCGCCTGCCGAAATAGGTATTGTTACGGTAGGGCCTCTTGGGGGAACAAGTATGATGTTGAATCACGGATGAGGCGATCCTGCGCACCCGTTGGAGTGTATTCATAACAAACCAAACTTTATATTTTAACCTGTTCCCCGACGAAGTCTTGATGCTTTTAGTACGGATATAGTATGGGTCTTTCCACGTGTTGGGCCCTAAGAGGGAAAAGACAAGCATTCACTTCGTTCTCTATTTGTCTCGTCTTGGCTGAGGAGGAAGTGACGTGGGGCGTTTCAGATTGGTCGCTTGCTACTTCAAAATCAACAGTGACAGTTATTTATATGTCCGTTATTGTGTGCTTGGTGGGAATGAGGCTTCAGGATCGCCTGCCGAAATAGGTATTGTTTCGGTAGGGCCTCTTGGGGGAACAAGTATGATGTTGAATCACGGATGAGGCGATCCTGCGCACCCGTTGGAGTGTATTCATAACAAACCAAACTTTATATTTTAACCTGTTCCCCGACGAAGTCTTGATGCTTTTAGTACGGATATAGTATGGGGCTTTCCGCGTGTTGGACCCTAAGAGGGAAAAGACAAGCATTCACTTCGTTCTCTTTTTGTCTCGTCTTGGCTGAGGAGGAAGTGACGTGGGGCGTTTCAGATTGGTCGCTTGCTATTTCAAAATCAACAGTGACAGTTATTTATATGTCCGTTATTGTGTGCTTGGTGGGAATGAGGCTTCAGGATCGCCTGCCGAAATAGGTATTGTTTCGGTAGGGCCTCTTGGGGGAACAAGTATGATGTTGAATCACGGATGAGGCGATCCTGCGCACCCGTTGGAGTGTATTCATAACAAACCAAACTTTATATTTTAACCTGTTCCCCGACGAAGTCTTGATGCTTTTAGTACGGATATAGTATGGGTCTTTCCGCGTGTTGGACCCTAAGAGGGAAAAGACAAGCATTCACTTCGTTCTCTTTTTGTCTCGTCTTGGCTGAGGAGGAAGTGACGTGGGGCGTTTCAGATTGGTCGCTTGCTATTTCAAAATCAACAGTGACAGTTATTTATATGTCCGTTATTGTGTGCTTGGTGGGAATGAGGCTTCAGGATCGCCTGCCGAAATAGGTATTGTTTCGGTAGGGCCTCTTGGGGGAACAAGTATGATGTTGAATCACGGATGAGGCGATCCTGCGCACCCGTTGGAGTGTATTCATAACAAACCAAACTTTATATTTTAACCTGTTCCCCGACGAAGTCTTGATGCTTTTAGTACGGATATAGTATGGGTCTTTCCGCGTGTTGGACCCTAAGAGGGAAAAGACAAGCATTCACTTCGTTCTCTTTTTGTCTCGTCTTGGCTGAGGAGGAAGTGACGTGGGGCGTTTCAGATTGGTCGCTTGCTATTTCAAAATCAACAGTGACAGTTATTTATATGTCCGTTATTGTGTGCTTGGTGGGAATGAGGCTTCAGGATCGCCTGCCGAAATAGGTATTGTTTCGGTAGGGCCTCTTGGGGGAACAAGTATGATGTTGAATCACGGATGAGGCGATCCTGCGCACCCGTTGGAGTGTATTCATAACAAACCAAACTTTATATTTTAACCTGTTCCCCGACGAAGTCTTGATGCTTTTAGTACGGATATAGTATGGGTCTTTCCGCGTGTTGGACCCTAAGAGGGAAAAGACAAGCATTCACTTCGTTCTCTTTTTGTCTCGTCTTGGCTGAGGAGGAAGTGACGTAGGGCGTTTCAGATTGGTCGCTTGCTATTTCAAAATCAACAGTGACAGTTATTTATATGTCCGTTATTGTGTGCTTGGTGGGAATGAGGCTTCAGGATCGCCTGCCGAAATAGGTATTGTTTCGGTAGGGCCTCTTGGGGGAACAAGTATGATGTTGAATCACGGATGAGGCGATCCTGCGCACCCGTTGGAGTGTATTCATAACAAACCAAACTTTATATTTTAACCTGTTCCCCGACGAAGTCTTGATGCTTTTAGTACGGATATAGTATGGGTCTTTCCGCGTGTTGGACCCTAAGAGGGAAAAGACAAGCATTCACTTCGTTCTCTTTTTGTCTCGTCTTGGCTGAGGAGGAAGTGACGTAGGGCGTTTCAGATTGGTCGCTTGCTATTTCAAAATCAACAGTGACAGTTATTTATATGTCCGTTATTGTGTGCTTGGTGGGAATGAGGCTTCAGGATCGCCTGCCGAAATAGGTATTGTTTCGGTAGGGCCTCTTGGGGGAACAAGTATGATGTTGAATCACGGATGAGGCGATCCTGCGCACCCGTTGGAGTGTATTCATAACAAACCAAACTTTATATTTTAACCTGTTCCCCGACGAAGTCTTGATGCTTTTAGTACGGATATAGTATGGGTCTTTCCGCGTGTTGGACCCTAAGAGGGAAAAGACAAGCATTCACTTCGTTCTCTTTTTGTCTCGTCTTGGCTAAGGAGGAAGTGACGTAGGGCGTTTCAGATTAGTCGCTTGTTATTTCAAAATCAACAGTGACAGTTATTTATATGTCCGTTATTGTGTGCTTGGTGGGAATGAGGCTTCAGGATCGCCTGCCGAAATAGGTATTGTTTCGGTAGGGCCTCTTGGGGGAACAAGTATGATGTTGAATCACGGATGAGGCGATCCTGCGCACCCGTTGGAGTGTATTCATAACAAACCAAACTTTATATTTTAACCTGTTCCCCGACGAAGTCTTGATGCTTTTAGTACGGATATAGTATGGGTCTTTCCGCGTGTTGGACCCTAAGAGGGAAAAGACAAGCATTCACTTCGTTCTCTTTTTGTCTCGTCTTGGCTGAGGAGGAAGTGACGTGGGGCGTTTCAGATTGGTCGCTTGCTATTTCAAAATCAACAGTGACAGTTATTTATATGTCCGTTATTGTGTGCTTGGTGGGAATGAGGCTTCAGGATCGCCTGCCGAAATAGGTATTGTTTCGGTAGGGCCTCTTGGGGGAACAAGTATGATGTTAAATCACGGATGAGGCGATCCTGCGCACCCGTTGGAGTGTATTCATAACAAACCAAACTTTATATTTTAACCTGTTCCCCGACGAAGTCTTGATGCTTTTAGTACGGATATAGTATGGGTCTTTCCACGTGTTGGGCCCTAAGAGGGAAAAGACAAGCATTCACTTCGTTCTCTTTTTGTCTCGTCTTGGCTGAGGAGGAAGTGACGTAGGGCGTTTCAGATTGGTCGCTTGCTATTTCAAAATCAACAGTGACAGTTATTTATATGTCCGTTATTGTGTGCTTGGTGGGAATGAGGCTTCAGGATCGCCTGCCGAAATAGGTATTGTTTCGGTAGGGCCTCTTGGGGGAACAAGTATGATGTTGAATCACGGATGAAACGATCCTGCGCACCCGTTGGAGTGTATTCATAACAAACCAAACTTTATATTTTAACCTGTTCCCCGACGAAGTCTTGATGCTTTTAGTACGGATATAGTATGGGTCTTTCCACGTGTTGGGCCCTAAGAGGGAAAAGACAAGCATTCACTTCGTTCTCTTTTTGTCTCGTCTTGGCTGAGGAGGAAGTGACGTAGGGCGTTTCAGATTGGTCGCTTGCTATTTCAAAATCAACAGTGACAGTTATTTATATGTCCGTTATTGTGTGATTGGTGGGAATGAGGCATCAGGATCGCCTGCCGAAATAGGTATTGTTTCGGTAGGGCCTCTTGGGGGAACAAGTATGATGTTGAATCACGGATGAGGCGATCCTGCGCACCCGTTGGAGTGTATTCATAACAAACCAAACTTTATATTTTAACCTGTTCCCCGACGAAGTCTTGATGCTTTTAGTACGGATATAGTATGGGTCTTTCCGCGTGTTGGGCCCTAAGAGGGAAAAGACAAGCATTCACTTCGTTCTCTTTTTGTCTCGTCTTGGCTGAGGAGGAAGTGACGTAGGGCGTTTCAGATTGGTCGCTTGCTATTTCAAAATCAACAGTGACAGTTATTTATATGTCCGTTATTGTGTGCTTGGTGGGAATGAGGCTTCAGGATCGCCTGCCGAAATAGGTATTGTTTCGGTAGGGCCTCTTGGGGGAACAAGTATGATGTTGAATCACGGATGAGGCGATCCTGCGCACCCGTTGGAGTGTATTTATAACAAACCAAACTTTATATTTTAAACTGTTCCCCGACGAAGTCTTGATGCTTTTAGTACGGATATAGTATGGGTCTTTCCGCGTGTTGGGCCCTAAGAGGGAAAAGACAAGCATTCACTTCGTTCTCTTTTTGTCTCGTCTTGGCTGAGGAGGAAGTGACGTAGGGCGTTTCAGATTGGTCGCTTGCTATTTCAAAATCAACAGTGACAGTTATTTATATGTCCGTTATTGTGTGCTTGGTGGGAATGAGGCTTCAGGATCGCCTGCCGAAATAGGTATTGTTTCGGTAGGGCCTCTTGGGGGAACAAGTATGATGTTGAATCACGGATGAGGCGATCCTGCGCACCCGTTGGAGTGTATTCATAACAAACCAAACTTTATATTTTAACCTGTTCCCCGACGAAGTCTTGATGCTTTTAGTACGGATATAGTATGGGTCTTTCCGCGTGTTGGGCCCTAAGAGGGAAAAGACAAGCATTCACTTCGTTCTCTTTTTGTCTCGTCTTGGCTGAGGAGGAAGTGACGTAGGGCGTTTCAGATTGGTCGCTTGCTATTTCAAAATCAACAGTGACAGTTATTTATATGTCCGTTATTGTGTGCTTGGTGGGAATGTGGCTTCAGGATCGCCTGCCGAAATAGGTATTGTTTCGGTAGGGCCTCTTGGGGGAACAAGTATGATGTTGAATCACGGATGAGGCGATCTTGCGCACCGTTGGAGTGTATTCATAACAAACCAAACTTTATATTTTAACCTGTTCCCCGACGAAGTCTTGATGCTTTTAGTACGGATATAGTATGGGTCTTTCCGCGTGTTGGACCATAAGAGGGAAAAGACAAGCATTCACTTCGTTCTCTTTTTGTCTCGTCTTGGCTGAGGAGGAAGTAACGTGGGGCGTTTCAGATTGGTCGCTTGCTATTTCAAAATCAACAGTGACAGTTATTTATATGTCCGTTCTTGTGTGCTTGGTGGGAATGAGGCTTCAGGATCGCCTGCCGAAATAGGTATTGTTTCGGTAGGGCCTCTTGGGGGAACAAGTATGATGTAGAATCACGGATGAGGCGATCCTGCGCACCCGTTGGAATGTATACATAACAAACCAAACTTTATATTTTAACCTGTTCCCCGACGAAGTCTTGATGCTTTTAGTACGGATATAGTATGGGTCTTTCCACGTGTTGGGCCCTAAGAGGGAAAAGACAAGCATTCACTTCGTTCTCTATTTGTCTCGTCTTGGCTGAGGAGGAAGTGACGTGGGGCGTTTCAGATTGGTCGCTTGCTATTTCAAAATCAACAGTGACAGTTATTTATATGTCCGTTAATGTGTGCTTGGTGGGAATGAGGTTTCAGGATCGCCTGCCGAAATAGGTATTGTTTCGGTAGGGCCTCTTGGGGGAACAAGTATGATGTTGAATCACGGATGAGGCGATCCTGCGCACCCGTTGGAGTGTATTCATAACAAACCAAACTTTATATTTTAACCTGTTCCCCGACGAAGTCTTGATGCTTTTAGTACGGATATAGTATGGGACTTTCCACGTGTTGGACCCTAAGAGGGAAAAGACAAGCATTCACTTCGTTCTCTTTTTGTCTCGTCTTGGCTGAGGAGGAAGTGACGTAGGGCGTTTCAGATTGGTCGCTTGCTATTTCAAAATCAACAGTGACAGTTATTTATATGTCCGTTATTGTGTGCTTGGTGGGAATGAGGCTTCAGGATCGCCTGCCGAAATAGGTATTGTTTCGGTAGGGCCTCTTGGGGGAACAAGTATGATGTTGAATCACGGATGAGGCGATCCTGCGCACCCGTTGGAGTGTATTCATAACAAACCAAACTTTATATTTTAACCTGTTCCCCGACGAAGTCTTGATGCTTTTAGTACGGATATAGTATGGGTCTTTCCGCGTGTTGGACCCTAAGAGGGAAAAGACAAGCATTCACTTCGTTCTCTTTTTGTCTCGTCTTGGCTGAGGAGGAAGTGACGTAGGGCGTTTCAGATTGGTCGCGTGCTATTTCAAAATCAACAGTGACAGTTATTTATATGTCCGTTCTTGTGTGCTTGGTGGGAATGAGGCATCAGGATCGCCTGCCGAAATAGGTATTGTTTCGGTAGGGCCTCTTGGGGGAACAAGTATGATGTTGAATCACGGATGAGGCGATCCTGCGCACCCGTTGGAGTGTATTCATAACAAACCAAACTTTATATTTTAACCTGTTCCCCGACGAAGTCTTGATGCTTTTAGTACGGATATAGTATGGGTCTTTCCGCGTGTTGGGCCCTAAGAGGGAAAAGACAAGCATTCACTTCGTTCTCTTTTTGTCTCGTCTTGGCTGAGGAGGAAGTGACGTAGGGCGTTTCAGATTGGTCGCTTGCTATTTCAAAATCAACAGTGACAGTTATTTATATGTCCGTTATTGTGTGCTTGGTGGGAATGAGGCTTCAGGATCGCCTGCCGAAATAGGTATTGTTTCGGTAGGGCCTCTTGGGGGAACAAGTATGATGTTGAATCACGGATGAGGCGATCCTGCGCACCCGTTGGAGTGTATTCATAACAAACCAAACTTTATATTTTAACCTGTTCCCCGACGAAGTCTTGATGCTTTTAGTACGGATATAGTATGGGTCTTTCCGCGTGTTGGGCCCTAAGAGGGAAAAGACAAGCATTCACTTCGTTCTCTTTTTGTCTCGTCTTGGCTGAGGAGGAAGTGACGTAGGGCGTTTAAGATTGGTCGCTTGCTATTTCAAAATCAACAGTGACAGTTATTTATATGTCCGTTATTGTGTGCTTAGTGGGAATGAGGCTTCAGGATCGCCTGCCGAAATAGGTATTGTTTCGGTAGGGCCTCTTGGGGGAACAAGTATGATGTAGAATCACGGATGAGGCGATCCTGCGCACCCGTTGGAATGTATACATAACAAACCAAACTTTATATTTTAACCTGTTCCCCGACGAAGTCTTGATGCTTTTAGTACGGATATAGTATGGGTCTTTCCACGTGTTGGGCCCTAAGAGGGAAAAGACAAGCATTCACTTCGTTCTCTTTTTGTCTCGTCTTGGCTGAGGAGGAAGTGACGTGGGGCGTTTCAGATTGGTCGCTTGCTATTTCAAAATCAACAGTGACAGTTATTTATATGTCCGTTATTGTGTGCTTGGTGGGAATGAGGTTTCAGGATCGCCTGCCGAAATAGGTATTGTTTCGGTAGGGCCTCTTGGGGGAACAAGTATGATGTTGAATCACGGATGAGGCGATCCTGCGCACCCGTTGGAGTGTATTCATAACAAACCAAACTTTATATTTTAACCTGTTCCCCGACGAAGTCTTGATGCTTTTAGTACGGATATAGTATGGGACTTTCCACGTGTTGGACCCTAAGAGGGAAAAGACAAGCATTCACTTCGTTCTCTTTTTGTCTCGTCTTGGCTGAGGAGGAAGTGACGTAGGGCGTTTCAGATTGGTCGCTTGCTATTTCAAAATCAACAGTGACAGTTATTTATATGTCCGTTATTGTGTGCTTGGTGGGAATGAGGCTTCAGGATCGCCTGCCGAAATAGGTATTGTTTCGGTAGGGCCTCTTGGGGGAACAAGTATGATGTTGAATCACGGATGAGGCGATCCTGCGCACCCGTTGGAGTGTATTCATAACAAACCAAACTTTATATTTTAACCTGTTCCCCGACGAAGTCTTGATGCTTTTAGTACGGATATAGTATGGGTCTTTCCGCGTGTTGGACCCTAAGAGGGAAAAGACAAGCATTCACTTCGTTCTCTTTTTGTCTCGTCTTGGCTGAGGAGGAAGTGACGTAGGGCGTTTCAGATTGGTCGCTTGCTATTTCAAAATCAACAGTGACAGTTATTTATATGTCCGTTATTGTGTGATTGGTGGGAATGAGGCATCAGGATCGCCTGCCGAAATAGGTATTGTTTCGGTAGGGCCTCTTGGGGGAACAAGTATGATGTTGAATCACGGATGAGGCGATCCTGCGCACCCGTTGGAGTGTATTCATAACAAACCAAACTTTATATTTTAACCTGTTCCCCGACGAAGTCTTGATGCTTTTAGTACGGATATAGTATGGGTCTTTCCGCGTGTTGGGCCCTAAGAGGGAAAAGACAAGCATTCACTTCGTTCTCTTTTTGTCTCGTCTTGGCTGAGGAGGAAGTGACGTAGGGCGTTTCAGATTGGTCGCTTGCTATTTCAAAATCAACAGTGACAGTTATTTATATGTCCGTTATTGTGTGCTTGGTGGGAATGAGGCTTCAGGATCGCCTGCCGAAATAGGTATTGTTTCGGTAGGGCCTCTTGGGGGAACAAGTATGATGTTGAATCACGGATGAGGCGATCCTGCGCACCCGTTGGAGTGTATTCATAACAAACCAAACTTTATATTTTAACCTGTTCCCCGACGAAGTCTTGATGCTTTTAGTACGGATATAGTATGGGTCTTTCCGCGTGTTGGGCCCTAAGAGGGAAAAGACAAGCATTCACTTCGTTCTCTTTTTGTCTCGTCTTGGCTGAGGAGGAAGTGACGTAGGGCGTTTCAGATTGGTCGCTTGCTATTTCAAAATCAACAGTGACAGTTATTTATATGTCCGTTATTGTGTGCTTAGTGGGAATGAGGCTTCAGGATCGCCTGCCGAAATAGGTATTGTTTCGGTAGGGCCTCTTGGGGGAACAAGTATGATGTTGAATCACGGATGAGGCGATCCTGCGCACCCGTTGGAGTGTATTCATAACAAACCAAACTTTATATTTTAACCTGTTCCCCGACGAAGTCTTGATGCTTTTAGTACGGATATAGTATGGGTCTTTCCGCGTGTTGGGCCCTAAGAGGGAAAAGACAAGCATTCACTTCGTTCTCTTTTTGTCTCGTCTTGGCTGAGGAGGAAGTGACGTAGGGCGTTTCAGATTGGTCGCTTGCTATTTCAAAATCAACAGTGACAGTTATTTATATGTCCGTTATTGTGTGCTTGGTGGGAATGTGGCTTCAGGATCGCCTGCCGAAATAGGTATTGTTTCGGTAGGGCCTCTTGGGGGAACAAGTATGATGTTGAATCACGGATGAGGCGATCCTGCGCACCCGTTGGAGTGTATTCATAACAAACCAAACTTTATATTTTAACCTGTTCCCCGACGAAGTCTTGATGCTTTTAGTACGGATATAGTATGGGTCTTTCCGCGTGTTGGACCATAAGTGGGAAAAGACAAGCATTCACTTCGTTCTCTTTTTGTCTCGTCTTGGCTGAGGAGGAAGTGACGTGGGGCGTTTCAGATTGGTCGCTTGCTATTTCAAAATCAACAGTGACAGTTATTTATATGTCCGTTCTTGTGTGCTTGGTGGGAATGAGGCTTCAGGATCGCCTGCCGAAATAGGTATTGTTTCGGTAGGGCCTCTTGGGGGAACAAGTATGATGTAGAATCACGGATGAGGCGATCCTGCGCACCCGTTGGAATGTATTCATAACAAACCAAACTTTATATTTTAACCTGTTCCCCGACGAAGTCTTGATGCTTTTAGTACGGATATAGTATGGGTCTTTCCACGTGTTGGGCCCTAAGAGGGAAAAGACAAGCATTCACTTCGTTCTCTTTTTGTCTCGTCTTGGCTGAGGAGGAAGTGACGTGGGGCGTTTCAGATTGGTCGCTTGCTATTTCAAAATCAACAGTGACAGTTATTTATATGTCCGTTATTGTGTGCTTGGTGGGAATGAGGTTTCAGGATCGCCTGCCGAAATAGGTATTGTTTCGGTAGGGCCTCTTGGGGGAACAAATATGATGTTGAATCACGGATGAGGCGATCCTGCGCACCCGTTGGAGTGTATTCATAACAAACCAAACTTTATATTTTAACCTGTTCCCCGACGAAGTCTTGATGCTTTTAGTACGGATATAGTATGGGACTTTCCACGTGTTGGACCCTAAGAGGGAAAAGACAAGCATTCACTTCGTTCTCTTTTTGTCTCGTCTTGGCTGAGGAGGAAGTGACGTGGGGCGTTTCAGATTGGTCGCTTGCTATTTCAAAATCAACAGTGACAGTTATTTATATGTCCGTTATTGTGTGCTTGGTGGGAATGAGGCTTCAGGATCGCCTGCCGAAATAGGTATTGTTTCGGTAGGGCCTCTTGGGGGAACAAGTATGATGTTGAATCACGGATGAGGCGATCCTGCGCACCCGTTGGAGTGTATTCATAACAAACCAAACTTTATATTTTAACCTGTTCCCCGACGAAGTCTTGATGCTTTTAGTACGGATATAGTATGGGACTTTCCACGTGTTGGACCCTAAGAGGGAAAAGACAAGCATTCACTTCGTTCTCTTTTTGTCTCGTCTTGGCTGAGGAGGAAGTGACGTAGGGCGTTTCAGATTGGTCGCTTGCTATTTCAAAATCAACAGTGACAGTTATTTATATGTCCGTTATTGTGTGCTTGGTGGGAATGAGGCTTCAGGATCGCCTGCCGAAATAGGTATTGTTTCGGTAGGGCCTCTTGGGGGAACAAGTATGATGTTGAATCACGGATGAGGCGATCCTGCGCACCCGTTGGAGTGTATTCATAACAAACCAAACTTTATATTTTAACCTGTTCCCCGACGAAGTCTTGATGCTTTTAGTACGGATATAGTATGGGACTTTCCACGTGTTGGACCCTAAGAGGGAAAAGACAAGCATTCACTTCGTTCTCTTTTTGTCTCGTCTTGGCTGAGGAGGAAGTGACGTGGGGCGTTTCAGATTGGTCGCTTGCTATTTCAAAATCAACAGTGACAGTTATTTATATGTCCGTTATTGTGTGCTTGGTGGGAATGAGGCTTCAGGATATCCTGCCGAAATAGGTATTGTTTCGGTAGGGCCTCTTGGGGGAACAAGTATGATGTTGAATCACGGATGAGGCGATCCTGCGCACCCGTTGGAGTGTATTCATAACAAACCAAACTTTATATTTTAACCTGTTCCCCGACGAAGTCTTGATGCTTTTAGTACGGATATAGTATGGGTCTTTCCACGTGTTGGGCCCTAAGAGGGAAATGACAAGCATTCACTTCGTTCTCTTTTTGTCTCGTCTTGGCTGAGGAGGAAGTGACGTGGGGCGTTTCAGATTGGTCGCTTGCTATTTCAAAATCAACAGTGACAGTTATTTATATGTCCGTTATTGTGTGCTTGGTGGGAATGTGGCTTCAGGATCGCCTGCCGAAATAGGTATTGTTTCGGTAGGGCCTCTTGGGGGAACAAGTATGATGTTGAATCACGGATGAGGCGATCCTGCGCACCCGTTGGAGTGTATTCATAACAAACCAAACTTTATATTTTAACCTGTTCCCCGACGAAGTCTTGATGCTTTTAGTACGGATATAGTATGGGTCTTTCCGCGTGTTGGACCATAAGTGGGAAAAGACAAGCATTCACTTCGTTCTCTTTTTGTCTCGTCTTGGCTGAGGAGGAAGTGACGTGGGGCGTTTCAGATTGGTCGCTTGCTATTTCAAAATCAACAGTGACAGTTATTTATATGTCCGTTCTTGTGTGCTTGGTGGGAATGAGGCTTCAGGATCGCCTGCCGAAATAGGTATTGTTTCGGTAGGGCCTCTTGGGGGAACAAGTATGATGTAGAATCACGGATGAGGCGATCCTGCGCACCCGTTGGAATGTATTCATAACAAACCAAACTTTATATTTTAACCTGTTCCCCGACGAAGTCTTGATGCTTTTAGTACGGATATAGTATGGGACTTTCCACGTGTTGGACCCTAAGAGGGAAAAGACAAGCATTCACTTCGTTCTCTTTTTGTCTCGTCTTGGCTGAGGAGGAAGTGACGTAGGGCGTTTCAGATTGGTCGCTTGCTATTTCAAAATCAACAGTGACAGTTATTTATATGTCCGTTATTGTGTGCTTGGTGGGAATGAGGCTTCAGGATCGCCTGCCGAAATAGGTATTGTTTCGGTAGGGCCTCTTGGGGGAACAAGTATGATGTTGAATCACGGATGAGGCGATCCTGCGCACCCGTTGGAGTGTATTCATAACAAACCAAACTTTATATTTTAACCTGTTCCCCGACGAAGTCTTGATGCTTTTAGTACGGATATAGTATGGGTCTTTCCGCGTGTTGGACCCTAAGAGGGAAAAGACAAGCATTCACTTCGTTCTCTTTTTGTCTCGTCTTGGCTGAGGAGGAAGTGACGTAGGGCGTTTCAGATTGGTCGCTTGCTATTTCAAAATCAACAGTGACAGTTATTTATATGTCCGTTATTGTGTGATTGGTGGGAATGAGGCATCAGGATCGCCTGCCGAAATAGGTATTGTTTCGGTAGGGCCTCTTGGGGGAACAAGTATGATGTTGAATCACGGATGAGGCGATCCTGCGCACCCGTTGGAGTGTATTCATAACAAACCAAACTTTATATTTTAACCTGTTCCCCGACGAAGTCTTGATGCTTTTAGTACGGATATAGTATGGGTCTTTCCGCGTGTTGGGCCCTAAGAGGGAAAAGACAAGCATTCACTTCGTTCTCTTTTTGTCTCGTCTTGGCTGAGGAGGAAGTGACGTAGGGCGTTTCAGATTGGTCGCTTGCTATTTCAAAATCAACAGTGACAGTTATTTATATGTCCGTTATTGTGTGCTTGGTGGGAATGAGGCTTCAGGATCGCCTGCCGAAATAGGTATTGTTTCGGTAGGGCCTCTTGGGGGAACAAGTATGATGTTGAATCACGGATGAGGCGATCCTGCGCACCCGTTGGAGTGTATTCATAACAAACCAAACTTTATATTTTAACCTGTTCCCCGACGAAGTCTTGATGCTTTTAGTACGGATATAGTATGGGTCTTTCCGCGTGTTGGCCCTAAGAGGGAAAAGACAAGCATTCACTTCGTTCTCTTTTTGTCTCGTCTTGGCTGAGGAGGAAGTGACGTAGGGCGTTTCAGATTGGTCGCTTGCTATTTCAAAATCAACAGTGACAGTTATTTATATGTCCGTTATTGTGTGCTTAGTGGGAATGAGGCTTCAGGATCGCCTGCCGAAATAGGTATTGTTTCGGTAGGGCCTCTTGGGGGAACAAGTATGATGTTGAATCACGGATGAGGCGATCCTGCGCACCCGTTGGAGTGTATTCATAACAAACCAAACTTTATATTTTAACCTGTTCCCCGACGAAGTCTTGATGCTTTTAGTACGGATATAGTATGGGTCTTTCCGCGTGTTGGGCCCTAAGAGGGAAAAGACAAGCATTCACTTCGTTCTCTTTTTGTCTCGTCTTGGCTGAGGAGGAAGTGACGTAGGGCGTTTCAGATTGGTCGCTTGCTATTTCAAAATCAACAGTGACAGTTATTTATATGTCCGTTATTGTGTGCTTGGTGGGAATGTGGCTTCAGGATCGCCTGCCGAAATAGGTATTGTTTCGGTAGGGCCTCTTGGGGGAACAAGTATGATGTTGAATCACGGATGAGGCGATCCTGCGCACCCGTTGGAGTGTATTCATAACAAACCAAACTTTATATTTTAACCTGTTCCCCGACGAAGTCTTGATGCTTTTAGTACGGATATAGTATGGGTCTTTCCGCGTGTTGGACCATAAGTGGGAAAAGACAAGCATTCACTTCGTTCTCTTTTTGTCTCGTCTTGGCTGAGGAGGAAGTGACGTGGGGCGTTTCAGATTGGTCGCTTGCTATTTCAAAATCAACAGTGACAGTTATTTATATGTCCGTTCTTGTGTGCTTGGTGGGAATGAGGCTTCAGGATCGCCTGCCGAAATAGGTATTGTTTCGGTAGGGCCTCTTGGGGGAACAAGTATGATGTAGAATCACGGATGAGGCGATCCTGCGCACCCGTTGGAATGTATTCATAACAAACCAAACTTTATATTTTAACCTGTTCCCCGACGAAGTCTTGATGCTTTTAGTACGGATATAGTATGGGTCTTTCCACGTGTTGGGCCCTAAGAGGGAAAAGACAAGCATTCACTTCGTTCTCTTTTTGTCTCGTCTTGGCTGAGGAGGAAGTGACGTGGGGCGTTTCAGATTGGTCGCTTGCTATTTCAAAATCAACAGTGACAGTTATTTATATGTCCGTTATTGTGTGCTTGGTGGGAATGAGGTTTCAGGATCGCCTGCCGAAATAGGTATTGTTTCGGTAGGGCCTCTTGGGGGAACAAATATGATGTTGAATCACGGATGAGGCGATCCTGCGCACCCGTTGGAGTGTATTCATAACAAACCAAACTTTATATTTTAACCTGTTCCCCGACGAAGTCTTGATGCTTTTAGTACGGATATAGTATGGGACTTTCCACGTGTTGGACCCTAAGAGGGAAAAGACAAGCATTCACTTCGTTCTCTTTTTGTCTCGTCTTGGCTGAGGAGGAAGTGACGTGGGGCGTTTCAGATTGGTCGCTTGCTATTTCAAAATCAACAGTGACAGTTATTTATATGTCCGTTATTGTGTGCTTGGTGGGAATGAGGCTTCAGGATCGCCTGCCGAAATAGGTATTGTTTCGGTAGGGCCTCTTGGGGGAACAAGTATGATGTTGAATCACGGATGAGGCGATCCTGCGCACCCGTTGGAGTGTATTCATAACAAACCAAACTTTATATTTTAACCTGTTCCCCGACGAAGTCTTGATGCTTTTAGTACGGATATAGTATGGGACTTTCCACGTGTTGGACCCTAAGAGGGAAAAGACAAGCATTCACTTCGTTCTCTTTTTGTCTCGTCTTGGCTGAGGAGGAAGTGACGTGGGGCGTTTCAGATTGGTCGCTTGCTATTTCAAAATCAACAGTGACAGTTATTTATATGTCCGTTATTGTGTGCTTGGTGGGAATGAGGCTTCAGGATATCCTGCCGAAATAGGTATTGTTTCGGTAGGGCCTCTTGGGGGAACAAGTATGATGTTGAATCACGGATGAGGCGATCCTGCGCACCCGTTGGAGTGTATTCATAACAAACCAAACTTTATATTTTAACCTGTTCCCCGACGAAGTCTTGATGCTTTTAGTACGGATATAGTATGGGTCTTTCCACGTGTTGGGCCCTAAGAGGGAAATGACAAGCATTCACTTCGTTCTCTTTTTGTCTCGTCTTGGCTGAGGAGGAAGTGACGTGGGGCGTTTCAGATTGGTCGCTTGCTATTTCAAAATCAACAGTGACAGTTATTTATATGTCCGTTATTGTGTGCTTGGTGGGAATGAGGTTTCAGGATCGCCTGCCGAAATAGGTATTGTTTCGGTAGGGCCTCTTGGGGGAACAAGTATGATGTTGAATCACAGATGAGGCGATCCTGCGCACCCGTTGGAGTGTATTCATAACAAACCAAACTTTATATTTTAACCTGTTCCCCGACGAAGTCTTGATGCTTTTAGTACGGATATAGTATGGGTCTTTCCGCGTGTTGGACCCTAAGAGGGAAAAGACAAGCATTCACTTCGTTCTCTTTTTGTCTCGTCTTGGCTGAGGAGGAAGTGACGTAGGGCGTTTCAGATTGGTCGCTTGCTATTTCAAAATCAACAGTGACAGTTATTTATATGTCCGTTATTGTGTGCTTGGTGGGAATGAGGTTTCAGGATCGCCTGCCGAAATAGGTATTGTTTCGGTAGGGCCTCTTGGGGGAACAAGTATGATGTTGAATCACGGATGAGGCGATCCTGCGCACCCGTTGGAGTGTATTCATAACAAAGCAAACTTTATATTTTAACCTGTTCCCCGACGAAGTCTTGATGCTTTTAGTACGGATATAGTATGGGACTTTCCACGTGTTGGGCCCTAAGAGGGAAAAGACAAGCAATCACTTCGTTCTCTTTTTGTCTCGTCTTGGCTGAGGAGGAAGTGACGTAGGGCGTTTCAGATTGGTCGCTTGCTATTTCAAAATCAACAGTGACAGTTATTTATATGTCCGTTCTTGTGTGCTTGGTGGGAATGAGGCTTCAGGATCGCCTGCCGAAATAGGTATTGTTTCGGTAGGGCCTCTTGGGGGAACAAGTATGATGTTGAATCACGGATGAGGCGATCCTGCGCACCCGTTGGAGTGTATTCATAACAAACCAAACTTTATATTTTAACCTGTTCCCCGACGAAGTCTTGATGCTTTTAGTACGGATATAGTATGGGTCTTTCCACGTGTTGGGCCCTAAGAGGGAAAAGACAAGCATTCACTTCGTTCTCTTTTTGTCTCGTCTTGGCTGAGGAGGAAGTGACGTGGGGCGTTTCAGATTGGTCGCTTGCTATTTCAAAATCAACAGTGACAGTTATTTATATGTCCGTTATTGTGTGCTTGGTGGGAATGAGGCTAGAGGATCGCCTGCCGAAATAGGTATTGTTTCGGTAGGGCCTCTTGGGGGAACAAGTATGATGTTGAATCACGGATGAGGCGATCCTGCGCACCCGTTGGAGTGTATTCATAACAAACCAAACTTTATATTTTAACCTGTTCCCCGACGAAGTCTTGATGCTTTTAGTACGGATATAGTATGGGTCTTTCCACGTGTTGGGCCCTAAGAGGGAAAAGACAAGCATTCACTTCGTTCTCTTTTTGTCTCGTCTTGGCTGAGGAGGAAGTGACGTGGGGCGTTTCAGATTGGTCGCTTGCTATTTCAAAATCAACAGTGACAGTTATTTATATGTCCGTTCTTGTGTGCTTGGTGGGAATGAGGCTTCAGGATCGCCTGCCGAAATAGGTATTGTTTCGGTAGGGCCTCTTGGGGGAACAAGTATGATGTAGAATCACGGATGAGGCGATCCTGCGCACCCGTTGGAATGTATTCATAACAAACCAAACTTTATATTTTAACCTGTTCCCCGACGAAGTCTTGATGCTTTTAGTACGGATATAGTATGGGTCTTTCCACGTGTTGGGCCCTAAGAGGGAAAAGACAAGCATTCACTTCGTTCTCTTTTTGTCTCGTCTTGGCTGAGGAGGAAGTGACGTGGGGCGTTTCAGATTGGTCGCTTGCTATTTCAAAATCAACAGTGACAGTTATTTATATGTCCGTTATTGTGTGCTTGGTGGGAATGAGGTTTCAGGATCGCCTGCCGAAATAGGTATTGTTTCGGTAGGGCCTCTTGGGGGAACAAGTATGATGTTGAATCACGGATGAGGCGATCCTGCGCACCCGTTGGAGTGTATTCATAACAAACCAAACTTTATATTTTAACCTGTTCCCCGACGAAGTCTTGATGCTTTTAGTACGGATATAGTATGGGTCTTTCCTCGTGTTGGACCCTAAGAGGGAAAAGACAAGCATTCACTTCGTTCTCTTTTTGTCTCGTCTTGGCTGAGGAGGAAGTGACGTGGGGCGTTTCAGATTGGTCGCTTGCTATTTCAAAATCAACAGTGACAGTTATTTATATGTCCGTTATTGTGTGCTTGGTGGGAATGAGGCTTCAGGATCGCCTGCCGAAATAGGTATTGTTTCGGTAGGGCCTCTTGGGGGAACAAGTATGATGTTGAATCACGGATGAGGCGATCCTGCGCACCCGTTGGAGTGTATTCATAACAAACCAAACTTTATATTTTAACCTGTTCCCCGACGAAGTCTTGATGCTTTTAGTACGGATATAGTATGGGTCTTTCCACGTGTTGGGCCCTAAGAGGGAAAAGACAAGCATTCACTTCGTTCTCTTTTTGTCTCGTCTTGGCTGAGGAGGAAGTGACGTGGGGCGTTTCAGATTGGTCGCTTGCTATTTCAAAATCAACAGTGACAGTTATTTATATGTCCGTTATTGTGTGCTTGGTGGGAATGAGGTTTCAGGATCGCCTGCCGAAATAGGTATTGTTTCGGTAGGGCCTCTTGGGGGAACAAGTATGATGTTGAATCACAGATGAGGCGATCCTGCGCACCCGTTGGAGTGTATTTATAACCAACCAAACTTTATATTTTAACCTGTTCCCCGACGAAGTCTTGATGCTTTTAGTACGGATATAGTATGGGTCTTTCCGCGTGTTGGACCCTAAGAGGGAAAAGACAAGCATTCACTTCGTTCTCTTTTTGTCTCGTCTTGGCTGAGGAGGAAGTGACGTAGGGCGTTTCAGATTAGTCGCTTGCTATTTCAAAATCAACAGTGACAGTTATTTATATGTCCGTTATTGTGTGCTTGGTGGGAATGAGGTTTCAGGATCGCCTGCCGAAATAGGTATTGTTTCGGTAGGGCCTCTTGGGGGAACAAGTATGATGTTGAATCACGGATGAGGCGATCCTGCGCACCCGTTGGAGTGTATTCATAACAAACCAAACTTTATATTTTAACCTGTTCCCCGACGAAGTCTTGATGCTTTTAGTACGGATATAGTATGGGTCTTTCCACGTGTTGGGCCCTAAGAGGGAAAAGACAAGGATTCACTTCGTTCTCTTTTTGTCTCGTGTTGGCTGAGGAGGAAGTGACGTGGGGCGTTTCAGATTGGTCGCTTGCTATTTCAAAATCAACAGTGATAGTTATTTATATGTCCGTTCTTGTGTGCTTGTTGGGAATGAGGTTTCAGGATCGCCTGCCGAAATAGGTATTGTTTCGGTAGGGCCTCTTGGGGGAACAAGTATGATGTTGAATCACGGATGAGGCGATCCTGCACACCCGTTGGAGTGTATTCATAACAAACCAAACTTTATATTTTAACCTGTTCCCCGACGAAGTCTTGATGCTTTTAGTACGGATATAGTATGGGTCTTTCCACGTGTTGGACCCTAAGAGGGAAAAGACAAGCATTCACTTCGTTCTCTTTTTGTCTCGTCTTTGCTGAGGAGGAAGTGACGTGGGGCGTTTCAGATTGGTCGCTTGCTATTTCAAAATCAACAGTGACAGTTATTTATATGTCCGTTATTGTGTGCTTGGTGGGAATGAGGCTTCAGGATCGCCTGCCGAAATAGGTATTGTTTCGGTAGGGCCTCTTGGGGGAACAAGTATGATGTTGAATCACGGATGAGGCGATCCTGCGCACCCGTTGGAGTGTATTCATAACAAACCAAACTTTATATTTTAACCTGTTCCCCGACGAAGTCTTGATGCTTTTAGTACGGATATAGTATGGGTCTTTCCACGTGTTGGGCCCTAAGAGGGAAAAGACAAGCATTCACTTCGTTCTCTTTTTGTCTCGTCTTGGCTGAGGAGGAAGTGACGTGGGGCGTTTCAGATTGGTCGCTTGCTATTTCAAAATCAACAGTGACAGTTATTTATATGTCCGTTATTGTGTGCTTGGTGGGAATGAGGTTTCAGGATCGCCTGCCGAAATAGGTATTGTTTCGGTAGGGCCTCTTGGGGGAACAAGTATGATGTTGAATCACGGATGAGGCGATCCTGCGCACCCGTTGGAGTGTATTCATAACAAACCAAACTTTATATTTTAACCTGTTCCCCGACGAAGTCTTGATGCTTTTAGTACGGATATAGTATGAGTCTTTCCGCGTGTTGGACCCTAAGAGGGAAAAGACAAGCATTCACTTCGTTCTCTTTTTGTCTCGTCTTGGCTGAGGAGGAAGTGACGTAGGGCGTTTCAGATTGGTCGCTTGCTATTTCAAAATCAACAGTGACAGGTTTTTATATGTACGTTCTTGTGTGCTTGGTGGGAATGCGGCTTCAGGATCGCCTGCCGAAATAGGTATTGTTTCGGTAGGGCCTCTTGGGGGAACAAGTATGATGTTGAATCACGGATGAGGCGATCCTGCGCACCCGTTGGAGTGTATTCATAACAAACCAAACTTTATATTTTAACCTGTTCCCCGACGAAGTCTTGATGCTTTTAGTACGGATATAGTATGGGTCTTTCCACGTGTTGGGCCCTAAGAGGGAAAAGACAAGGATTCACTTCGTTCTCTTTTTGTCTCGTCTTGGCTGAGGAGGAAGTGACGTAGGGCGTTTCAGATTGGTCGCTTGCTATTTCAAAATCAACAGTGACAGTTATTTATATGTCCGTTATTGTGTGCTTGGTGGGAATGAGGTTTCAGGATCGCCTGCCGAAATAGGTATTGTTTCGGTAGGGCCTCTTGGGGGAACAAGTATGATGTTGAATCACGGATGAGGCGATCCTGCGCACCCGTTGGAGTGTATTCATAACAAACCAAACTTTATATTTTAACCTGTTCCCCGACGAAGTCTTGATGCTTTTAGTACGGATATAGTATGGGTCTTTCCGCGTGTTGGACCCTAAGAGGGAAAAGACAAGCATTCACTTCGTTCTCTTTTTGTCTCGTCTTGGCTGAGGAGGAAGTGACGTGGGGCGTTTCAGATTGGTCGCTTGCTATTTCAAAATCAACAGTGACAGTTATTTATATGTACGTTATTGTGTGCTTGGTGGGAATGAGGCTTCAGGATCGCCTGCCGAAATAGGTATTGTTTCGGTAGGGCCTCTTGGGGGAACAAGTATGATGTTGAATCACGGATGAGGCGATCCTGCGCACCCGTTGGAGTGTATTCATAACAAAACAAACTTTATATTTTAACCTGTTCCCCGACGAAGTCTTGATGCTTTTAGTACGGATATAGTATGGGTCTTTCCACGTGTTGGCCCCTAAGAGGGAAAAGACAAGCATTCACTTCGTTCTCTTTTTGTCTCGTCTTGGCTGAGGAGGAAGTGACGTAGGGCGTTTCAGATTGGTCGCTTGCTATTTCAAAATCAACAGTGACAGTTATTTAAATGTCCGTTATTGTGTGCTTGGTGGGAATGAGGCTTCAGGATCGCCTGCCGAAATAGGTATTGTTTCGGTAGGGCCTCTTGGGGGAACAAGTATGATGTTGAATCACGGATGAGGCGATCCTGCGCACCCGTTGGAGTGTATTCATAACAAACCAAACTTTATATTTTAACCTGTTCCCCGACGAAGTCTTGATGCTTTTAGTACGGATATAGTATGGGTCTTTCCACGTGTTGGGCCCTAAGAGGGAAAAGACAAGCATTCACTTCGTTCTCTTTTTGTCTCGTCTTGGCTGAGGAGGAAGTGACGTGGGGCGTTTCAGATTGGTCGCTTGCTATTTCAAAATCAACAGTGACAGTTATTTATATGTCCGTTATTGTGTGCTTGGTGGGAATGAGGCTTCAGGATCGCCTGCCGAAATAGGTATTGTTTCGGTAGGGCCTCTTGGGGGAACAAGTATGATGTTGAATCACGGATGAGGCGATCCTGCGCACCCGTTGGAGTGTATTCATAACAAACCAAACTTTATATTTTAACCTGTTCCCCGACGAAGTCTTGATGCTTTTAGTACGGATATAGTATGGGTCTTTCCGCGTGTTGGACCCTAAGAGGGAAAAGACAAGCATTCACTTCGTTCTCTTTTTGTCTCGTCTTGGCTGAGGAGGAAGTGACGTAGGGCGTTTCAGATTGGTCGCTTGCTATTTCAAAATCAACAGTGACAGTTATTTATATGTCCGTTATTGTGTGCTTGGTGGGAATGAGGCATCAGGATCGCCTGCCGAAATAGGTATTGTTTCGGTAGGGCCTCTTGGGGGAACAAGTATGATGTTGAATCACGGATGAGGCGATCCTGCGCCCCCGTTGGAGTGTATTCATAACAAACCAAACTTTATATTTTAACCTGTTCCCCGACGAAGTCTTGATGCTTTTAGTACGGATATAGTATGGGTCTTTCCACGTGTTGGGCCCTAAGAGGGAAAAGACAAGCATTCACTTCGTTCTCTTTTTGTCTCGTCTTGGCTGAGGAGGAAGTGACGTAGGGCGTTTCAGATTGGTCGCTTGCTATTTCAAAATCAACAGTGACAGTTATTTATACGTCCGTTATTGTGTGCTTGGTGGGAATGAGGCTTCAGGATCGCCTGCCGAAATAGGTATTGTTTCGGTAGGGCCTCTTGGGGGAACAAGTATGATGTTGAATCACGGATGAGGCGATCCTGCGCACCCGTTGGAGTGTATTCATAACAAACCAAACTTTATATTTTAACCTGTTCCTCGACGAAGTCTTGATGCTTTTAGTACGGATATAGTATGGGTCTTTCCACGTGTTGGGCCCTAAGAGGGAAAAGACAAGCATTCACTTTGTTCTCTTTTTGTCTCGTCTTGGCTGAGGAGGAAGTGACGTGGGGCGTTTCAGATTGGTCGCTTGCTATTTAAAAATCAACAGTGACAGTTATTTATATGTCCGTTCTTGTGTGCTTGGTGGGAATGAGGTTTCAGGATCGCCTGCCGAAATAGGTATTGTTTCGGTAGGGCCTCTTGGGGGAACAAGTATGATGTTGAATCACGGATGAGGCGATCCTGCGCACCCGTTGGAGTGTATTCATAACAAACCAAACTTTATATTTTAACCTGTTCCCCGACGAAATCTTGATGCTTTTAGTACGGATATAGTATGGGTCTTTCCGCGTGTTGGACCCTAAGAGGGAAAAGACTAGCATTCACTTCGTTCTCTTTTTGTCTCGTCTTGGCTGAGGAGGAAGTGACGTAGGGCGTTTCAGATTGGTCGCTTGCTATTTCAAAATCAACAGTGACAGTTATTTATATGTCCGTTATTGTGTGCTTGGTGGGAATGAGGCTTCAGGATCGCCTGCCGAAATAGGTATTGTTTCGGTAGGGACTCTTGGGGGAACAAGTATGATGTTGAATCACGGATGAGGCGATCCTGCGCACCCGTTGGAGTGTATTCATAACAAACCAAACTTTATATTTTAACCTGTTCCCCGACGAAGTCTTGATGCTTTTAGTACGGATATAGTATGGGTCTTTCCGCGTGTTGGACCCTAAGAGGGAAAAGACAAGCATTCACTTCGTTCTCTTTTTGTCTCGTCTTGGCTGAGGAGGAAGTGACGTAGGGCGTTTCAGATTGGTCGCTTGCTATTTCAAAATCAACAGTGACAGTTATTTATATGTCCGTTATTGTGTGCTTGGTGGGAATGAGGCTTCAGGATCGCCTGCCGAAATAGGTATTGTTTCGGTAGGGCCTCTTGGGGGAACAAGTATGATGTTGAATCACGGATGAGGCGATCCTGCGCACCCGTTGGAGTGTATTCATAACAAACCAAACTTTATATTTTAACCTGTTCCCCGACGAAGTCTTGATGCTTTTAGTACGGATATAGTATGGGTCTTTCCACGTGTTGGGCCCTAAGAGGGAAAAGACAAGCATTCACTTCGTTCTCTTTTTGTCTCGTCTTGGCTGAGGAGGAAGTGACGTGGGGCGTTTCAGATTGGTCGCTTGCTATTTGAAAATCGACAGTGACAGTTATTTATATGTCCGTTCTTATGTGCTTGGTGGGAATGAGGCTTCAGGATCGCCTGCCGAAATAGGTATTGTTTCGGTAGGGCCTCTTGGGGGAACAAGTATGATGTTGAATCACGGATGAGGCGATCCTGCGCACCCGTTGGAGTGTATTCATAACAAACCAAACTTTATATTTTAACCTGTTCCCTGACGAAGTCTTGATGCTTTTAGTACGGATATAGTATGGGACTTTCCACGTGTTGGACCCTAAGAGGGAAAAGACAAGCATTCACTTCGTTCTCTTTTTGTCTCGTCTTGGCTGAGGAGGAAGTGACGTAGGGCGTTTCAGATTGGTCGCTTGCTATTTCAAAATCAACAGTGACAGTTATTTATATGTCCGTTATTGTGTGCTTGGTGGGAATGAGGCTTCAGGATCGCCTGCCGAAATAGGTATTGTTTCGGTAGGGCCTCTTGGGGGAACAAGTATGATGTTGAATCACGGATGAGGCGATCCTGCGCACCCGTTGGAGTGTATTCATAACAAACCAAACTTTATATTTTAACCTGTTCCCCGACGAAGTCTTGATGCTTTTAGTACGGATATAGTATGGGTCTTTCCGCGTGTTGGACCCTAAGAGGGAAAAGACAAGCATTCACTTCGTTCTCTTTTTGTCTCGTCTTGGCTGAGGAGGAAGTGACGTAGGGCGTTTGAGATTGGTCGCTTGCTATTTCAAAATCAACAGTGACAGTTATTTATATGTCCGTTATTGTGTGCTTGGTGGGAATGAGGCTTCAGGATCGCCTGCCGAAATAGGTATTGTTTCGGTAGGGCCTCTTGGGGGAACAAGTATGATGTTGAATCACGGATGAGGCGATCCTGCGCACCCGTTGGAGTGTATTCATAACAAACCAAACTTTATATTTTAACCTGTTCCCCGACGAAGTCTTGATGCTTTTAGTACGGATATAGTATGGGTCTTTCCGCGTGTTGGACCCTAAGAGGGAAAAGACAAGCATTCACTTCGTTCTCTTTTTGTCTCGTCTTGGCTGAGGAGGAAGTGACGTAGGGCGTTTCAGATTGGTCGCTTGCTATTTCAAAATCAACAGTGACAGTTATTTATATGTCCGTTATTGTGTGCTTGGTGGGAATGAGGCTTCAGGATCGCCTGCCGAAATAGGTATTGTTTCGGTAGGGCCTCTTGGGGGAACAAGTATGATGTTGAATCACGGATGAGGCGATCCTGCGCACCCGTTGGAGTGTATTCATAACAAACCAAACTTTATATTTTAACCTGTTCCCCGACGAAGTCTTGATGCTTTTAGTACAGATATAGTATGGGTCTTTCCACGTGTTGGGCCCTAAGAGGGAAAAGACAAGCATTCACTTCGTTCTCTTTTTGTCTCGTCTTGGCTGAGGAGGACGTGACGTGGGGCGTTTCAGATTGGTCGCTTGCTATTTCAAAATCAACAGTGACAGTTATTTATATGTCCGTTCTTGTGTGCTTGGTGGGAATGAGGCTTCAGGATCGCCTGCCGAAATAGGTATTGTTTCGGTAGGGCCTCTTTGGGGAACAAGTATGATGTTGAATCACGGATGAGGCGATCCTGCGCACCCGTTGGAGTGTATTCATAACAAACCAAACTTTATATTTTAACCTGTTCCCCGACGAAGTCTTGATGCTTTTAGTACGGATATAGTATGGGTCTTTCCGCGTGTTGGACCCTAAGAGGGAAAAGACAAGCATTCACTTCGTTCTCTTTTTGTCTCGTCTTGGCTGAGGAGGAAGTGCCGTGGGGCGTTTCAGATTGGTCGCTTGCTATTTCAAAATCAACAGTGACAGTTATTTATATGTCCGTTATTGTGTGCTTGGTGGGAATGAGGCTTCAGGATCACCTGCCGAAATAGGTATTGTTTCGGTAGGGCCTCTTGGGGGAACAAGTATGATGTTGAATCACGGATGAGGCGATCCTGTGCACCCGTTGGAGTGTATTCATAACAAACCAAACTTTATATTTTAACCTGTTCCCCGACGAAGTCTTGATGCTTTTAGTACGGATATAGTATGGGTCTTTCCGCGTGTTGGACCCTAAGAGGGAAAAGACAAGCATTCACTTCGTTCTCTTTTTGTCTCGTCTTGGCTGAGGAGGAAGTGACGTGGGGCGTTTCAGATTGGTCGCTTGCTATTTCAAAATCAACAGTGACAGTTATTTATATGTCCGTTATTTTGTGCTTGGTGGGAATGAGGCTTCAGGATCGCCTGCCGAAATAGGTATTGTTTCGGTAGGGCCTCTTGGGGGAACAAGTATGATGTTGAATCACGGATGAGGCGATCCTGCGCACCCGTTGGAGTCTATTCATAACAAACCAAACTTTATATTTTAACCTGTTCCCCGACGAAGTCTTGATGCTTTTAGTACGGGTATAGTATGGGTCTTTCCGCGTGTTGGACCCTAAGAGGGAAAAGACAAGCATTCACTTCGTTCTCTTTTTGTCTCGTCTTGGCTGAGGAGGAAGTGACGTGGGGCGTTTCAGATTGGTCGCTTGCTATTTCAAAATCAACAGTGACAGTTATTTATATGTCCGTTATTGTGTGCTTGGTGGGAATGAGGCTTCAGGATCGCCTGCCGAAATAGGTATTGTTTCGGTAGGGCCTCTTGGGGGAACAAGTATGATGTTGAATCACGGATGAAGCGATCCTGCGCACCCGTTGGAGTGTATTCATAACAAACCAAACTTTATATTTTAACCTGTTCCCCGACGAAGTCTTGATGCTTTTAGTACGGATATAGTATGGGTCTTTCCGCGTGTTGGACCCTAAGAGGGAAAAGACAAGCATTCACTTCGTTCTCTTTTTGTCTCGTCTTGGCTGAGGAGGAAGTGACGTAGGGCGTTTCAGATTGGTCGCTTGCTATTTCAAAATCAACAGTGACAGTTATTTATATGTCCGTTATTGTGTGCTTGGTGGGAATGAGGCTTCAGGATCGCCTGCCGAAATAGGTATTGTTTCGGTAGGGCCTCTTGGGGGAACAAGTATGATGTTGAATCACGGATGAGGCGATCCTGCGCACCCGTTGGAGTGTATTCATAACAAACCAATCTTTATATTTTAACCTGTTCCCCGACGAAGTCTTGATGCTTTTAGTACGGATATAGTATGGGTCTTTCCACGTGTTGGGTCCTAAGAGGGAAAAGACAAGCATTCACTTCGTTCTCTTTTTGTCTCGTCTTGGATGAGGAGGAAGTAACGTGGGGCGTTTTAGATTGGTCGCTTGCTATTTCAAAATCAACAGTGACAGTTATTTATATGTCCGTTATTGTGTGCTTGGTGGGAATGAGGCTTCAGGATCGCCTGCCGAAATAGGTATTGTTTCGGTAGGGCCTCTTGGGGGAACAAGTATGATGTTTAATCACGGATGAGGTGATCCTGCGCACCCGTTGGAGTGTATTCATAACAAACCAAACTTTATATTTTAACCTGTTCCCCGACGAAGTCTTGATGCTTTTAGTACGGATATAGTATGGGTCTTTCCGCGTGTTGGACCCTAAGAGGGAAAAGACAAGCATTCACTTCGTTCTCTTTTTGTCTCGTCTTGGCTGAGGAGGAAGTGACGTGGAGCGTTTCAGATTGGTCGCTTGCTATTTCAAAATCAACAGTGACAGTTATTTATATGTCCGTTCTTGTGTGCTTGGTGGGAATGAGGCTTCAGGATCGCCTGCCGAAATAGGTATTGTTTCGGTAGGGCCTCTTGGGGGAACAAGTATGATGTTGAATCACGGATGAGGCGATCCTGCGCACCCGTTGGAGTGTATTCATAACAAACCAAACTTTATATTTTAACCTGTTCCCCGACGAAGTCTTGATGATTTTAGTACGGATATAGTATGGGTCTTTCCGCGTGTTGGACCCTAAGAGGGAAAAGACAAGCATTCACTTCGTTCTCTTTTTGTCTCGTCTTGGCTGAGGAGGAAGTGACGTGGGGAATTCAGATTGGTCGCTTGCTATTTCAAAATCAACAGTGACAGTTATTTATATGTCCGTTCTTGTGTGCTTGGTGGGAATGAGGCTTCAGGATCGCCTGCCGAAATAGGTATTGTTTCGGTAGGGCCTCTTGGGGGAACAAGTATGATGTTGAATCACGGATGAGGCGATCCTGCGCACCCGTTGGAGTGTATTCATAACAAACCAAACTTTATATTTTAACCTGTTCCCCGACGAAGTCTTGATGCTTTTAGTACGGATATAGTATGGGTCTTTCCGCGTGTTGGACCCTAAGAGGGAAAAGACAAGCATTCACTTCGTTCTCTTTTTGTCTCGTCTTGGCTGAGGAGGAAGTGACGTGGGGCGTTTCAGATTGGTCGCTTGCTATTTCAAAATCAACAGTGACAGTTATTTATATGTCCGTTCTTGTGTGCTTGGTGGGAATGAGGCTTCAGGATCGCCTGCCGAAATAGGTATTGTTTCGGTAGGGCCTCTTGGGGGAACAAGTATGATGTTGAATCACGGATGAGGCGATCCTGCGCACCCGTTGGAGTGTATTCATAACAAACCAAACTTTATATTTTAACCTGTTCCCCGACGAAGTCTTGATGCTTTTAGTACGGATATAGTATGGGTCTTTCCGCGTGTTGGACCCTAAGAGGGAAAAGACAAGCATTCACTTCGTTCTCTTTTTGTCTCGTCTTGGCTGAGGAGGAAGTGACGTAGGGCGTTTCAGATTGGTCGCTTGCTATTTCAAAATCAACAGTGACAGTTATTTATATGTCCGTTATTGTGTGCTTGGTGGGAATGAGGCTTCAGGATCGCCTGCCGAAATAGGTATTGTTTCGGTAGGGCCTCTTGGGGGAACAAGTATGATGTTGAATCACGGATGAGGCGATCCTGCGCACCCGTTGGAGTGTATTCATAACAAACCAAACTTTATATTTTAACCTGTTCCCCGACGAAGTCTTGATGCTTTTAGTACGGATATAGTATGGGTCTTTCCATGTGTTGGGCCCTAAGAGGGAAAAGACAAGCATTCACTTCGTTCTCTTTTTGTCTCGTCTTGGCTGAGGAGGAAGTGACGTAGGGCGTTTCAGATTGGTCGCTTGCTATTTCAAAATCAACAGTGACAGTTATTTATATGTCCGTTCTTGTGTGCTTGGTGGGAATGAGGCTTCAGGATCGCCTGCCGAAATAGGTATTGTTTCGGTAGGGCCTCTTGGGGGAACAAGTATGATGTTGAATCACGGATGAGGCGATCCTGCGCACCCGTTGGAGTGTATTCATAACAAACCAAACTTTATATTTTAACCTGTTCCCCGACGAAGTCTTGATGCTTTTAGTACGGATATAGTATGGGTCTTTCCACGTGTTGGGCCCTAAGAGGGAAAAGACAAGCATTCACTTCGTTCTGTTTTTGTCTCGTCTTGGCTGAGGAGGAAGTGACGTGGGGCGTTTCAGATTGGTCGCTTGCTATTTCAAAATCAACAGTGACAGTTATTTATATGTCCGTTATTGTGTGCTTGGTGGGAATGAGGCTTCAGGATCGCCTGCCGAAATAGGTATTGTTTCGGTAGGGCCTCTTGGGGGAACAAGTATGATGTTGAATCACGGATGAGGCGATCCTGCGCACCCGTTGGAGTGTATTCATAACAAACCAAACTTTATATTTTAACCTGTTCCCCGACGAAGTCTTGATGCTTTTAGTACGGATATAGTATCGGTCTTTCCGCGTGTTGGACCCTAAGAGGGAAAAGACAAGCATTCACTTCGTTCTCTTTTTGTCTCGTCTTGGCTGAGGAGGAAGTGACGTAGGGTGTTTCAGATTGGTCGCTTGCTATTTCAAAATCAACAGTGACAGTTATTTATATGTCCGTTCTTGTGTGCTTGGTGGGAATGAGGCTTCAGAATCGCCTGCCGAAATAGGTATTGTTTCGGTAGGGCCTCTTGGGGGAACAAGTATGATGTTGAATCACGGATGAGGCGATCCTGCGCACCCGTTGGAGTGTATTCATAACAAACCAAACTTTATATTTTAACCTGTTCCCCGACGAAGTCTTGATGCTTTTAGTACGGATATAGTATGGGTCTTTCCGCGTGTTGGACCCTAAGAGGGAAAAGACAAGCATTCACTTCGTTCTCTTTTTGTCTCGTCTTGGCTGAGGAGGAAGTGACGTAGGGCGTTTCAGATTGGTCGCTTGCTATTTCAAAATCAACAGTGACAGTTATTTATATGTCCGTTATTGTCTGCTTGGTGGGAATGAGGCTTCAGGATCGCCTGCCGAAATAGGTATTGTTTCGGTAGGGCCTCTTGGGGGAACAAGTATGATGTTGAATCACGGATGAGGCGATCCTGCGCACCCGTTGGAGTGTATTCATAACAAACCAAACTTTATATTTTAACCTGTTCCCCGACGAAGTCTTGATGCTTTTAGTACGGATATAGTATGGGTCTTTCCACGTGTTGGGCCCTAAGAGGGAAAAGACAAGCATTCACTTCGTTCTCTTTTTGTCTCGTCTTGGCTGAGGAGGAAGTGACGTAGGGCGTTTCAGATTGGTCGCTTGCTATTTCAAAATCAACAGTGACAGTTATTTATATGTCCGTTCTTGTGTGCTTGGTGGGAATGAGGCTTCAGGATCGCCTGCCGAAATAGGTATTGTTTCGGTAGGGCCTCTTGGGGGAACAAGTATGATGTTGAATCACGGATGAGGCGATCCTGCGCACCCGTTGGAGTGTATTCATAACAAACCAAACTTTATATTTTAACCTGTTCCCCGACGAAGTCTTGATGCTTTTAGTACGGATATAGTATGGGTCTTTCCACGTGTTGGGCCCTAAGAGGGAAAAGACAAGCATTCACTTCGTTCTGTTTTTGTCTCGTCTTGGCTGAGGAGGAAGTGACGTGGGGCGTTTCAGATTGGTCGCTTGCTATTTCAAAATCAACAGTGACAGTTATTTATATGTCCGTTATTGTGTGCTTGGTGGGAATGAGGCTTCAGGATCGCCTGCCGAAATAGGTATTGTTTCGGTAGGGCCTCTTGGGGGAACAAGTATGATGTTGAATCACGGATGAGGCGATCCTGCGCACCCGTTGGAGTGTATTCATAACAAACCAAACTTTATATTTTAACCTGTTCCCCGACGAAGTCTTGATGCTTTTAGTACGGATATAGTATCGGTCTTTCCGCGTGTTGGACCCTAAGAGGGAAAAGACAAGCATTCACTTCGTTCTCTTTTTGTCTCGTCTTGGCTGAGGAGGAAGTGACGTAGGGTGTTTCAGATTGGTCGCTTGCTATTTCAAAATCAACAGTGACAGTTATTTATATGTCCGTTCTTGTGTGCTTGGTGGGAATGAGGCTTCAGAATCGCCTGCCGAAATAGGTATTGTTTCGGTAGGGCCTCTTGGGGGAACAAGTATGATGTTGAATCACGGATGAGGCGATCCTGCGCACCCGTTGGAGTGTATTCATAACAAACCAAACTTTATATTTTAACCTGTTCCCCGACGAAGTCTTGATGCTTTTAGTACGGATATAGTATGGGTCTTTCCGCGTGTTGGACCCTAAGAGGGAAAAGACAAGCATTCACTTCGTTCTCTTTTTGTCTCGTCTTGGCTGAGGAGGAAGTGACGTAGGGCGTTTCAGATTGGTCGCTTGCTATTTCAAAATCAACAGTGACAGTTATTTATATGTCCGTTATTGTGTGCTTGGTGGGAATGAGGCTTCAGGATCGCCTGCCGAAATAGGTATTGTTTCGGTAGGGCCTCTTGGGGGAACAAGTATGATGTTGAATCACGGATGAGGCGATCCTGCGCACCCGTTGGAGTGTATTCATAACAAACCAAACTTTATATTTTAACCTGTTCCCCGACGAAGTCTTGATGCTTTTAGTACGGATATAGTATGGGTCTTTCCACGTGTTGGGCCCTAAGAGGGAAAAGACAAGCATTCACTTCGTTCTCTTTTTGTCTCGTCTTGGCTGAGGAGGAAGTGACGTAGGGCGTTTCAGATTGGTCGCTTGCTATTTCAAAATCAACAGTGACAGTTATTTATATGTCCGTTATTGTGTGCTTGATGGGAATGAGGCTTCAGGATCGCCTGCCGAAATAGGTATTGTTTCGGTAGGGCCTCTTGGGGGAACAAGTATGATGTTGAATCACGGATGAGGCGATCCTGGGCACCCGTTGGAGTGTATTCATAACAAACCAAACTTTATATTTTAACCTGTTCCCCGACGAAGTCTTGATGCTTTTAGTACGGATATAGTATGGGTCTTTCCACGTGTTGGGCCCTAAGAGGGAAAAGACAAGCATTCACTTCGTTCTGTTTTTGTCTCGTCTTGGCTGAGGAGGAAGTGACGTGGGGCGTTTAAGATTGGTCGCTTGCTATTTCAAAATCAACAGTGACAGTTATTTATATGTCCGTTCTTGTGTGCTTGGTGGGAATGAGGCTTCAGAATCGCCTGCCGAAATAGGTATTGTTTCGGTAGGGCATCTTGGGGGAACAAGTATGATGTTGAATCACGGATGAGGCGATCCTGCGCACCCGTTGGAGTGTATTCATAACAAACCAAGCTTTATATTTTAACCTGTTCCCCGACGAAGTCTTGATGCTTTTAGTACGGATATAGTATGGGTCTTTCCACGTGTTGGGCCCTAAGAGGGAAAAGACAAGCATTCACTTCGTTCTCTTTTTGTCTCGTCTTGGCTGAGGAGGAAGTGACGTAGGGCGTTTCAGATTGGTCGCTTGCTATTTCAAAATCAACAGTGACAGTTATTTATATGTCCGTTATTGTGTGCTTGGTGGGAATGAGGCTTCAGGATCGCCTGCCGAAATAGGTATTGTTTCGGTAGGGCCTCTTGGGGGAACAAGTATGATGTTGAATCACGGATGAGGCGATCCTGCGCACCCGTTGGAGTGTATTCATAAAAAACCAAACTTTATATTTTAACCTGTTCCCCGACGAAGTCTTGATGCTTTCAGTACGGATATAGTATGGGTCTTTCCGCGTGTTGGACCCTAAGAGGGAAAAGACAAGCATTCACTTCGTTCTCTTTTTGTCTCGTCTTGGCTGAGGAGGAAGTGACGTGGAGCGTTTCAGATTGGTCGCTTGCTATTTCAAAATCAACAGTGACAGTTATTTATATGTCCGTTCTTGTGTGCTTGGTGGGAATGAGGCTTCAGGATCGCCTGCCGAAATAGGTATTGTTTCGGTAGGGCCTCTTGGGGGAACAAGTATGATGTTGAATCACGGATGAGGCGATCCTGCGCACCCGTTGGAGTGTATTCATAACAAACCAAACTTTATATTTTAACCTGTTCCCCGACGAAGTCTTGATGATTTTAGTACGGATATAGTATGGGTCTTTCCGCGTGTTGGACCCTAAGAGGGAAAAGACAAGCATTCACTTCGTTCTCTTTTTGTCTCGTCTTGGCTGAGGAGGAAGTGACGTGGGGCGTTTCAGATTGGTCGCTTGCTATTTCAAAATCAACAGTGACAGTTATTTATATGTCCGTTCTTGTGTGCTTGGTGGGAATGAGGCTTCAGGATCGCCTGCCGAAATAGGTATTGTTTCGGTAGGGCCTCTTGGGGGAACAAGTATGATGTTGAATCACGGATGAGGCGATCCTGCGCACCCGTTGGAGTGTATTCATAACAAACCAAACTTTATATTTTAACCTGTTCCCCGACGAAGTCTTGATGCTTTTAGTACGGATATAGTATGGGTCTTTCCGCGTGTTGGACCCTAAGAGGGAAAAGACAAGCATTCACTTCGTTCTCTTTTTGTCTCGTCTTGGCTGAGGAGGAAGTGACGTGGGGCGTTTCAGATTGGTCGCTTGCTATTTCAAAATCAACAGTGACAGTTATTTATATGTCCGTTATTGTGTGCTTGGTGGGAATGAGGCTTCAGGATCGCCTGCCGAAATAGGTATTGTTTCGGTAGGGCCTCTTGGGGGAACAAGTATGATGTTGAATCACGGATGAGGCGATCCTGCGCACCCGTTGGAGTGTATTCATAACAAACCAATCTTTATATTTTAACCTGTTCCCCGACGAAGTCTTGATGCTTTTAGTACGGATATAGTATGGGTCTTTCCACGTGTTGGGTCCTAAGAGGGAAAAGACAAGCATTCACTTCGTTCTCTTTTTGTCTCGTCTTGGATGAGGAGGAAGTAACGTGGGGCGTTTTAGATTGGTCGCTTGCTATTTCAAAATCAACAGTGACAGTTATTTATATGTCCGTTATTGTGTGCTTGGTGGGAATGAGGCTTCAGGATCGCCTGCCGAAATAGGTATTGTTTCGGTAGGGCCTCTTGGGGGAACAAGTATGATGTTGAATCACGGATGAGGTGATCCTGCGCACCCGTTGGAGTGTATTCATAACAAACCAAACTTTATATTTTAACCTGTTCCCCGACGAAGTCTTGATGCTTTTAGTACGGATATAGTATGGGTCTTTCCGCGTGTTGGACCCTAAGAGGGAAAAGACAAGCATTCACTTCGTTCTCTTTTTGTCTCGTCTTGGCTGAGGAGGAAGTGACGTGGAGCGTTTCAGATTGGTCGCTTGCTATTTCAAAATCAACAGTGACAGTTATTTATATGTCCGTTCTTGTGTGCTTGGTGGGAATGAGGCTTCAGGATCGCCTGCCGAAATAGGTATTGTTTCGGTAGGGCCTCTTGGGGGAACAAGTATGATGTTGAATCACGGATGAGGCGATCCTGCGCACCCGTTGGAGTGTATTCATAACAAACCAAACTTTATATTTTAACCTGTTCCCCGACGAAGTCTTGATGATTTTAGTACGGATATAGTATGGGTCTTTCCGCGTGTTGGACCCTAAGAGGGAAAAGACAAGCATTCACTTCGTTCTCTTTTTGTCTCGTCTTGGCTGAGGAGGAAGTGACGTGGGGCGTTTCAGATTGGTCGCTTGCTATTTCAAAATCAACAGTGACAGTTATTTATATGTCCGTTCTTGTGTGCTTGGTGGGAATGAGGCTTCAGGATCGCCTGCCGAAATAGGTATTGTTTCGGTAGGGCCTCTTGGGGGAACAAGTATGATGTTGAATCACGGATGAGGCGATCCTGCGCACCCGTTGGAGTGTATTCATAACAAACCAAACTTTATATTTTAACCTGTTCCCCGACGAAGTCTTGATGCTTTTAGTACGGATATAGTATGGGTCTTTCCGCGTGTTGGACCCTAAGAGGGAAAAGACAAGCATTCACTTCGTTCTCTTTTTGTCTCGTCTTGGCTGAGGAGGAAGTGACGTGGGGCGTTTCAGATTGGTCGCTTGCTATTTCAAAATCAACAGTGACAGTTATTTATATGTCCGTTCTTGTGTGCTTGGTGGGAATGAGGCTTCAGGATCGCCTGCCGAAATAGGTATTGTTTCGGTAGGGCCTCTTGGGGGAACAAGTATGATGTTGAATCACGGATGAGGCGATCCTGCGCACCCGTTGGAGTGTATTCATAACAAACCAAACTTTATATTTTAACCTGTTCCCCGACGAAGTCTTGATGCTTTTAGTACGGATATAGTATGGGTCTTTCCGCGTGTTGGACCCTAAGAGGGAAAAGACAAGCATTCACTTCGTTCTCTTTTTGTCTCGTCTTGGCTGAGGAGGAAGTGACGTAGGGCGTTTCAGATTGGTCGCTTGCTATTTCAAAATCAACAGTGACAGTTATTTATATGTCCGTTATTGTGTGCTTGGTGGGAATGAGGCTTCAGGATCGCCTGCCGAAATAGGTATTGTTTCGGTAGGGCCTCTTGGGGGAACAAGTATGATGTTGAATCACGGATGAGGCGATCCTGCGCACCCGTTGGAGTGTATTCATAACAAACCAAACTTTATATTTTAACCTGTTCCCCGACGAAGTCTTGATGCTTTTAGTACGGATATAGTATGGGTCTTTCCATGTGTTGGGCCCTAAGAGGGAAAAGACAAGCATTCACTTCGTTCTCTTTTTGTCTCGTCTTGGCTGAGGAGGAAGTGACGTAGGGCGTTTCAGATTGGTCGCTTGCTATTTCAAAATCAACAGTGACAGTTATTTATATGTCCGTTCTTGTGTGCTTGGTGGGAATGAGGCTTCAGGATCGCCTGCCGAAATAGGTATTGTTTCGGTAGGGCCTCTTGGGGGAACAAGTATGATGTTGAATCACGGATGAGGCGATCCTGCGCACCCGTTGGAGTGTATTCATAACAAACCAAACTTTATATTTTAACCTGTTCCCCGACGAAGTCTTGATGCTTTTAGTACGGATATAGTATGGGTCTTTCCACGTGTTGGGCCCTAAGAGGGAAAAGACAAGCATTCACTTCGTTCTGTTTTTGTCTCGTCTTGGCTGAGGAGGAAGTGACGTGGGGCGTTTCAGATTGGTCGCTTGCTATTTCAAAATCAACAGTGACAGTTATTTATATGTCCGTTATTGTGTGCTTGGTGGGAATGAGGCTTCAGGATCGCCTGCCGAAATAGGTATTGTTTCGGTAGGGCCTCTTGGGGGAACAAGTATGATGTTGAATCACGGATGAGGCGATCCTGCGCACCCGTTGGAGTGTATTCATAACAAACCAAACTTTATATTTTAACCTGTTCCCCGACGAAGTCTTGATGCTTTTAGTACGGATATAGTATGGGTCTTTCCACGTGTTGGGCCCTAAGAGGGAAAAGACAAGCATTCACTTCGTTCTCTTTTTGTCTCGTCTTGGCTGAGGAGGAAGTGACGTAGGGCGTTTCAGATTGGTCGCTTGCTATTTCAAAATCAACAGTGACAGTTATTTATATGTCCGTTCTTGTGTGCTTGGTGGGAATGAGGCTTCAAGATCGCCTGCCGAAATAGGTATTGTTTCGGTAGGGCCTCTTGGGGGAACAAGTATGATGTTGAATCACGGATGAGGCGATCCTGCGCACCCGTTGGAGTGTATTCATAACAAACCAAACTTTATATTTTAACCTGTTCCCCGACGAAGTCTTGATGCTTTTAGTACGGATATAGTATGGGTCTTTCCACGTGTTGGGCCCTAAGAGGGAAAAGACAAGCATTCACTTCGTTCTGTTTTTGTCTCGTCTTGGCTGAGGAGGAAGTGACGTGGGGCGTTTAAGATTGGTCGCTTGCTATTTCAAAATCAACAGTGACAGTTATTTATATGTCCGTTCTTGTGTGCTTGGTGGGAATGAGGCTTCAGAATCGCCTGCCGAAATAGGTATTGTTTCGGTAGGGCCTCTTGGGGGAACAAGTATGATGTTGAATCACGGATGAGGCGATCCTGCGCACCCGTTGGAGTGTATTCATAACAAACCAAACTTTATATTTTAACCTGTTCCCCGACGAAGTCTTGATGCTTTTAGTACGGATATAGTATGGGTCTTTCCACGTGTTGGGCCCTAAGAGGGAAAAGACAAGCATTCACTTCGTTCTCTTTTTGTCTCGTCTTGGCTGAGGAGGAAGTGACGTAGGGCGTTTCAGATTGGTCGCTTGCTATTTCAAAATCAACAGTGACAGTTATTTATATGTCCGTTATTGTGTGCTTGGTGGGAATGAGGCTTCAGGATCGCCTGCCGAAATAGGTATTGTTTCGGTAGGGCCTCTTGGGGGAACAAGTATGATGTTGAATCACGGATGAGGCGATCCTGCGCACCCGTTGGAGTGTATTCATAACAAACCAAACTTTATATTTTAACCTGTTCCCCGACGAAGTCTTGATGCTTTTAGTACGGATATAGTATGGGTCTTTCCGCGTGTTGGACCCTAAGAGGGAAAAGACAAGCATTCACTTCGTTCTCTTTTTGTCTCGTCTTGGCTGAGGAGGAAGTGACGTGGAGCGTTTCAGATTGGTCGGTTGCTATTTCAAAATCAACAGTGACAGTTATTTATATGTCCGTTCTTGTGTGCTTGGTGGGAATGAGGCTTCAGGATCGCCTGCCGAAATAGGTATTGTTTCGGTAGGGCCTCTTGGGGGAACAAGTATGATGTTGAATCACGGATGAGGCGATCCTGCGCACCCGTTGGAGTGTATTCATAACAAACCAAACTTTATATTTTAACCTGTTCCCCGACGAAGTCTTGATGATTTTAGTACGGATATAGTATGGGTCTTTCCGCGTGTTGGACCCTAAGAGGGAAAAGACAAGCATTCACTTCGTTCTCTTTTTGTCTCGTCTTGGCTGAGGAGGAAGTGACGTGGGGCGTTTCAGATTGGTCGCTTGCTATTTCAAAATCAACAGTGACAGTTATTTATATGTCCGTTCTTGTGTGCTTGGTGGGAATGAGGCTTCAGGATCGCCTGCCGAAATAGGTATTGTTTCGGTAGGGCCTCTTGGGGGAACAAGTATGATGTTGAATCACGGATGAGGCGATCCTGCGCACCCGTTGGAGTGTATTCATAACAAACCAAACTTTATATTTTAACCTGTTCCCCGACGAAGTCTTGATGCTTTTAGTACGGATATAGTATGGGTCTTTCCGCGTGTTGGACCCTAAGAGGGAAAAGACAAGCATTCACTTCGTTCTCTTTTTGTCTCGTCTTGGCTGAGGAGGAAGTGACGTGGGGCGTTTCAGATTGGTCGCTTGCTATTTCAAAATCAACAGTGACAGTTATTTATATGTCCGTTCTTGTGTGCTTGGTGGGAATGAGGCTTCAGGATCGCCTGCCGAAATAGGTATTGTTTCGGTAGGGCCTCTTGGGGGAACAAGTATGATGTTGAATCACGGATGAGGCGATCCTGCGCACCCGTTGGAGTGTATTCATAACAAACCAAACTTTATATTTTAACCTGTTCCCCGACGAAGTCTTGATGCTTTTAGTACGGATATAGTATGGGTCTTTCCACGTGTTGGGCCCTAAGAGGGAAAAGACAAGCATTCACTTCGTTCTGTTTTTGTCTCGTCTTGGCTGAGGAGGAAGTGACGTGGGGCGTTTCAGATTGGTCGCTTGCTATTTCAAAATCAACAGTGACAGTTATTTATATGTCCGTTATTGTGTGCTTGGTGGGAATGAGGCTTCAGGATCGCCTGCCGAAATAGGTATTGTTTCGGTAGGGCCTCTTGGGGGAACAAGTATGATGTTGAATCACGGATGAGGCGATCCTGCGCACCCGTTGGAGTGTATTCATAACAAACCAAACTTTATATTTTAACCTGTTCCCCGACGAAGTCTTGATGCTTTTAGTACGGATATAGTATGGGTCTTTCCGCGTGTTGGACCCTAAGAGGGAAAAGACAAGCATTCACTTCGTTCTCTTTTTGTCTCGTCTTGGCTGAGGAGGAAGTGACGTAGGGCGTTTCAGATTGGTCGCTTGCTATTTCAAAATCAACAGTGACAGTTATTTATATGTCCGTTATTGTGTGCTTGGTGGGAATGAGGCTTCAGGATCGCCTGCCGAAATAGGTATTGTTTCGGTAGGGCCTCTTGGGGGAACAAGTATGATGTTGAATCACGGATGAGGCGATCCTGCGCACCCGTTGGAGTGTATTCATAACAAACCAAACTTTATATTTTAACCTGTTCCCCGACGAAGTCTTGATGCTTTTAGTACGGATATAGTATGGGTCTTTCCACGTGTTGGGCCCTAAGAGGGAAAAGACAAGCATTCACTTCGTTCTCTTTTTGTCTCGTCTTGGCTGAGGAGGAAGTGACGTAGGGCGTTTCAGATTGGTCGCTTGCTATTTCAAAATCAACAGTGACAGTTATTTATATGTCCGTTCTTGTGTGCTTGGTGGGAATGAGGCTTCAGGATCGCCTGCCGAAATAGGTATTGTTTCGGTAGGGCCTCTTGGGGGAACAAGTATGATGTTGAATCACGGATGAGGCGATCCTGCGCACCCGTTGGAGTGTATTCATAACAAACCAAACTTTATATTTTAACCTGTTCCCCGACGAAGTCTTGATGCTTTTAGTACGGATATAGTATGGGTCTTTCCACGTGTTGGACCCTAAGAGGGAAAAGACAAGCATTCACTTCGTTCTCTTTTTGTCTCGTCTTGGCTGAGGAGGAAGTGACGTAGGGCGTTTCAGATTGGTCGCTTGCTATTTCAAAATCAACAGTGACAGTTATTTATATGTCCGTTATTGTGTGCTTGATGGGAATGAGGCTTCAGGATCGCCTGCCGAAATAGGTATTGTTTCGGTAGGGCCTCTTTGGGGAACAAGTATGATGTTGAATCACGGATGAGGCGATCCTGCGCACCCGTTGGAGTGTATTCATAACAAACCAAACTTTATATTTTAACCTGTTCCCCGACGAAGTCTTGATGCTTTTAGTACGGATATAGTATGGGTCTTTCCACGTGTTGGGCCCTAAGAGGGAAAAGACAAGCATTCACTTCGTTCTCTTTTTGTCTCGTCTTGGCTGAGGAGGAAGTGACGTGGGGCGTTTCAGATTGGTCGCTTGCTATTTCAAAATCAACAGTGACAGTTATTTATATGTCCGTTCTTGTGTGCTTGGTGGGAATGAGGCTTCAGAATCGCCTGCCGAAATAGGTATTGTTTCGGTAGGGCCTCTTGGGGGAACAAGTATGATGTTGAATCACGGATGAGGCGATCCTGCGCACCCGTTGGAGTGTATTCATAACAAACCAAACTTTATATTTTAACCTGTTCCCCGACGAAGTCTTGATGCTTTTAGTACGGATATAGTATGGGTCTTTCCACGTGTTGGGCCCTAAGAGGGAAAAGACAAGCATTCACTTCGTTCTCTTTTTGTCTCGTCTTGGCTGAGGAGGAAGTGACGTAGGGCGTTTCAGATTGGTCGCTTGCTATTTCAAAATCAACAGTGACAGTTATTTATATGTCCGTTATTGTGTGCTTGGTGGGAATGAGGCTTCAGGATCGCCTGCCGAAATAGGTATTGTTTCGGTAGGGCCTCTTGGGGGAACAAGTATGATGTTGAATCACGGATGAGGCGATCCTGCGCACCCGTTGGAGTGTATTCATAACAAACCAAACTTTATATTTTAACCTGTTCCCCGACGAAGTCTTGATGCTTTTAGTACGGATATAGTATGGGTCTTTCCGCGTGTTGGACCCTAAGAGGGAAAAGACAAGCATTCACTTCGTTCTCTTTTTGTCTCGTCTTGGCTGAGGAGGAAGTGACGTAGGGCGTTTCAGATTGGTCGCTTGCTATTTCAAAATCAACAGTGACAGTTATTTATATGTCCGTTGTTGTGTGCTTGGTGGGAATGAGGCTTCAGGATCGCCTGCCGAAATAGGTATTGTTTCGGTAGGGCCTCTTGGGGGAACAAGTATGATGTTGAATCACGGATGAGGCGATCCTGCGCACCCGTTGGAGTGTATTCATAACAAACCAAACTTTATATTTTAACCTGTTCCCCAACGAAGTCTTGATGCTTTTAGTACGGATATAGTATGGGTCTTTCCGCGTGTTGGACCCTCAGAGGGAAAAGACAAGCATTGACTTTGTTCTCTTTTTGTCTCGTCTTGGCTGAGGAGGAAGTGATGGAGGGCGTTTCAGATTGGTCGCTTGCTATTTCAAAATCAACAGTGACAGTTATTTATATGTCCGTTCTTGTGTGCTTGGTGGGAATGAAGCTTCAGGATCGCCTGCCGAAATAGGTATTGTTTCGGTAGGGCCTCTTGGGGGAACAAGTATGATGTTGAATCACGGATGAGGCGATCCTGCGCACCCGTTGGAGTGTATTCATAACAAACCAAACTTTATATTTTAACCTGTTCCCCGACGAAGTCTTGATGCTTTTAGTACGGATATAGTATGGGTCTTTCCGCGTGTTGGACCCTAAGAGGGAAAAGACAAGCATTCACTTCGTTCTCTTTTTGTCTCGTCTTGGCTGAGGAGGAAGTGACGTAGGGCGTTTCAGATTGGTCGCTTGCTATTTCAAAATCAACAGTGACAGTTATTTATATGTCCGTTCTTGTGTGCTTGGTGGGAATGAGGCTTCAGAATCGCCTGCCGAAATAGGTATTGTTTCGGTAGGGCCTCTTGGGGGAACAAGTATGATGTTGAATCACGGATGAGGCGATCCTGCGCACCCGTTGGAGTGTATTCATAACAAACCAAACTTTATATTTTAACCTGTTCCCCGACGAAGTCTTGATGCTTTTAGTACGGATATAGTATGGGTCTTTCCACGTGTTGGGCCCTAAGAGGGAAAAGACAAGCATTCACTTCGTTCTCTTTTTGTCTCGTCTTGGCTGAGGAGGAAGTGACGTAGGGCGTTTCAGATTGGTCGCTTGCTATTTCAAAATCAACAGTGACAGTTATTTATATGTCCGTTCTTGTGTGCTTGGTGGGAATGAGGCTTCAGAATCGCCTGCCGAAATAGGTATTGTTTCGGTAGGGCCTCTTGGGGGAACAAGTATGATGTTGAATCACGGATGAGGCGATCCTGCGCACCCGTTGGAGTGTATTCATAACAAACCAAACTTTATATTTTAACCTGTTCCCCGACGAAGTCTTGATGCTTTTAGTACGGATATAGTATGGGTCTTTCCACGTGTTGGGCCCTAAGAGGGAAAAGACAAGCATTCACTTCGTTCTCTTTTTGTCTCGTCTTGGCTGAGGAGGAAGTGACGTAGGGCGTTTCAGATTGGTCGCTTGCTATTTCAAAATCAACAGTGACAGTTATTTATATGTCCGTTATTGTGTGCTTGGTGGGAATGAGGCTTCAGGATCGCCTGCCGAAATAGGTATTGTTTCGGTAGGGCCTCTTGGGGGAACAAGTATGATGTTGAATCACGGATGAGGCGATCCTGCGCACCCGTTGGAGTGTATTCATAACAAACCAAACTTTATATTTTAACCTGTTCCCCAACGAAGTCTTGATGCTTTTAGTACGGATATAGTATGGGTCTTTCCGCGTGTTGGACCCTAAGAGGGAAAAGACAAGCATTCACTTTGTTCTCTTTTTGTCTCGTCTTGGCTGAGGAGGAAGTGACGGAGGGCGTTTCAGATTGGTCGCTTGCTATTTCAAAATCAACAGTGACAGTTATTTATATGTCCGTTCTTGTGTGCTTGGTGGGAATGAAGCTTCAGGATCGCCTGCCGAAATAGGTATTGTTTCGGTAGGGCCTCTTGGGGGAACAAGTATGATGTTGAATCACGGATGAGGCGATCCTGCGCACCCGTTGGAGTGTATTCATAACAAACCAAACTTTATATTTTAACCTGTTCCCCGACGAAGTCTTGATGCTTTTAGTACGGATATAGTATGGGTCTTTCCGCGTGTTGGACCCTAAGAGGGAAAAGACAAGCATTCACTTCGTTCTCTTTTTGTCTCGTCTTGGCTGAGGAGGAAGTGACGTAGGGCGTTTCAGATTGGTCGCTTGCTATTTCAAAATCAACAGTGACAGTTATTTATATGTCCGTTCTTGTGTGCTTGGTGGGAATGAGGCTTCAGAATCGCCTGCCGAAATAGGTATTGTTTCGGTAGGGCCTCTTGGGGGAACAAGTATGATGTTGAATCACGGATGAGGCGATCCTGCGCACCCGTTGGAGTGTATTCATAACAAACCAAACTTTATATTTTAACCTGTTCCCCGACGAAGTCTTGATGCTTTTAGTACGGATATAGTATGGGTCTTTCCACGTGTTGGGCCCTAAGAGGGAAAAGACAAGCATTCACTTCGTTCTCTTTTTGTCTCGTCTTGGCTGAGGAGGAAGTGACGTAGGGCGTTTCAGATTGGTCGCTTGCTATTTCAAAATCAACAGTGACAGTTATTTATATGTCCGTTATTTTGTGCTTGGTGGGAATGAGGCTTCAGGATCGCCTGCCGAAATAGGTATTGTTTCGGTAGGGCCTCTTGGGGGAACAAGTATGATGTTGAATCACGGATGAGGCGATCCTGCGCACCCGTTGGAGTGTATTCATAACAAACCAAACTTTATATTTTAACCTGTTCCCCGACGAAGTCTTGATGCTTTTAGTACGGATATAGTATGGGTCTTTCCGCGTGTTGGACCCTAAGAGGGAAAAGACAAGCATTCACTTTGTTCTCTTTTTGTCTCGTCTTGGCTGAGGAGGAAGTGACGTAGGGCGTTTCAGATTGGTCGCTTGCTATTTCAAAATCAACAGTGACAGTTATTTATATGTCCGTTCTTGTGTGCTTGGTGGGAATGAAGCTTCAGGATCGCCTGCCGAAATAGGTATTGTTTCGGTAGCGCCTCTTGGGGGAACAAGTATGATGTTGAATCACGGATGAGGCGATCCTGCGCACCCGTTGGAGTGTATTCATAACAAACCAAACTTTATATTTTAACCTGTTCCCCGACGAAGTCTTGATGCTTTTAGTACGGATATAGTATGGGTCTTTCCGCGTGTTGGACCCTAAGAGGGAAAAGACAAGCATTCACTTCGTTCTCTTTTTGTCTCGTCTTGGCTGAGGAGGAAGTGACGTAGGGCGTTTCAGATTGGTCGCTTGCTATTTCAAAATCAACAGTGACAGTTATTTATATGTCCGTTATTGTGTGCTTGGTGGGAATGAGGCTTCAGGATCGCCTGCCGAAATAGGTATTGTTTCGGTAGGGCCTCTTGGGGGAACAAGTATGATGTTGAATCACGGATGAGGCGATCCTGCGCACCCGTTGGAGTGTATTCATAACAAACCAAACTTTATATTTTAACCTGTTCCCCGACGAAGTTTTGATGCTTTTAGTACGGATATAGTATGGGTCTTTCCGCGTGTTGGACCCTAAGAGGGAAAAGACAAGCATTCACTTTGTTCTCATTTGTCTCGTCTTGGCTGAGGAGGAAGTGACGTAGGGCGTTTCAGATTGGTCGCTTGCTATTTCAAAATCAACAGTGACAGTTATTTATATGTCCGTTCTTGTGTGCTTGGTGGGAATGAAGCTTCAGGATCGCCTGCCGAAATAGGTATTGTTTCGGTAGGGCCTCTTGGGGGAACAAGTATGATGTTGAATCACGGATGAGGCGATCCTGCGCACCCGTTGGAGTGTATTCATAACAAACCAAACTTTATATTTTAACCTGTTCCCCGACGAAGTCTTGATGCTTTTAGTACGGATATAGTATGGGTCTTTCCACGTGTTGGGCCCTAAGAGGGAAAAGACAAGCATTCACTTCGTTCTCTTTTTGTCTCGTCTTGGCTGAGGAGGAAGTGACGTGGGGCGTTTCAGATTGGTCGCTTGCTATTTCAAAATCAACAGTGACAGTTATTTATATGTCCGTTATTGTGTGCTTGGTGGGAATGAGGCTTCAGGATCGCCTGCCGAAATAGGTATTGTTTCGGTAGGGCCTCTTGGGGGAACAAGTATGATGTTGAATCACGGATGAGGCGATCCTGCGCACCCGTTGGAGTGTATTCATAACAAACCAAACTTTATATTTTAAGCTGTTCCCCGACGAAGTCTTGATGCTTTTAGTACGGATATAGTATGGGTCTTTCCGCGTGTTGGACCCTAAGAGTGAAAAGACAAGCATTCACTTCGTTCTCTTTTTGTCTCGTCTTGGCTGAGGAGGAAGTGACGTAGGGCGTTTCAGATTGGTCGCTTGCTATTTCAAAATCAACAGTGACAGTTATTTATATGTCCGTTATTTTGTGCTTGGTGGGAATGAGGCTTCAGGATCGCCTGCCGAAATAGGTATTGTTTCGGTAGGGCCTCTTGGGGGAACAAGTATGATGTTGAATCACGGATGAGGCGATCCTGCGCACCCGTTGGAGTGTATTCATAACAAACCAAACTTTATATTTTAACCTGTTCCCCGACGAAGTCTTGATGCTTTTAGTACGGATATAGTATGGGTCTTTCCACGTGTTGGGCCCTAAGAGGGAAAAGACAAGCATTCACTTCGTTCTCTTTTTGTCTCGTCTTGGCTGAGGAGGAAGTGACGTGGGGCGTTTCAGATTGGTCGCTTGCTATTTCAAAATCAACAGTGACAGTTATTTATATGTCCGTTCTTGTGTGCTTGGTGGGAATGAGGCTTCAGGATCGCCTGCCGAAATAGGTATTGTTTCGGTAGGGCCTCTTGGGGGAACAAGTATGATGTTGAATCACGGATGAGGCGATCCTGCGCACCCGTTGGAGTGTATTCATAACAAACCAAACTTTATATTTTAACCTGTTCCCCGACGAAGTCTTGATGCTTTTAGTACGGATATAGTATGGGTCTTTCCGCGTGTTGGACCCTAAGAGGGAAAAGACAAGCATTCACTTCGTTCTCTTTTTGTCTCGACTTGGCTGAGGAGGAAGTGATGTAGGGCGTTTCAGATTGGTCGCTTGCTATTTCAAAATCAACAGTGACAGTTATTTATATGTCCGTTATTGTGTGCTTGGTGGGAATGAGGCTTCAGGATCGCCTGCCGAAATAGGTATTGTTTCGGTAGGGCCTCTTGGGGGAACAAGTATGATGTTGAATCACGGATGAGGCGATCCTGCGCACCCGTTGGAGTGTATTCATAACAAACCAAACTTTATATTTTAACCTGTTCCCCGACGAAGTCTTGATGCTTTTAGTACGGATATAGTATGGGTCTTTCCGCGTGTTGGACCCTAAGAGGGAAAAGACAAGCATTCACTTCGTTCTCTTTTTGTCTCGTCTTGGCTGAGGAGGAAGTGACGTAGGGCGTTTCAGATTGGTCGCTTGCTATTTCAAAATCAACAGTGACAGTTATTTATATGTCCGTTCTTGTGTGCTTGGTGGGAATGAGGTTTCAGGATCGCCTGCCGAAATAGGTATTGTTTCGGTAGGGCCTCTTGGGGGAACAAGTATGATGTTGAATCACGGATGAGGCGATCCTGCGCACCCGTTGGAGTGTATTCATAACAAACCAAACTTTATATTTTAACCTGTTCCCCGACGAAGTCTTGATGCTTTTAGTACGGATATAGTATGGGTCTTTCCGCGTGTTGGACCCTAAGAGGGAAAAGACAAGCATTCATTTCGTTCTCTTTTTGTCTCGTCTTGGCTGAGGAGGAAGTGACGTGGGGCGTTTCAGATTGGTCGCTTGCTATTTCAAAATCAACAGTGACAGTTATTTATATGTCCGTTATTGTGTGCTTGGTGGGAATGAGGCTTCAGGATCGCCTGCCGAAATAGGTATTGTTTCGGTAGGGCCTCTTGGGGGAACAAGTATGATGTTGAATCACGGATGAGGCGATCCTGCGCACCCGTTGGAGTGTATTCATAACAAACCAAACTTTATATTTTAAGCTGTTCCCCGACGAAGTCTTGATGCTTTTAGTACGGATATAGTATGGGTCTTTCCACGTGTTGGGCCCTAAGAGGGAAAAGACAAGCATTCACTTCGTTCTCTTTTTGTCTCGTCTTGGCTGAGGAGGAAGTGACGTGGGGCGTTTCAGATTGGTCGCTTGCTATTTCAAAATCAACAGTGACAGTTATTTATATGTCCGTTATTGTGTGCTTGGTGGGAATGAGGCTTCATGATCGCCTGCCGAAATAGGTATTGTTTCGGTAGGGCCACTTGGGGGAACAAGTATGATGTTGAATCACGGATGAGGCGATCCTGCGCACCCGTTGGAGTGTATTCATAACAAACCAAACTTTATATTTTAACCTGTTCCCCGACGAAGTCTTGATGCTTTTAGTACGGATATAGTATGGGTCTTTCCGCGTGTTGGACCCTAAGAGGGAAAAGACAAGCATTCACTTCGTTCTCTTTTTGTCTCGTCTTGGCTGAGGAGGAAGTGACGTAGGGCGTTTCAGATTGGTCGCTTGCTATTTCAAAATCAACAGTGACAGTTATTTATATGTCCGTTCTTGTGTGCTTGGTGGGAATGAGGTTTCAGGATCGCCTGCCGAAATAGGTATTGTTTCGGTAGGGCCTCTTGTGGGAACAAGTATGATGTTGAATCACGGATGAGGCGATCCTGCGCACCCGTTGGAGTGTATTCATAACAAACCAAACTTTATATTTTAACCTGTTCCCCGACGAAGTCTTGATGCTTTTAGTACGGATATAGTATGGGTCTTTCCGCGTGTTGGACCCTAAGAGGGAAAAGACAAGCATTCACTTCGTTCTCTTTTTGTCTCGTCTTGGCTGAGGAGGAAGTGACGTGGGGCGTTTCAGATTGGTCGCTTGCTATTTCAAAATCAACAGTGACAGTTATTTATATGTCCGTTATTGTGTGCTTGGTGGGAATGAGGCTTCAGGATCGCCTGCCGAAATAGGTATTGTTTCGGTAGGGCCTCTTGGGGGAACAAGTATGATGTTGAATCACGGATGAGGCGATCCTGCGCACCCGTTGGAGCGTATTCATAACAAACCAAACTTTATATTTTAACCTGTTCCCCGACGAAGTCTTGATGCTTTTAGTACGGATATAGTATGGGTCTTTCCACGTGTTGGGCCCTAAGAGGGAAAAGACAAGCATTCACTTCGTTCTCTTTTTGTCTCGTCTTGGCTGAGGAGGAAGTGACGTGGGGCGTTTCAGATTGGTCGCTTGCTATTTCAAAATCAACAGTGACAGTTATTTATATGTCCGTTATTGTGTGCTTGGTGGGAATGAGGATTCAGGATCGCCTGCCGAAATAGGTATTGTTTCGGTAGGGCCTCTTGGGGGAACAAGTATGATGTTGAATCACGGATGAGGCGATCCTGTGCACCCATTGTAGTGTATTCATAACAAACCAAACTTTATATTTTAACCTGTTCCCCGACGAAGTCTTGATGCTTTTAGTACGGATATAGTATGGGTCTTTCCGCGTGTTGGACCCTAAGAGGGAAAAGACAAGCATTCACTTCGTTCTCTTTTTGTCTCGTCTTGGCTGAGGAGGAAGTGACGTGGGGCGTTTCAGATTGGTCGCTTGCTATTTCAAAATCAACAGTGACAGTTATTTATATGTCCGTTATTGTGTGCTTGGTGGGAATGAGGCTTCAGGATCGCCTGCCGAAATAGGTATTGTTTCGGTAGGGCCTCTTGGGGGAACAAGTATGATGTTGAATCACGGATGAGGCGATCCTGCGCACCCGTTGGAGTCTATTCATAACAAACCAAACTTTATATTTTAACCTGTTCCCCGACGAAGTCTTGATGCTTTTAGTACGGGTATAGTATGGGTCTTTCCGCGTGTTGGACCCTAAGAGGGAAAAGACAAGCATTCACTTCGTTCTCTTTTTGTCTCCTCTTGGCTGAGGAGGAAGTGACGTGGGGCGTTTCAGATTGGTCGCTTGCTATTTCAAAATCAACAGTGACAGTTATTTATATGTCCGTTATTGTGTGCTTGGTGGGAATGAGGCTTCAGGATCGCCTGCCGAAATAGGTATTGTTTCGGTAGGGCCTCTTGGGGGAACAAGTATGATGTTGAATCACGGATGAGGCGATCCTGCGCACCCGTTGGAGTGTATTCATAACAAACCAATCTTTATATTTTAACCTGTTCCCCGACGAAGTCTTGATGCTTTTAGTACGGATATAGTATGGGTCTTTCCACGTGTTGGGTCCTAAGAGGGAAAAGACAAGCATTCACTTCGTTCTCTTTTTGTCTCGTCTTGGCTGAGGAGGAAGTGACGTGGAGCGTTTCAGAATGGTCGCTTGCTATTTCAAAATCAACAGTGACAGTTATTTATATGTCCGTTCTTGTGTGCTTGGTGGGAATGAGGCTTCAGGATCGCCTGCCGAAATAGGTATTGTTTCGGTAGGGCCTCTTGGGGGAACAAGTATGATGTTGAATCACGGATGAGGCGATCCTGCGCACCCGTTGGAGTGTATTCATAACAAACCAAACTTTATATTTTAACCTGTTCCCCGACGAAGTCTTGATGATTTTAGTACGGATATAGTATGGGTCTTTCCGCGTGTTGGACCCTAAGAGGGAAAAGACAAGCATTCACTTCGTTCTCTTTTTGTCTCGTCTTGGCTGAGGAGGAAGTGACGTGGGGCGTTTCAGATTGGTCGCTTGCTATTTCAAAATCAACAGTGACAGTTATTTATATGTCCGTTCTTGTGTGCTTGGTGGGAATGAGGCTTCAGGATCGCCTGCCGAAATAGGTATTGTTTCGGTAGGGCCTCTTGGGGGAACAAGTATGATGTTGAATCACGGATGAGGCGATCCTGCGCACCCGTTGGAGTGTATTCATAACAAACCAAACTTTATATTTTAACCTGTTCCCCGACGAAGTCTTGATGCTTTTAGTACGGATATAGTATGGGTCTTTCCGCGTGTTGGACCCTAAGAGGGAAAAGACAAGCATTCACTTCGTTCTCTTTTTGTCTCGTCTTGGCTGAGGAGGAAGTGACGTGGGGCGTTTCAGATTGGTCGCTTGCTATTTCAAAATCAACAGTGACAGTTATTTATATGTCCGTTCTTGTGTGCTTGGTGGGAATGAGGCTTCAGGATCGCCTGCCGAAATAGGTATTGTTTCGGTAGGGCCTCTTGGGGGAACAAGTATGATGTTGAATCACGGATGAGGCGATCCTGCGCACCCGTTGGAGTGTATTCATAACAAACCAAACTTTATATTTTAACCTGTTCCCCGACGAAGTCTTGATGCTTTTAGTACGGATATAGTATGGGTCTTTCCGCGTGTTGGACCCTAAGAGGGAAAAGACAAGCATTCACTTCGTTCTCTTTTTGTCTCGTCTTGGCTGAGGAGGAAGTGACGTAGGGCGTTTCAGATTGGTCGCTTGCTATTTCAAAATCAACAGTGACAGTTATTTATATGTCCGTTATTGTGTGCTTGGTGGGAATGAGGCTTCAGGATCGCCTGCCGAAATAGGTATTGTTTCGGTAGGGCCTCTTGGGGGAACAAGTATGATGTTGAATCACGGATGAGGCGATCCTGCGCACCCGTTGGAGTGTATTCATAACAAACCAAACTTTATATTTTAACCTGTTCCCCGACGAAGTCTTGATGCTTTTAGTACGGATATAGTATGGGTCTTTCCATGTGTTGGGCCCTAAGAGGGAAAAGACAAGCATTCACTTCGTTCTCTTTTTGTCTCGTCTTGGCTGAGGAGGAAGTGACGTAGGGCGTTTCAGATTGGTCGCTTGCTATTTCAAAATCAACAGTGACAGTTATTTATATGTCCGTTCTTGTGTGCTTGGTGGGAATGAGGCTTCAGGATCGCCTGCCGAAATAGGTATTGTTTCGGTAGGGCCTCTTGGGGGAACAAGTATGATGTTGAATCACGGATGAGGCGATCCTGCGCACCCGTTGGAGTGTATTCATAACAAACCAAACTTTATATTTTAACCTGTTCCCCGACGAAGTCTTGATGCTTTTAGTACGGATATAGTATGGGTCTTTCCACGTGTTGGGCCCTAAGAGGGAAAAGACAAGCATTCACTTCGTTCTGTTTTTGTCTCGTCTTGGCTGAGGAGGAAGTGACGTGGGGCGTTTCAGATTGGACGCTTGCTATTTCAAAATCAACAGTGACAGTTATTTATATGTCCGTTATTGTGTGCTTGGTGGGAATGAGGCTTCAGGATCGCCTGCCGAAATAGGTATTGTTTCGGTAGGGCCTCTTGGGGGAACAAGTATGATGTTGAATCACGGATGAGGCGATCCTGCGCACCCGTTGGAGTGTATTCATAACAAACCAAACTTTATATTTTAACCTGTTCCCCAACGAAGTCTTGATGCTTTTAGTACGGATATAGTATGGGTCTTTCCGCGTGTTGGACCCTAAGAGGGAAAAGACAAGCATTCACTTCGTTCTCTTTTTGTCTCGTCTTGGCTGAGGAGGAAGTGACGTAGGGCGTTTCAGATTGGTCGCTTGCTATTTCAAAATCAACAGTGACAGTTATTTATATGTCCGTTCTTGTGTGCTTGGTGGGAATGAGGCTTCAGAATCGCCTGCCGAAATAGGTATTGTTTCGGTAGGGCCTCTTGGGGGAACAAGTATGATGTTGAATCACGGATGAGGCGATCCTGCGCACCCGTTGGAGTGTATTCATAACAAACCAAACTTTATATTTTAACCTGTTCCCCGACGAAGTCTTGATGCTTTTAGTACGGATATAGTATGGGTCTTTCCGCGTGTTGGACCCTAAGAGGGAAAAGACAAGCATTCACTTCGTTCTCTTTTTGTCTCGTCTTGGCTGAGGAGGAAGTGACGTAGGGCGTTTCAGATTGGTCGCTTGCTATTTCAAAATCAACAGTGACAGTTATTTATATGTCCGTTATTGTGTGCTTGGTGGGAATGAGGCTTCAGGATCGCCTGCCGAAATAGGTATTGTTTCGGTAGGGCCTCTTGGGGGAACAAGTATGATGTTGAATCACGGATGAGGCGATCCTGCGCACCCGTTGGAGTGTATTCATAACAAACCAAACTTTATATTTTAACCTGTTCCCCGACGAAGTCTTGATGCTTTTAGTACGGATATAGTATGGGTCTTTCCACGTGTTGGGCCCTAAGAGGGAAAAGACAAGCATTCACTTCGTTCTCTTTTTGTCTCGTCTTGGCTGAGGAGGAAGTGACGTAGGGCGTTTCAGATTGGTCGCTTGCTATTTCAAAATCAACAGTGACAGTTATTTATATGTCCGTTCTTGTGTGCTTGGTGGGAATGAGGCTTCAGGATCGCCTGCCGAAATAGGTATTGTTTCGGTAGGGCCTCTTGGGGGAACAAGTATGATGTTGAATCACGGATGAGGCGATCCTGCGCACCCGTTGGAGTGTATTCATAACAAACCAAACTTTATATTTTAACCTGTTCCCCGACGAAGTCTTGATGCTTTTAGTACGGATATAGTATGGGTCTTTCCACGTGTTGGACCCTAAGAGGGAAAAGACAAGCATTCACTTCGTTCTCTTTTTGTCTCGTCTTGGCTGAGGAGGAAGTGACGTAGGGCGTTTCAGATTGGTCGCTTGCTATTTCAAAATCAACAGTGACAGTTATTTATATGTCCGTTATTGTGTGCTTGATGGGAATGAGGCTTCAGGATCGCCTGCCGAAATAGGTATTGTTTCGGTAGGGCCTCTTGGGGGAACAAGTATGATGTTGAATCACGGATGAGGCGATCCTGCGCACCCGTTGGAGTGTATTCATAACAAACCAAACTTTATATTTTAACCTGTTCCCCGACGAAGTCTTGATGCTTTTAGTACGGATATAGTATGGGTCTTTCCACGTGTTGGGCCCTAAGAGGGAAAAGACAAGCATTCACTTCGTTCTGTTTTTGTCTCGTCTTGGCTGAGGAGGAAGTGACGTGGGGCGTTTAAGATTGGTCGCTTGCTATTTCAAAATCAACAGTGACAGTTATTTATATGTCCGTTCTTGTGTGCTTGGTGGGAATGAGGCTTCAGAATCGCCTGCCGAAATAGGTATTGTTTCGGTAGGGCCTCTTGGGGGAACAAGTATGATGTTGAATCACGGATGAGGCGATCCTGCGCACCCGTTGGAGTGTATTCATAACAAACCAAACTTTATATTTTAACCTGTTCCCCGACGAAGTCTTGATGCTTTTAGTACGGATATAGTATGGGTCTTTCCACGTGTTGGGCCCTAAGAGGGAAAAGACAAGCATTCACTTCGTTCTCTTTTTGTCTCGTCTTGGCTGAGGAGGAAGTGACGTAGGGCGTTTCAGATTGGTCGCTTGCTATTTCAAAATCAACAGTGACAGTTATTTATATGTCCGTTATTGTGTGCTTGGTGGGAATGAGGCTTCAGGATCGCCTGCCGAAATAGGTATTGTTTCGGTAGGGCCTCTTGGGGGAACAAGTATGATGTTGAATCACGGATGAGGCGATCCTGCGCACCCGTTGGAGTGTATTCATAACAAACCAAACTTTATATTTTAACCTGTTCCCCGACGAAGTCTTGATGCTTTTAGTACGGATATAGTATGGGTCTTTCCGCGTGTTGGACCCTAAGAGGGAAAAGACAAGCATTCACTTCGTTCTCTTTTTGTCTCGTCTTGGCTGAGAAGGAAGTGACGTGGAGCGTTTCAGATTGGTCGCTTGCTATTTCAAAATCAACAGTGACAGTTATTTATATGTCCGTTCTTGTGTGCTTGGTGGGAATGAGGCTTCAGGATCGCCTGCCGAAATAGGTATTGTTTCGGTAGGGCCTCTTGGGGGAACAAGTATGATGTTGAATCACGGATGAGGCGATCCTGCGCACCCGTTGGAGTGTATTCATAACAAACCAAACTTTATATTTTAACCTGTTCCCCGACGAAGTCTTGATGCTTTTAGTACGGATATAGTATGGGTCTTTCCGCGTGTTGGACCCTAAGAGGGAAAAGACAAGCATTCACTTCGTTCTCTTTTTGTCTCGTCTTGGCTGAGGAGGAAGTGACGTAGGGCGTTTCAGATTGGTCGCTTGCTATTTCAAAATCAACAGTGACAGTTATTTATATGTCCGTTATTGTGTGCTTGGTGGGAATGAGGCTTCAGGATCGCCTGCCGAAATAGGTATTGTTTCGGTAGGGCCTCTTGGGGGAACAAGTATGATGTTGAATCACGGATGAGGCGATCCTGCGCACCCGTTGGAGTGTATTCATAACAAACCAAACTTTATATTTTAACCTGTTCCCCAACGAAGTCTTGATGCTTTTAGTACGGATATAGTATGGGTCTTTCCGCGTGTTGGACCCTAAGAGGGAAAAGACAAGCATTCACTTTGTTCTCTTTTTGTCTCGTCTTGGCTGAGGAGGAAGTGACGGAGGGCGTTTCAGATTGGTCGCTTGCTATTTCAAAATCAACAGTGACAGTTATTTATATGTCCGTTCTTGTGTGCTTGGTGGGAATGAAGCTTCAGGATCGCCTGCCGAAATAGGTATTGTTTCGGTAGGGCCTCTTGGGGGAACAAGTATGATGTTGAATCACGGATGAGGCGATCCTGCGCACCCGTTGGAGTGTATTCATAACAAACCAAACTTTATATTTTAACCTGTTCCCCGACGAAGTCTTGATGCTTTTAGTACGGATATAGTATGGGTCTTTCCGCGTGTTGGACCCTAAGAGGGAAAAGACAAGCATTCACTTCGTTCTCTTTTTGTCTCGTCTTGGCTGAGGAGGAAGTGACGTAGGGCGTTTCAGATTGGTCGCTTGCTATTTCAAAATCAACAGTGACAGTTATTTATATGTCCGTTCTTGTGTGCTTGGTGGGAATGAGGCTTCAGAATCGCCTGCCGAAATAGGTATTGTTTCGGTAGGGCCTCTTGGGGGAACAAGTATGATGTTGAATCACGGATGAGGCGATCCTGCGCACCCGTTGGAGTGTATTCATAACAAACCAAACTTTATATTTTAACCTGTTCCCCGACGAAGTCTTGATGCTTTTAGTACGGATATAGTATGGGTCTTTCCACGTGTTGGGCCCTAAGAGGGAAAAGACAAGCATTCACTTCGTTCTCTTTTTGTCTCGTCTTGGCTGAGGAGGAAGTGACGTAGGGCGTTTCAGATTGGTCGCTTGCTATTTCAAAATCAACAGTGACAGTTATTTATATGTCCGTTATTGTGTGCTTGGTGGGAATGAGGCTTCAGGATCGCCTGCCGAAATAGGTATTGTTTCGGTAGGGCCTCTTGGGGGAACAAGTATGATGTTGAATCACGGATGAGGCGATCCTGCGCACCCGTTGGAGTGTATTCATAACAAACCAAACTTTATATTTTAACCTGTTCCCCGACGAAGTCTTGATGCTTTTAGTACGGATATAGTATGGGTCTTTCCGCGTGTTGGACCCTAAGAGGGAAAAGACAAGCATTCACTTCGTTCTCTTTTTGTCTCGTCTTGGCTGAGGAGGAAGTGACGTAGGGCGTTTCAGATTGGTCGCTTGCTATTTCAAAATCAACAGTGACAGTTATTTATATGTCCGTTATTGTGTGCTTGGTGGGAATGAGGCTTCAGGATCGCCTGCCGAAATAGGTATTGTTTCGGTAGGGCCTCTTGGGGGAACAAGTATGATGTTGAATCACGGATGAGGCGATCCTGCGCACCCGTTGGAGTGTATTCATAACAAACCAAACTTTATATTTTAACCTGTTCCCCGACGAAGTCTTGATGCTTTTAGTACGGATATAGTATGGGTCTTTCCGCGTGTTGGACCCTAAGAGGGAAAAGACAAGCATTCACTTCGTTCTCTTTTTGTCTCGTCTTGGCTGAGGAGGAAGTGACGTAGGGCGTTTCAGATTGGTCGCTTGCTATTTCAAAATCAACAGTGACAGTTATTTATATGTCCGTTATTGTGTGCTTGGTGGGAATGAGGCTTCAGGATCGCCTGCCGAAATAGGTATTGTTTCGGTAGGGCCTCTTGGGGGAACAAGTATGATGTTGAATCACGGATGAGGCGATCCTGCGCACCCGTTGGAGTGTATTCATAACAAACCAAACTTTATATTTTAACCTGTTCCCCAACGAAGTCTTGATGCTTTTAGTACGGATATAGTATGGGTCTTTCCGCGTGTTGGACCCTAAGAGGGAAAAGACAAGCATTCACTTTGTTCTCTTTTTGTCTCGTCTTGGTTGAGGAGGAAGTGACGGAGGGCGTTTCTGATTGGTCGCTTGCTATTTCAAAATCAACAGTGACAGTTATTTATATGTCCGTTCTTGTGTGCTTGTTGGGAATGAAGCTTCAGGATCGCCTGCCGAAATAGGTAGTGTTTCGGTAGGGCCTCTTGGGGGAACAAGTATGATGTTGAATCACGGATGAGGCGATCCTGCGCACCCGTTGGAGTGTATTCATAACAAACCAAACTTTATATTTTAACCTGTTCCCCGACGAAGTCTTGATGCTTTTAGTACGGATATAGTATGGGTCTTTCCGCGTGTTGGACCCTAAGAGGGAAAAGACAAGCATTCACTTCGTTCTCTTTTTCTCTCGTCTTGGCTGAGGAGGAAGTGACGTAGGGCGTTTCAGATTGGTCGCTTGCTATTTCAAAATCAACAGTGACAGTTATTTATATGTCCGTTATTGTGTGCTTGGTGGGAATGAGGCTTCAGGATCGCCTGCCGAAATAGGTATTGTTTCGGTAGGGCCTCTTGGGGGAACAAGTATGATGTTGAATCACGGATGAGGCGATCCTGCGCACCCGTTGGAGTGTATTCATAACAAACCAAACTTTATATTTTAACCTGTTCCCCGACGAAGTCTTGATGCTTTTAGTACGGATATAGTATGGGTCTTTCCACGTGTTGGGCCCTAAGAGGGAAAAGACAAGCATTCACTTCGTTCTCTTTTTGTCTCGTCTTGGCTGAGGAGGAAGTGACGTGGGGCGTTTCAGATTGGTCGCTTGCTATTTCAAAATCAACAGTGACAGTTATTTATATGTCCGTTATTGTGTGCTTGGTGGGAATGAGGCTTCAGGATCGCCTGCCGAAATAGGTATTGTTTCGGTAGGGCCTCTTGGGGGAACAAGTATGATGTTGAATCACGGATGAGGCGATCCTGCGCACCCGTTGGAGTGTATTCATAACAAACCAAACTTTATATTTTAACCTGTTCCCCGACGAAGTCTTGATGCTTTTAGTACGGATATAGTATGGGTCTTTCCGCGTGTTGGACCCTAAGAGTGAAAAGACAAGCATTCACTTCGTTCTCTTTTTGTCTCGTCTTGGCTGAGGAGGAAGTGACGTAGGGCGTTTCAGATTGGTCGCTTGCTATTTCAAAATCAACAGTGACAGTTATTTATATGTCCGTTATTTTGTGCTTGGTGGGAATGAGGCTTCAGGATCGCCTGCCGAAATAGGTATTGTTTCGGTAGGGCCTCTTGGGGGAACAAGTATGATGTTGAATCACGGATGAGGCGATCCTGCGCACCCGTTGGAGTGTATTCATAACAAACCAAACTTTATATTTTAACCTGTTCCCCGACCAAGTCTTGATGCTTTTAGTACGGATATAGTATGGGTCTTTCCACGTGTTGGGCCCTAAGAGGGAAAAGACAAGCATTCACTTCGTTCTCTTTTTGTCTCGTCTTGGCTGAGGAGGAAGTGACGTGGGGCGTTTCAGATTGGTCGCTTGCTATTTCAAAATCAACAGTGACAGTTATTTATATGTCCGTTCTTGTGTGCTTGGTGGGAATGAGGCTTCAGGATCGCCTGCCGAAATAGGTATTGTTTCGGTAGGGCCTCTTGGGGGAACAAGTATGATGTTGAATCACGGATGAGGCGATCCTGCGCACCCGTTGGAGTGTATTCATAACAAACCAAACTTTATATTTTAACCTGTTCCCCGACGAAGTCTTGATGCTTTTAGTACGGATATAGTATGGGTCTTTCCGCGTGTTGGACCCTAAGAGGGAAAAGACAAGCATTCACTTCGTTCTCTTTTTGTCTCGTCTTGGCTGAGGAGGAAGTGACGTAGGGCGTTTCAGATTGGTCGCTTGCTATTTCAAAATCAACAGTGACAGTTATTTATATGTCCGTTATTGTGTGCTTGGTGGGAATGAGGCTTCAGGATTGCCTGCCGAAATAGGTATTGTTTCGGTAGGGCCTCTTGGGGGAACAAGTATGATGTTGAATCACGGATGAGGCGATCCTGCGCACCCGTTGGAGTGTATTCATAACAAACCAAACTTTATATTTTAACCTGTTCCCCGACGAAGTCTTGATGCTTTTAGTACGGATATAGTATGGGTCTTTCCGCGTGTTGGACCCTAAGAGGGAAAAGACAAGCATTCACTTCGTTCTCTTTTTGTCTCGTCTTGGCTGAGGAGGAAGTGACGTAGGGCGTTTCAGATTGGTCGCTTGCTATTTCAAAATCAACAGTGACAGTTATTTATATGTCCGTTATTTTGTGCTTGGTGGGAATGAGGCTTCAGGATCGCCTGCCGAAATAGGTATTGTTTCGGTAGGGCCTCTTGGGGGAACAAGTATGATGTTGAATCACGGATGAGGCGATCCTGCGCACCCGTTGGAGTGTATTCATAACAAACCAAACTTTATATTTTAACCTGTTCCCCGACGAAGTCTTGATGCTTTTAGTACGGATATAGTATGGGTCTTTCCACGTGTTGGGCCCTAAGAGGGAAAAGACAAGCATTCACTTCGTTCTCTTTTTGTCTCGTCTTGGCTGAGGAGGAAGTGACGTGGGGCGTTTCAGATTGGTCGCTTGCTATTTCAAAATCAACAGTGACAGTTATTTATATGTCCGTTCTTGTGTGCTTGGTGGGAATGAGGCTTCAGGATCGCCTGCCGAAATAGGTATTGTTTCGGTAGGGCCTCATGGGGGAACAAGTATGATGTTGAATCACGGATGAGGCGATCCTGCGCACCCGTTGGAGTGTATTCATAACAAACCAAACTTTATATTTTAACCTGTTCCCCGACGAAGTCTTGATGCTTTTAGTACGGATATAGTATGGGTCTTTCCGCGTGTTGGACCCTAAGAGGGAAAAGACAAGCATTCACTTCGTTCTCTTTTTGTCTCGTCTTGGCTGAGGAGGAAGTGAGGTAGGGCGTTTCAGATTGGTCGCTTGCTATTTCAAAATCAACAGTGACAGTTATTTATATGTCCGTTATTGTGTGCTTGGTGGGAATGAGGCTTCAGGATCGCCTGCCGAAATAGGTATTGTTTCGGTAGGGCCTCTTGGGGGAACAAGTATGATGTTGAATCACGGATGAGGCGATCCTGCGCACCCGTTGGAGTGTATTCATAACAAACCAAACTTTATATTTTAACCTGTTCCCCGACGAAGTCTTGATGCTTTTAGTACGGATATAGTATGGGTCTTTCCACGTGTTGGGCCCTAAGAGGGAAAAGACAAGCATTCACTTCGTTCTCTTTTTGTCTCGTCTTGGCTGAGGAGGAAGTGACGTGGGGCGTTTCAGATTGGTCGCTTGCTATTTCAAAATCAACAGTGACAGTTATTTATATGTCCGTTCTTGTGTGCTTGGTGGGAATGAGGCTTCAGGATCGCCTGACGAAATAGGTATTGTTTCGGTAGGGCCTCTTGGGGGAACAAGTATGATGTTGAATCACGGATGAGGCGATCCTGCGCACCCGTTGGAGTGTATTCATAACAAACCAAACTTTATATTTTAACCTGTTCCCCGACGAAGTCTTGATGCTTTTAGTACGGATATAGTATGGGTCTTTCCGCGTGTTGGACCCTAAGAGGGAAAAGACAAGCATTCACTTCGTTCTCTTTTTGTCTCGTCTTGGCTGAGGAGGAAGTGACGTGGGGCGTTTCAGATTGGTCGCTTGCTATTTCAAAATCAACAGTGACAGTTATTTATATGTCCGTTATTGTGTGCTTGGTGGGAATGAGGCTTCATGATCGCCTGCCGAAATAGGTATTGTTTCGGTAGGGCCACTTGGGGGAACAAGTATGATGTTGAATCACGGATGAGGCGATCCTGCGCACCCGTTGGAGTGTATTCATAACAAACCAAACTTTATATTTTAACCTGTTCCCCGACGAAGTCTTGATGCTTTTAGTACGGATATAGTATGGGTCTTTCCGCGTGTTGGACCCTAAGAGGGAAAAGACAAGCATTCACTTCGTTCTCTTTTTGTCTCGTCTTGGCTGAGGAGGAAGTGACGTAGGGCGTTTCAGATTGGTCGCTTGCTATTTCAAAATCAACAGTGACAGTTATTTATATGTCCGTTATTTTGTGCTTGGTGGGAATGAGGCTTCAGGATCGCCTGCCGAAATAGGTATTGTTTCGGTAGGGCCTCTTGGGGGAACAAGTATGATGTTGAATCACGGATGAGGCGATCCTGCGCACCCGTTGGAGTGTATTCATAACAAACCAAACTTTATATTTTAACCTGTTCCCCGACGAAGTCTTGATGCTTTTAGTACGGATATAGTATGGGTCTTTCCACGTGTTGGGCCCTAAGAGGGAAAAGACAAGCATTCACTTCGTTCTCTTTTTGTCTCGTCTTGGCTGAGGAGGAAGTGACGTGGGGCGTTTCAGATTGGTCGCTTGCTATTTCAAAATCAACAGTGACAGTTATTTATATGTCCGTTCTTGTGTGCTTGGTGGGAATGAGGCTTCAGGATCGCCTGCCGAAATAGGTATTGTTTCGGTAGGGCCTCATGGGGGAACAAGTATGATGTTGAATCACGGATGAGGCGATCCTGCGCACCCGTTGGAGTGTATTCATAACAAACCAAACTTTATATTTTAACCTGTTCCCCGACGAAGTCTTGATGCTTTTAGTACGGATATAGTATGGGTCTTTCCGCGTGTTGGACCCTAAGAGGGAAAAGACAAGCATTCACTTCGTTCTCTTTTTGTCTCGTCTTGGCTGAGGAGGAAGTGAGGTAGGGCGTTTCAGATTGGTCGCTTGCTATTTCAAAATCAACAGTGACAGTTATTTATATGTCCGTTATTGTGTGCTTGGTGGGAATGAGGCTTCAGGATCGCCTGCCGAAATAGGTATTGTTTCGGTAGGGCCTCTTGGGGGAACAAGTATGATGTTGAATCACGGATGAGGCGATCCTGCGCACCCGTTGGAGTGTATTCATAACAAACCAAACTTTATATTTTAACCTGTTCCCCGACGAAGTCTTGATGCTTTTAGTACGGATATAGTATGGGTCTTTCCACGTGTTGGGCCCTAAGAGGGAAAAGACAAGCATTCACTTCGTTCTCTTTTTGTCTCGTCTTGGCTGAGGAGGAAGTGACGTGGGGCGTTTCAGATTGGTCGCTTGCTATTTCAAAATCAACAGTGACAGTTATTTATATGTCCGTTCTTGTGTGCTTGGTGGGAATGAGGCTTCAGGATCGCCTGACGAAATAGGTATTGTTTCGGTAGGGCCTCTTGGGGGAACAAGTATGATGTTGAATCACGGATGAGGCGATCCTGCGCACCCGTTGGAGTGTATTCATAACAAACCAAACTTTATATTTTAACCTGTTCCCCGACGAAGTCTTGATGCTTTTAGTACGGATATAGTATGGGTCTTTCCGCGTGTTGGACCCTAAGAGGGAAAAGACAAGCATTCACTTCGTTCTCTTTTTGTCTCGTCTTGGCTGAGGAGGAAGTGACGTGGGGCGTTTCAGATTGGTCGCTTGCTATTTCAAAATCAACAGTGACAGTTATTTATATGTCCGTTATTGTGTGCTTGGTGGGAATGAGGCTTCATGATCGCCTGCCGAAATAGGTATTGTTTCGGTAGGGCCACTTGGGGGAACAAGTATGATGTTGAATCACGGATGAGGCGATCCTGCGCACCCGTTGGAGTGTATTCATAACAAACCAAACTTTATATTTTAACCTGTTCCCCGACGAAGTCTTGATGCTTTTAGTACGGATATAGTATGGGTCTTTCCGCGTGTTGGACCCTAAGAGGGAAAAGACAAGCATTCACTTCGTTCTCTTTTTGTCTCGTCTTGGCTGAGGAGGAAGTGACGTAGGGCGTTTCAGATTGGTCGCTTGCTATTTCAAAATCAACAGTGACAGTTATTTATATGTCCGTTCTTGTGTGCTTGGTGGGAATGAGGTTTCAGGATCGCCTGCCGAAATAGGTATTGTTTCGGTAGGGCCTCTTGGGGGAACAAGTATGATGTTGAATCACGGATGAGGCGATCCTGCGCACCCGTTGGAGTGTATTCATAACAAACCAAACTTTATATTTTAACCTGTTCCCCGACGAAGTCTTGATGCTTTTAGTACGGATATAGTATGGGTCTTTCCGCGTGTTGGACCCTAAGAGGGAAAAGACAAGCATTCACTTCGTTCTCTTTTTGTCTCGTCTTGGCTGAGGAGGAAGTGACGTGGGGCGTTTCAGATTGGTCGCTTGCTATTTCAAAATCAACAGTGACAGTTATTTCTATGTCCGTTATTGTGTGCTTGGTGGGAATGAGGCTTCAGGATCGCCTGCCGAAATAGGTATTGTTTCGGTAGGGCCTCTTGGGGGAACAAGTATGATGTTGAATCACGGATGAGGCGATCCTGCGCACCCGTTGGAGTGTATTCATAACAAACCAAACTTTATATTTTAACCTGTTCCCCGACGAAGTCTTGATGCTTTTAGTACGGATATAGTATGGGTCTTTCCACGTGTTGGGCCCTAAGAGGGAAAAGACAAGCATTCACTTCGTTCTCTTTTTGTCTCGTCTTGGCTGAGGAGGAAGTGACGTGGGGCGTTTCAGATTGGTCGCTTGCTATTTCAAAATCAACAGTGACAGTTATTTATATGTCCGTTATTGTGTGCTTGGTGGGAATGAGGCTTCAGGATCGCCTGCCGAAATAGGTATTGTTTCGGTAGGGCCTCTTGGGGGAACAAGTATGATGTTGAATCACGGATGAGGCGATCCTGCGCACCCATTGTAGTGTATTCATAACAAACCAAACTTTATATTTTAACCTGTTCCCCGACGAAGTCTTGATGCTTTTAGTACGGATATAGTATGGGTCTTTCCACGTGTTGGGCCCTAAGAGGGAAAAGACAAGCATTCACTTCGTTCTCTTTTTGTCTCGTCTTGGCTGAGGAGGAAGTGACGTAGGGCGTTTCAGATTGGTCGCTTGCTATTTCAAAATCAACAGTGACAGTTATTTATATGTCCGTTCTTGTGTGCTTGGTGGGAATGAGGCTTCAGGATCGCCTGCCGAAATAGGTATTGTTTCGGTAGGGCCTCTTGTGGGAACAAGTATGATGTTGAATCACAGATGAGGCGATCCTGCGCACCCGTTGGAGTGTATTCATAACAAACCAAACTTTATATTTTAACCTGTTCCCCGACGAAGTCTTGATGCTTTTAGTACGGATATAGTATGGGTCTTTCCGCGTGTTGGACCCTAAGAGGGAAAAGACAAGCATTCACTTCGTTCTCTTTTTGTCTCGTCTTGGCTGAGGAGGAAGTGACGTAGGGCGTTTCAGATTGGTCGCTTGCTATTTCAAAATCAACAGTGACAGTTATTTATATGTCCGTTATTGTGTGCTTGGTGGGAATGAGGCTTCAGGATCGCCTGCCGAAATAGGTATTGTTTCGGTAGGGCCTCTTGGGGGAACAAGTATGATGTTGAATCACGGATGAGGCGATCCTGCGCACCCGTTGGAGTGTATTCATAACAAACCAAACTTTATATTTTAACCTGTTCCCCGACGAAGTCTTGATGCTTTTAGTACGGATATAGTATGGGTCTTTCCGCGTGTTGGACCCTAAGAGGGAAAAGAGAAGCATTCACTTCGTTCTCTTTTTGTCTCGTCTTGGCTGAGGAGGAAGTGACGTAGGGCGTTTCAGATTGGTCGCTTGCTATTTCAAAATCAACAGTGACAGTTATTTATATGTCCGTTATTGTGTGCTTGGTGGGAATGAGGCTTCAGGATCGCCTGCCGAAATAGGTATTGTTTCGGTAGGGCCTCTTGGGGGAACAAGTATGATGTTGAATCACGGATGAGGCGATCCTGCGCACCCGTTGGAGTGTATTCATAACAAACCAAACTTTATATTTTAACCTGTTCCCCGACGAAGTCTTGATGCTTTTAGTACGGATATAGTATGGGTCTTTCCACGTGTTGGGCCCTAAGAGGGAAAAGACAAGCATTCACTTCGTTCTCTTTTTGTCTCGTCTTGGCTGAGGAGGAAGTGACGTGGGGCGTTTCAGATTGGTCGCTTGCTATTTCAAAATCAACAGTGACAGTTATTTATATGTCCGTTCTTGTGTGCTTGGTGGGAATGAGGCTTCAGGATCGCCTGCCGAAATAGGTATTGTTTCGGTAGGGCCTCTTGGGGGAACAAGTATGATGTTGAATCACGGATGAGGCGATCCTGCGCACCCGTTGGAGTGTATTCATAACAAACCAAACTTTATATTTTAACCTGTTCCCCGACGAAGTCTTGATGCTTTTAGTACGGATATAGTATGGGTCTTTCCACGTGTTGGGCCCTAAGAGGGAAAAGACAAGCATTCACTTCGTTCTCTTTTTGTCTCGTCTTGGCTGAGGAGGAAGTGACGTGGGGCGTTTCAGATTGGTCGCTTGCTATTTCAAAATCAACAGTGACAGTTATTTATATGTCCGTTATTGTGTGCTTGGTGGGAATGAGGCTTCAGGATCGCCTGCCGAAATAGGTATTGTTTCGGTAGGGCCTCTTGGGGGAACAAGTATGATGTTGAATCACGGATGAAGCGATCCTGCGCACCCGTTGGAGTGTATTCATAACAAACCAAACTTTATATTTTAACCTGTTCCCCGACGAAGTCTTGATGCTTTTAGTACGGATATAGTATGGGTCTTTCCACGTGTTGGGCCCTAAGAGGGAAAAGACAAGCATTCACTTCGTTCTCTTTTTGTCTCGTCTTGGCTGAGGAGGAAGTGACGTGGGGCGTTTCAGATTGGTCGCTTGCTATTTCAAAATCAACAGTGACTGTTATTTATATGTCCGTTATTGTGTGCTTGGTGGGAATGAGGCTTCAGGATCGCCTGCCGAAATAGGTATTGTTTCGGTAGGGCCTCTTGGGGGAACAAGTATGATGTTGAATCACGGATGAGGCGATCCTGCGCACCCGTTGGAGTGTATTCATAACAAACCAAACTTTATATTTTAACCTGTTCCCCGACGAAGTCTTGATGCTTTCAGTACGGATATAGTATGGGTCTTTCCGCGTGTTGGACCCTAAGAGGGAAAAGACAAGCATTCACTTCGTTCTCTTTTTGTCTCGTCTTGGCTGAGGAGGAAGTGACGTAGGGCGTTTCAGATTGGTCGCTTGCTATTTCAAAATCAACAGTGACAGTTATTTATATGTCCGTTCTTGTGTGCTTGGTGGGAATGAGGCTTCAGGATCGCCTGCCGAAATAGGTATTGTTTCGGTAGGGCCTCTTGGGGGAACAAGTATGATGTTGAATCACGGATGAGGCGATCCTGCGCACCCGTTGGAGTGTATTCATAACAAACCAAACTTTATATTTTAACCTGTTCCCCGACGAAGACTTGATGCTTTTAGTACGAATATAGTATGGGTCTTTCCGCGTGTTGGACCCTAAGAGGGAAAAGACAAGCATTCACTTCGTTCTCTTTTTGTCTCGTCTTGGCTGAGGAGGAAGTGACGTAGGGCGTTTCAGATTGGTCGCTTGCTATTTCAAAATCAACAGTGACAGTTATTTATATGTCCGTTATTGTGTGCTTGGTGGGAATGAGGCTTCAGGATCGCCTGCCGAAATAGGTATTGTTTCGGTAGGGCCTCTTGGGGGAACAAGTATGATGTTGAATCACGGATGAGGCGATCCTGCGCACCCGTTGGAGTGTATTCATAACAAACCAAACTTTATATTTTAACCTGTTCCCCGACGAAATCTTGATGCTTTTAGTACGGATATAGTATGGGTCTTTCTGCGTGTTGGGCCCTAAGAGGGAAAAGACAAGCATTCACTTCGTTCTCTTTTTGTCTCGTCTTGGCTGAGGAGGAAGTGACGTGGGGCGTTTCAGATTGGTCGCTTGCTATTTCAAAATCAACAGTGACAGTTATTTATATGTCCGTTATTGTGTGCTTGGTGGGAATGAGGCTTCAGGATCGCCTGCCGAAATAGGTATTGTTTCGGTAGGGCCTCTTGGGGGAACAAGTATGATGTTGAATCACGGATGAGGCGATCCTGCGCACCCGTTGGAGTGTATTCATAACAAACCAAACTTTATATTTTAACCTGTTCCCCGACGAAGTCTTGATGCTTTTAGTACGGATATAGTATGGGTCTTTCCGCGTGTTGGACCCTAAGAGGGAAAAGACAAGCATTCACTTCGTTCTCTGTTTGTCTCGTCTTGGCTGAGGAGGAAGTGACGTAGGGCGTTTCAGATTGGTCGCTTGCTATTTCAAAATCAACAGTGACAGTTATTTATATGTCCGTTATTGTGTGCTTGGTGGGAATGAGGCTTCAGGATCGCCTGCCGAAATAGGTATTGTTTCGGTAGGGCCTCTTGGGGGAACAAGTATGATGTTGAATCACGGATGAGGCGATCCTGCGCACCCGTTGGAGTGTATTCATAACAAACCAAACTTTATATTTTAACCTGTTCCCCGACGAAGTCTTGATGCTTTTAGTACGGATATAGTATGGGTCTTTCTGCGTGTTGGGCCCTAAGAGGGAAAAGACAAGCATTCACTTCGTTCTCTTTTTGTCTCGTCTTGGCTGAGGAGGAAGTGACGTAGGGCGTTTCAGATTGGTCGCTTGCTATTTCAAAATCAACAGTGACAGTTATTTATATGTCCGTTATTGTGTGCTTGGTGGGAATGAGGCTTCAGGATCGCCTGCCGAAATAGGTATTGTTTCGGTAGGGCCTCTTGGGGGAACAAGTATGATGTTGAATCACGGATGAGGCGATCCTGCGCACCCGTTGGAGTGTATTCATAACAAACCAAACTTTATATTTTAACCTGTTCCCCGACGAAGTCTTGATGCTTTTAGTACGGATATAGTATGGGTCTTTCCGCGTGTTGGACCCTAAGAGGGAAAAGACAAGCATTCACTTCGTTCTCTGTTTGTCTCGTCTTGGCTGAGGAGGAAGTGACGTAGGGCGTTTCAGATTGGTCGCTTGCTATTTCAAAATCAACAGTGACAGTTATTTATATGTCCGTTATTGTGTGCTTGGTGGGAATGAGGCTTCAGGATCGCCTGCCGAAATAGGTATTGTTTCGGTAGGGCCTCTTGGGGGAACAAGTATGATGTTGAATCACGGATGAGGCGATCCTGCGCACCCGTTGGAGTGTATTCATAACAAACCAAACTTTATATTTTAACCTGTTCCCCGACGAAGTCTTGATGCTTTTAGTACGGATATAGTATGGGTCTTTCTGCGTGTTGGGCCCTAAGAGGGAAAAGACAAGCATTCACTTCGTTCTCTTTTTGTCTCGTCTTGGCTGAGGAGGAAGTGACGTGGGGCGTTTCAGATTGGTCGCTTGCTATTTCAAAATCAACAGTGACAGTTATTTATATGTCCGTTATTGTGTGCTTGGTGGGAATGAGGCTTCAGGATCGCCTGCCGAAATAGGTATTGTTTCGGTAGGGCCTCTTGGGGGAACATGTATGATGTTGAATCACGGATGAGGCGATCCTGCGCACCCGTTGGAGTGTATTCATAACAAACCAAACTTTATATTTTAACCTGTTCCCCGACGAAGTCTTGATGCTTTTAGTACGGATATAGTATGGGTCTTTCCGCGTGTTGGACCCTAAGAGGGAAAAGACAAGCATTCACTTCGTTCTCTTTTTGTCTCGTCTTGGCTGAGGAGGAAGTGACGTAGGGCGTTTCAGATTGGTCGCTTGCTATTTCAAAATCAACAGTGACAGTTATTTATATGTCCGTTCTTGTGTGCTTGGTGGGAATGAGGCTTCAGGATCGCCTGCCGAAATAGGTATTGTTTCGGTAGGGCCTCTTGGGGGAACAAGTATGATGTTGAATCACGGATGAGGCGATCCTGCGCACCCGTTGGAGTGTATTCATAACAAACCAAACTTTATATTTTAACCTGTTCCCCGACGAAGTCTTGATGCTTTTAGTACGGATATAGTATGGGTCTTTCCGCGTGTTGGACCCTAAGAGGGAAAAGACAAGCATTCACTTCGTTCTCTTTTTGTCTCGTCTTGGCTGAGGAGGAAGTGACGTAGGGCGTTTCAGATTGGTCGCTTGCTATTTCAAAATCAACAGTGACAGTTATTTATATGTCCGTTCTTGTGTGCTTGGTGGGAATGAGGCTTCAGGATCGCCTGCCGAAATAGGTATTGTTTCGGTAGGGCCTCTTGGGGGAACAAGTATGATGTTGAATCACGGATGAGGCGATCCTGCGCACCCGTTGGAGTGTATTCATAACAAACCAAACTTTATATTTTAACCTGTTCCCCGACGAAGTCTTGATGCTTTTAGTACGGATATAGTATGGGTCTTTCCGCGTGTTGGACCCTAAGAGGGAAAAGACAAGCATTCACTTCGTTCTCTTTTTGTCTCGTCTTGGCTGAGGAGGAAGTGACGTGGGGCGTTTCAGATTGGTCGCTTGCTATTTCAAAATCAACAGTGACAGTTATTTATATGTCCGTTATTGTGTGCTTGGTGGGAATGAGGCTTCAGGATCGCCTGCCGAAATAGGTATTGTTTCGGTAGGGCCTCTTGGGGGAACAAGTATGATGTTGAATCACGGATGAGGCGATCCTGCGCACCCGTTGGAGTGTATTCATAACAAACCAAACTTTATATTTTAACATGTTCCCCGACGAAGTCTTGATGCTTTTAGTACGGATATAGTATGGGTCTTTCCGCGTGTTGGACCCTAAGAGGGAAAAGACAAGCATTCACTTCGTTCTCTTTTTGTCTCGTCTTGGCTGAGGAGGAAGTGACGTAGGGCGTTTCAGATTGGTCGCTTGCTATTTCAAAATCAACAGTGACAGTTATTTATATGTCCGTTATTGTGTGCTTGGTGGGAATGAGGCTTCAGGATCGCCTGCCGAAATAGGTATTGTTTCGGTAGGGCCTCTTGGGGGAACAAGTATGATGTTGAATCACGGATGAGGCGATCCTGCGCACCCGTTGGAGTGTATTCATAACAAACCAAACTTTATATTTTAACCTGTTCCCCGACGAAGTCTTGATGCTTTTAGTACGGATATAGTATGGGTCTTTCCGCGTGTTGGACCCTAAGAGGGAAAAGACAAGCATTCACTTCGTTCTCTTTTTGTCTCGTCTTGGCTGAGGAGGAAGTGACGTAGGGCGTTTCAGAGTGGTCGCTTGCTATTTCAAAATCAACAGTGACAGTTATTTATATGTCCGTTATTGTGTGCTTGGTGGGAATGAGGCTTCAGGATCGCCTGCCGAAATAGGTATTGTTTCGGTAGGGCCTCTTGGGGGAACAAGTATGATGTTGAATCACGGATGAGGCGATCCTGCGCACCCGTTGGAGTGTATTCATAACAAACCAAACTTTATATTTTAACCTGTTCCCCGACGAAGTCTTGATGCTTTTAGTACGGATATAGTATGGGTCTTTCCGCGTGTTGGACCCTAAGAGGGAAAAGACAAGCATTCACTTCGTTCTCTTTTTGTCTCGTCTTGGCTGAGGAGGAAGTGACGTAGGGCGTTTCAGATTGGTCGCTTGCTATTTCAAAATCAACAGTGACAGTTATTTATATGTCCGTTCTTGTGTGCTTGGTGGGAATGAGGCTTCAGGATCGCCTGCCGAAATAGGTATTGTTTCGGTAGGGCCTCTTGGGGGAACAAGTATGATGTTGAATCACGGATGAGGCGATCCTGCGCACCCGTTGGAGTGTATTCATAACAAACCAAACTTTATATTTTAACCTGTTCCCCGACGAAGTCTTGATGCTTTTAGTACGGATATAGTATGGGTCTTTCCACGTGTGGGCCCTAAGAGGGAAAAGACAAGCATTCACTTCGTTCTCTTTTTGTCTCGTCTTGGCTTAGGAGGAAGTGACGTAGGGCGTTTCTGATTGGTCGCTTGCTATTTCAAAATCAACAGTGACATTTATTTATATGTCCGTTCTTGTGTGCTTGGTGGATATTTGCATCAGGATCGCCTGCTAGAATATGTATTGTTTCGTCAGGATCTCTTGGCTGAGCATGTATCTTGTTGAAAGACCTGAAACTTGTCATCACCTTAAGTCATAACATCACAAGATGAGGCAATCCTGCTGGAGTGTATTCATAACAAATATGTCTCGCACTTCCCATCTATAGAACTCCTTTCCTCTTACTTGCTTCTCTGATACATATAATCTCCAACTATTCAATCGACATCTCCAGATGTCTTGATCTATTCCCCGTCCTTCTCTTCATCGTTTCCTCATTTCATGCCTCTTTACTCTTGCTCCAACTTTCTGTAACCCCTTGCGTTCTAGTGGCATTCCCACCTTGCTTGGGGTGAAAAATTTGATCATTTTCTGTCTCGTCCTGGTTGAAAAGGAAGTGTCATAGGGCGTTTCTTATTGGAATAGGTATTGTTTCGGTCGGGTCTCTTGGGAGAGCAGGTATCATGTTGAAAGACCTGAAACTTATCACGACCCCAAGTCATAACATCTCTGCACACCTGTTGGGGTGTATTTATAACAAGCATATCTAGTTCTTATTTTTAGTAATTCCCAGTTATTGTTCACCTGCTCTGCCCAGGGATTGAACTGACAACTACTGTTTCACCAAATTCACAAACCAAAGATTTAAACCGCTAGGCAATTATCCTGTGGGTGTATAAAGACAGTTATAACAAATTTAATATAGCAGGTAAATAAATTGAACATAGTATAGTGGTAGTATCGCACAAGACTTCAAGTTACTATAAAACGAAGCTCGTTTAGAAATATCTTAGGTCTTAGCGAGGAAAATATGGCACTGGCTACTGGACAATATCATCACATACTTGTGACTTGAACCTAATGTGTTTCTACAGAAGGATGATGGGAATACGATGGATCGAACATATGAAGTGTTAGAGGAAATGGAAACAAAAATGATATCAGAGACAGTTGAATTTTACAGGTCATACAATGAGGAAAGAGGGCTAGGAAAATATGACAATCACAAAACATGTTGACAGAACAGAACCTACCTAACGAGCTAAAAGATAATTAAAAGACAAAAATTACTCAGAGCTACAAAAAACAGACATTGAAGTGAACAAATAACGCTCGCTTCCTGAAAACAAACGGCACATAGATGAAGTTGACGAAGTGGACAAGAGTTTACTAGCAAAGATCGATATTGAAGGCTATTTACTGATGAAGGCACATTTATTGTATATAATTGTTGTGGTTTCAATGACAATCTTCACCCGCGTCTCGGGTAAGACGATAAACTACATCCGGCAGCAAAGCCTCTGATCAAGTGGTTTTCAGGAACGTCTAACCACCTCTTAATTGCTGGTATTCCTAGGTCTACCCTGAACCGGGATGGTAGCACCTGTTAGGGTCCCAGCTATGGGGAAATAGTGAACACCGCACTGGGGTCAAACACTATGAAAGGTTTTTGTACCAGGTTTTGTGAAAAAACAAAAAAAAACATATTACCAGTAAAGAATTTTTGAAGGAAAAAAATGATTACCAGCAAAGCATTATTACCACCAATAAATATTTGACAAAAACAAAATATTTCCAGCAATACATTTTTGAAAAAAGCTAGTATGAATATTACCAGCAATACATATTTGATAACGAAAAAATATTACTAGATATACATTTTGAAAAAATATTGCCAGCAATAAAAATCTTATTTACATTATTCGGACTATTGTCCTCATCTTTCTCGACATGTTTATCACAACGTTTCGGCCGTTGTACGCTCCGGCCTTCTTCAGGTGGTTGAAATGTCGAACTGAATCCTTTATTTCACTCACTGGGGTAGACTGTTCGAGTTCCACGTGTCAAGTTTTTATTTATATTTTTGAGAGAGAAATAATTTGTAAAAATGATTAGATAGAAGTAAATCTATATTTTTTAAGGTTTTATTGGAATTTTATTTAAGTTTCCACATGTCCTCCATCATTAGCAATACAAAGGGTAATACGCTTTTGCAGTTCACGGAAAATTTGCCAACTGATTTACAGTAATGCCTGAAATTACATTAGTTATCTTAGCTATACTTAAAACTAAGTACAGTACATTTTATAACATTTTTTACAGATTATTTCTATCGCAAATACAAATAAAGTTATAAACTTTTTAAAGTGCACACGAACTTTATGGACAAACTGTATATATATATATATATATATATATATATATATATATATATATATATATATATATATATATATATAAACAGGTAAGAATAGAGTACGATTCTAACGTTCGTAACATTTACTTTAAAAGAGGGTTCAATACAAAGTAGAGCAATATTATTTATTTTAGGGTATCACACCGAAAACATGTGAAAATCGCTACACAATTGCAGTCGTGTTTGGATGCGTATCAATGCATCTCATTAGGCGATTGCAAATTAATGGCGAGTGAACAATTTATTTATATTTTAAAGCAAAATACCTCTTTTTAGAGTCTATTGTACTTTACTTGAAGTGATATTATTTAAATATGCTTGAAATCACATTAGATATTTTACCTATACTTAAAACCAGGTACATTAAACTTTATAGCATTTTTTACAGATTATTTCTATCGCAAATACAAATAAAGTTATAATTTTTTTAAAGTGCACACGAACCTTATGGACACCTTGTATATATCCATTTCATACTATTCTTAACTCCTTTTTATATCTATCTCAGTCTATTCATATCTTTCAGTCTATATTTTTCCGACTCAGTCTATACATATATATTTGTTTTTTTTTAATATTTATCTGTCTCTGTCTATTCGTATCATTCATCAGGAAAAATGTGTCGACCAAAAACCTTTTCAGCAACACGTAGCATCTACATAGATTGTTTCTTATTGATTATACTCGCTTGTTTACATTGAAAATGTGTAATATTATTGATCTGTATTCCAATGTTAAATATTTAACAGTATCCCAGTTCTCCTTTTTATCCCACCCTTAAAAGGAAGAGAGGAATACGAAATATTCACTATTTAAGCTTACTTATTGAATAAAATCTATTCAGAAAAGAACTAGAGAAGGCCAAACTCTAGAGAGTGATTTTTGACATACTTATTTTTGATATATATATATATACATTCAAATATATATTTTCATTGAATCGCGTAAAAGTCATGATCCTCTCTCTTTAAAGCAATTATTTTTTCTAACCTGGGTGGCGGGGAATCTTTGAAGTTTACTGTAATTGCATTTCACAAAGAAACACATTGATTACGTGGAATGAATTGAGATGCTGTCTCTCACGATTTCGTTATCGTTAGCGAATAGAACTGAATCGGTGTTGAATTCTATAAATTATTCCACAACGTTGTTTAAATGACAGACGTGTTTTCTCTGTGAGCTGTTTTGATCGTCAGAAAGAATACGTAAATTCTGTGTTGATTTTATTATTTGTCGTCGATAGAGGCAAGAAAATTTTAAAAAAATGATTGAAGATTTTCTCTTTTATCCAGCTATGAATATAAGTAATGAAAACCACTGTAGTTGATATCATTATCCTATTCTTTCTCCCCGTTGGCGGGGAAGGTGAGTAAATAACGGTCGGAGAACATTCATGTTAAGAATTAAATCTCAACAGTTCTGTACATCGCAGACTCCAAGAAATATATGAACTCATAAGGTTATTTCAATAAGATTTTAAGCTTAAAAACGGACAGGCAGCCGCGCGCATATAAAAATATTTTTTTTAAAACTGAATTAAAAGAACTATTTTCTGTTACATTAATGTTCACCTTGTATAAGGGGCAAAAACAACTTGGGTCCTGGATATGACGTTAATGTTCATCCGCGTCCTGGGTAAGACGAGAAACTACATCCGACAGCAAGGCCTCTGATCAGGAGGTTTTGAGGAGCGTGGAACCACCTCTTAATTGCTGGTGTTAGCTCCTGTTAGGGTCCCAGCTAAGGGCAAATAGTTAACCCCAAACTGGGTACAAAACACTATGAAAGTGTAAAAATAGGTTTTAATACTAGCAATACATCTTTTTGTAAAAAATTAATACCAGCAATGTATTTTTGAAGAAAAAAATATTACCAGCAATTAAAATCTTGTTGGCATTAAATAACCCACTGAGCTTGATATGCCGTAAAATAAATCAAACAAGAACAACTCGAGGTTGCAGGTGACAGAATAAGAAGTAAAGTGCACATATTATGAGAATATGTTGGTTAACCCTGGACTTGAACAGGTTAAGAGAGTAGTAATCGGGGAAGCATCCACTTGGGAGTCGGTTTCAACAGTCATTGGTACTTGGGAAGAAGATACTCGAGTGGATATTTCATCTTACAAATGGAATACGAAGCGAATGATGGTGGTTCGCTACAATGTGTGTGGCATGGCCGGTCTTAGCTATGAAGGTTAGAACTGGTGGAACTACGGAATGTAGTCCGCCTGGACACCTTTCATGGAAATAACGATAGAGTAGCTATAGGTTTGAAAATAATTCATCACCCATAAGGCCGGGTAGACGCACTTGGAAACTATCGAGACTGGTTTGATAGATAAGAATAGTACACTATTGGATTAAAACACGGGTTGGTCAATTTGGTGGCATATTTAATTGTTAGGTGAATTATATGTCGCGTAGTACAGACGAATATTCCCCGATATGAAGGCTGAATGAGTGTACATGGGAAGTAACTTCTAACCATAACCGTAACCCTAACCTTGTCGAACGCGTGTAACAGGGCACTGACCCCAGTTTAAAGGTTTAATTGCCTGACACGACATGATGGTGATTTGGAAGGACAACTAATTGGATAATAACAATTAAAATTCTCAAGAGAGTAGAGTGAATGATTGGGAAGATAATTAAAAACAAAACCATTTCAAAATTTATGTTTTAAAATGAGTTTAAAAATAATTCCAAGGAGAATTGAACCCAGACAGGAGAAATTGGCAGACAGGGAGTTGTGGCAGGAGGAGATCAGTCCAAACAAGAAGTTGAATTGTTGAGAAGATAATTAATGACGAAACCAGTTAAAAATTTGTTTTAAATAATAAAATGTGTTTAAAAACAATTCCAAGGGGAACTGAACCCAGAATTAACTCAACAAGCTCCAGTAAAATTGAGCAAAACCAAAGTTCCCAACCTTATTCACAACCCGCTAATCAGAAGACATGATAGCGTGTTGTCCAAATTTCTTTGGACTCGAGAAATTAAAATTCAGGACGTTGTTTACATTATGATATCTATCCAAAATGTGTGCGTGCATGTTCTTACAAATTATTCTAAACAAAGAATAAAACATTTCCAAGATTGGGATGTGTTTATGTTGATTGCCCATGAACACAATTATCTTTACAGAAAGTTATCAAGGAAGATTCTAAACTGAACGAAAGAGGTAACATATGTTGTTTTTTTTTAACCAGGGCTCCTAAGATTAAAACAGTTTTGGAGGGGGAGCCATCTATATAGCCAACAGAGACAGGAGAATTTGGCAGAGAGGGAGTTGTGGCAGGAGGAGATCAGTCCAAACAAGAAGTTGAATTGTTGAGAAGATAATTAAAGACGAAACCAGTAAAAAATTTGTTTTAAAAAATAAAATGTGTTTAAAAACAATTCCAAGGGGAACTGAACCCAGAATAAACTCGAAAAGCTTCAGTAAAATTGAGCAAAATCAAAGTTCCCAACCCTATTCACGACCAGCTAATAAGAAGACATGATTAATGAGTTGTCCAAATTTCTTTATTCATGGGAAATTAAAACTCAGGATTTGTTTACATTATGATATCTATCCAGAGTATGTGTCACTTCATGATTGTGATGCTATCACACCAAAATTCTTCCATTTATAAATAATTTGTTGCACGGTGGAGAAGTGCACTCCAAATCATTTTCATAGAATTTTGTACACTTTTCTGTCATCATTGCTTTCAACTACGCGATCTTTGATCTTGGAATATTTTTTTTAATTTAGTCTCTAACTGCAGACTTTTGCATACACAAAGAGTTATATTGTTTAACTGCTGTATATACAGCTTAGAAAAGAAATAACACGTGTCATTTTGATATGTACGTATGCACAAAAATATTTACACTGCCAACCAAGCAAAGCAAAACCACAGAGTGTAAATGCAAGAGTTAACTTTTGCACATATTAATTTTAAATTTTGAGTATCTGTCTATATTTCTAAGATGTGGTATTATGTACACTATTTACATTATTCGGACTATTGTCCTGATCTTTGTCGCAATATTTATTACAACGTTTCGGCCGTTGTACGCTCCGGCCTCCTTCAGGTGGTTGAAATGTCGAACTGAACCCTTTATTTCGCACGCTGGGTAGACTGTTCTAGTTCCACGTGCCATGTCAAATGGATATCAGTTATCAATTATCTCCTGTTAATTCCCCTCTCCAAGTTCTCTACTTCCTTAACCGGGTATTGAACTCACTCTTTTTGTGTCCTGTCACTGGATCTAACTAATGCCTTTATCCACTGTGGCATATGTGCTTGAATTAAATTTTGAATTAAGATTTTTATTCAAGCCTGATAATAATTTCGAAAGTGGTTGTAATTTATTTAAAAAAAAGTTTTTGCTAATGAGTATATAGTTTAATTAAGATATGTTTATTATCTGGAAAAAGGCAATTAATTTAAGTATTGTCTTAGGGTTTCACTTACATATTCGTACGAGATAAAAAAAATATGGTGGACTCTCCTGTCATATACGATGTATGAGGGTCAATTACCTCAGTTCCTAGGAACCGACAGAACAGGCACAAAACACATATGATTTGATTATAATGGTGAAGACTCTGTGCCGAACCAACCACACTTTTTGAGAGACCTGGTACACTACGTTTTCATTCCCGTAGACCAATTGATATTCAAGGCTATAAAACCCAGCTGGAGGGAGAAGAAGAGGATTAATACCTTTCCTAGGGGTATTAGCACGTAAGTGAATGTAATAAATTCGACTGGAATTCGAACTTGGCACTTGCTATCCACTACCCCACCGTACCTCCTCAAATACATACATACATACATACATATATATACATATATATATATATATATATATATATATATATATATATATATATATATATTTATATATATATATATTTATATATATATAATTATATTATAATTATATATATATTACATATTTAATAAATATATTTATATATATGTTTATATATAAATGTATATGTTTACAACTATATATATATATATATATATATATATATATATATATATATATATATATATATATGAAGAAATATGGTTTTAATGTGTGCAATATTTATGGGATAAAGTGCTCAATATCAGAGATAGAGCGTGTGTAAATATAAATATTAAAGTGAACATTGATGTCAACACTCAGAGGCGTCACAATCGTCCGGCCGCGAATGCTGGGTATTTCCTCAGCTATTGATATATATATATATATATATATATATGGGTCATTGGTGCATTGTAGATTACCCACAATGCATATATATATATATATATATATATATATATATATATATATATATATATATATGAAGAAGCAAAGAACAGTCCGGTGTTCTTGCTGATATTTTTTATTTTTTTTTATTTTTACAAAACAGTGCTCAATGTAAATTTATATTTACTGAGCATAAATATTATAAATTAACTGATTTAAAATATAGTTTTTTGCTACACAGTAATAACTATGTTTCAAAGATGGAAGCTAAAAACTTCAAATTTAATTTTATATTTAAATCAAAAGCATTAGTTCCATTTCATCTTCAAGCGAATATTGGGAAATGTGTGTGTGTGTGTGTGTGTGTGTAACCTTTATTATAATTAGGATATGAGAAAGTTCAATTCAGTTCTCATTCGTTAAATAGATCAATAAAAATTAACTACTTCAGCAATTATAAATTAAAAAAAATCGTTTGACTTATTTCATTCTTCATGAAGAAAACAAAATAAATATATAAATATATCTCAGAAGTAATAATTTAATATTATTATTATTATTAGATTTACAAAATATACAATTAAATAATATCGACTTATTCGAATTATTTATTGGTTACTTCCCTTTTCTGTCAACTCGGAATCTAAATGCCGAGATCAGAAAAAGTATTAATTTAAATGATTGAAGGATTCCATGTAAAAAAAAAAAAAACTATCAACAAATCAAAATCTCATTATTAAAGATTAGAAGATTTTAAAATGTATTATTGGAATTGAATGATAAAGCAGTTATTTCATAAATTATCAGTTTTACAACCAAATACGTAAAGTGTTTATGAATGTGAAACAAAAAAAAATATTAACATGATTTGAATTTGAATTAAGTAGATCACGTGACTATAAAGGAAACGCATAGGAAATAGCTTGACGTCTAAACGATCGCTATTTCTGGTCTATCCTCTATTACTATAAGGATCGCTATTCTCTATACTATTTCCTGTATTATGTCTCTATACTGATCACTGTACAGATTCGGTGGTTACTATTCGAGCGTGTATTATCGTGCAAGTGCTATTAGGTGCGAGTGTTTTTCGAAGGCGTCTGACATTAGCATTATATTACGAAAGTGACAACGAGTATTCATTGACATTACAAAATAGCTTTAAATATCGAGGTCTGTACTAATAGTTTTAATACTTATTTCTTGAAAGCGCTATACTTAGTTATCTCCCCTGAAGCGTTAGTCAAGCCAGTCACAGTACTCATTCAGCGTTCTTCATTTCACAAGTAAAAAAAAGTAACTTTCAGATGAATACAGAAATTTTGTCGTTGATAATGATGAACACTGCAGCATTTGTCTCGAAATAAACAACACCTTGATGATGACATTTTGCTATGTCGAAAGAACTCGGAATAAAATATGTAGCAACAAAATGACATAAAAAACTTGTCCGTGAATATGAAAGGATCCAAATGAAAATAAGTAAACAAAACTTGTTTAAATTCAATGAAACATATCTCAATACATACATACATACATATATATATATATATATATATATATATATATATATATATATATAGATATATATATATATATATGAAGAAATATAGTCTTAAAATGTGCTATATTTATGGGATAAAGTGCTCAATATCAGAGATAGAGCGTGTGTAAATATAAAAGTGAACATAGAAGTCAAAACTTAGAGGCGACAGTCTGTTTCATGCTAGATGCAATCGTCATGCCACGAGTGCTGTTATTTTTCTCGGCAATATTTATATACGGGTCAGTGGTGTATTGTGGGTTGTCATTTTTGGCAGATATTTGACCCAAATAAATAAATAAACGACTTCCGGTAAAATAGCCGGCATAATAGAATACCCACAATAAGCTATATAAACAAATTTTTACTACGTTAATAAAAACACCGATCAAAGTAAAAATAAAAAATAAATAAATAAAAATAAAAATAAATATAAAGGATAAAAAACAAAAATAAAATTAAATAAAAACAAGCAAAATAATTTGACACAAATAAATAAATAAACAAATAAACAACTTCCGGTAAAATATCTGCCAAAAATGACTACCCAAAAACTTGTCCGTGAATATGAAAGGATCCAAATTAAAATAAGTAGACAAAACTTGTTTAAATTCAATGAAACATATCTCAATACATATATATATATATATATATATATATATATATATATATATATATATATATATATATGTATGTGTGTGTGTGTGTAAAGTGCGTAAAGATGGATAGGTAGATGGAGGGTTAAACTGCAACCTGCAGGTGCAGCTGACCATCAGACAACACATGGATAAGCAGCATAAGGTTCATAGCAACATAAGACTGTTACTTGTAAGCACTACCAAAATACGTGTAAGATCAAATAGTAAAAACAGACTTGGTCCTCAAAGCAATACAACGAAAAGAAACATCAATTAAAACAATTCTAAATTAAGAGTCCGCATCCTCAAGAGGTATATACAAAAAAACAAAATGTCACACCTCACTTGCCTCCTAACACACTTTGACTACGCCACAACCTTTACTACTTCTACGAAACTCACTATATGTCTCTACCTAGCCTGATGATGACTTAAGAAATACGAAAGCTTGGATCATATTTCTTGTACATACATTAGGAAATGAACTTGAATGTAGATAGAATAGGCCGATGAAAGAAATTTAAAAATAAACATAATAATAATAATAATTATAATAATAATAATAATAATAATAAGAAGAAGAAGAAGAAGAAGAAGAAGAAGAAGACATTGTTATTAGAGATCGCACTCAAAAAGTGCCTCCTTATTGATATGACAGTGCCGGCAGACTGTAATGTATCTCTGAAGATCTCCAAAAAGCTATCAAAATACAAGGACCTTGAAATCAAAATCTCATAAATGTGGCACACGGAAACATCAACAATCCCCGTTGTAGTTGGAGCCCTAGGATTGGTTGGAAAAGATTCCAGTAGACTAATTGAAGGGAATCCTGGAAGTCGATGCCTTAAATAAATAAATAAATTGTTCTCAGCAGTACAGCCCGCACCTTACTAAGGGCTTTGTCTATGTAATTATTTTTTCAGTGGAAAGTGTCATGATGCCATTTCTAACCTTATGTCCTTAGGCTGGACCCGGAAATAAATGAGTACACATCAGAAATCATTGGAAATAAATTATTATTATTAATAATAATAATAATAATAATAATAATAATAATAATAATAATAATAATAATAATAATAATAATAAGGATGATGATGTTTAAAGTTTAATATTGGGTCATTTGGCTAAAATATATGATTGGTTAAATTAATGTGAGAGAAAGAACAATGACATGTCCGAAAATGGCGAAATCTTTCTCTTCGGAATCCATTTTGTCCAATGGCATAATAATAAACAATAACAAAGATGATATTACTACTACTACTAATAATAATAATAAGTATTATTATTTCTTATTTGAATTTCTTTCATCGGCCTAGTATGTCAATATCTGTATTTTTATAAGGAATTCATCCCAAGCAAGGCCAAAGTACCACTAACACTCAAGGGGTTACAGAAGATTGAGGAAAAGAGTAAAGAGGCATATTTGGGTAAAGTATACAGAGAACGACGGAGAACAAACTTAGGGTGTCAGATGTCGATTGCCATTATACTTGAATATTTGAAGATTATAGTCATCGGGAAAGCAAGTAAGAGTAAGGGAGTTCCACAGACGGGAATTGCGAGGCAACAAGCTGTTTTAGTAGAAGAGACAATTACATTTAACCATTTTGACAGAGAAAAGGTGAGACCGAGATGACAGCCTAGTAGTTCATTTAAATTCTGCAGTCCGGGAACCAGTGAAAGTAGCTCGTCGGGACACTTGCCTTGAAAATACTTGTAGAAGAGACAGAGGCAGGCCACGGCACGTCTGTGCGATAGCGATTGTAGACTAGATACCAGATCAGGACATATCATCTTGCATATTCGTCTCTGGATTTTGTCGAGGACCTTGAGACGCATGGAGGGAGCATCAGACGATATATGGCAGCAATATTCCATGCAAGGACGAATGGTTGATTTTTAGATTTGAGGGATGGTCTCAAACGAGAAAAACTTTCTGGCACAATACAGAGAACTAACTTTCCTTATGTTAGATCAAGCTATTGATTCAATGTATTTATTCCACCTCATGTCAATAAACAACGCGAGACCAACCAGGCGTAACGAGGTGCTCTTGAGGAGTTGGGAATCAGCCATTCTGGTGGGAGGCCTGGAGGGTTCTCTGTGGTGGGTAAAGGAGAGCAGTTTCGTTTTGGAGGCATTAAAGTTTACAAGCCATTTCCTGCCCCAGTTAACCACAGACTGGAGGTCTTTTTCGATATCAGCAGCCAGGTTAGTTTTGTCAACGGTACTAGATTTACTATTGAGGTAGGAGTAAATAATAGTGTCGTCCGCGTAGATGCCAACTTGGGAACTGATGACATTGGGAAAGTCATTGATGACGATCAGGAACAATGTAGGGCCCAAGATAGAGCCTTGGGGAACACCAGCCTTCGTGACAAAGGAGTCGGTGGAGAACCCGTTGACGACGACCTTCATTTCACGGTTTGACATGAATGATTGTATTAAATCAAATAATAGTCCTGTAATACCATATCCCTAAAGCTTACGAAAAAAGCCAACATGCCCAACTCTATCAACCGCTTTAGAGGTGTCTAGAATCACGGATCGAGCTTCTCCATTATTGTTGAGTGCTTGGTATACAAATTCATATATATATATATATATATATATATATATATATATATATATATATATATATATATATATATATATATATATTGCGTTGTAGCCTACCTACTGACAATAATGGGTGTGTCCCCATTCACATAAATACAGTAGTAAATATTGCATGTTTGTCTGCAGCTGGAGATTCGTCTACAGCTGTGCTGGTCAAACTATTTGGCTCCGGGCAGATAGGATCCCCAGACGAGGCTATGTCAAAGGGCATGGTCTCGTCTCGGGAAACAGCTACTCTACCTCATTTTATACGGGGTTAATGGGGAATTTTGGCCACGCCTGTGGGCTCGGATACCCAATATTAAATTCGGCCTTGTTCCACATCTGACCGCGTTCGGAGGTTTGTAGATATCCTGCCGTTGTAGATTCATAGTGGAATTCATTTGACTCACTTCTAGCAGTTGACCACTTCTTCCACACGCCGCAGGCGAATCTTATATATATTGTTCTTGTTCTAAGTATTATCGTTCATTACCAATATATTAATAGATTTTATTATTTAAACCGGTATATTTTTATTACTTCAAACGTTATTGTTAGTGGATACCCGTATTTGAATAGACGACCCGCTTATATTAAACACTATTATCGCTAACGGCCTGCAGCTGCGAGAAAAGTTATTAAAAAATACCCTCCATGCAAGCTTTGTACCCAAGGAGAGGCGCTGAATGGTACGTTGATTTATTTCTCCTCTGGGGTGTGTGTCGGCAAGGAGGGGGACGCTTGTTCGAATATTGACGGAGAGTACATTTTCTTTGTCTGGTTTCTTGAATGGCAGGCCAGTACACGAAATAAATACTGTATAAAAGTTACAGGTATCCAATAGCAATAGTTATATATATATATATAGATATATAATTATTTATTTAAAAATTATAACATAAATATGTTATAAAATCACTACAAAAATACCCATTTTGTTTCAACACCTCCGGTGTCTTATCGTGTGATGATGTTGAATGTAGAATAAAGGGTTTTAAGAGTTTCAAATTAATTAACGATCCTTCGCTAGGGGTAAACGCTGTTACATAAGCTGGAATGACCAATCAAAATACAAGTATACGAGAATTAAAAAAACTTGACAACGAAATAAGATTATAATAGCTATACTTACAGACAACTTAACCCCTGAATATGGTTTCAGATGAGATTGAAAGTATTTGTGAAAATTAAAAACAAAAAAAAAGGAAAGAAAATGTTGGTATTTTTCTTAATCAATTTTCTAAATCTAACAAAAAATTAATCCTTATATTGAAACGATCACAACGAAAACAAATCGATATATCTAAATTATTTCACCAAACCTGTTTGATGAAAAATTTATTTCAGTTGAGCTCTCTGGGGAGGAAGTATGGGTTTGTAAACAGAGACTATTACGGCTAACAATGTAAGATTCTTCGGTAAATCGATTTCTCAGTCACTGTGTGTTTACCTAAAAATAAATGCGCTTAAATTCACCTCCATCCCTGCCGTGCGCCGACGGCTTAGTGGTAGAATCCCCGACTGAATTAACGTCAGTCGGGTTTCGATCCTAGGTAGAGGCAACCGGACGTCTATCCACACTGATGAGCTGCGAAACAGTCTCTCTATGGATGACTATATATATATATATATATATATATATATATATATATATATATGTATGGGCGTGTGTGTAAATATTCAGATATAAATACGATATATCTCTTAAAGGCAAAATGAATAAAGACATGTCAAAATGTCTTCAGGGAATTTATTAACGCAAATGTGTTAATTTTATTTTGTACTCATAAAATATCGTTAAGGTTTTTAAAATTATAAGTTTTAGAACATATTCTTAAAGCTAACTGTTTATGTCAATTAAATAGGGAAGAATTTAATTAATTTAATTTAATAATAAATGTTTGTATTGTTGTTGAATTTTTATTTTTTATATACATTTATTTATGTTTACTATCATTACTTAGTATTTTATTTCAATTTGATAAAATATGTATTCACTTATTTTAAATAATAAAAGGTCTTGAGTTAGCAGTTTTTTTTAAATGCAGATGTTTATTTTGGCTTGGGAAAGGGATATTTTCATTAAGAAAGGAGATATTTTTAAAAAATCCAGGACTTAAGTTAACATTTTAACAAAAAACGATAATTGCACTTTCAAGAACTTTCGGTCTAGGTACGTTTTCTCCTTGAAACCGAGATTTTATGTTTGAAATTGCGACTAAATTTCGACCAATTCTATCGCTTGCTCTATTCTCAGAGAAGAAGATCAGCGAAGATGTTAATTTTTCCTTCCGCTATGAGCCCTTTTCTACAGCTATTCTCACATTAATATTTTGGTAAACTTTCAAATATGTATATATATATATATATATATATATATATAT